>CALNVZ010000174.1:68948648-68960668 GCA_940671915.1 Paracentrotus lividus
ATTCCGAAAACGAAAAAGGGTTCGTTATTCCGAAAGGTTTGTCATTCCGAAAACGAAATAAACTTATTTTAGTAATAAAAACGTGTTGTAATTCAAAAATAATAGGATATTATGCACTAATAGTCTCAGCGGAGGATGACACCGTGTATTTTGTGTACTAATGTTTCATTAGTTGGAAACAGCTAGTTACCTGATGATCGCTTTGCGTGAAACTCGTGAGTAGCGACGAATAAACATGATACAACCGTCAATTTCTTTCTATTTCAGTTGAATTCAAAGCATGACGTTTGTTACATTCTTTTAATATGTCTTTTAATAATATATTCCAAAAAGATGGCTATGCTGGCTGAGGACGGCAGTTTTGCCCGCTCCCCCAGCCAAAAAAGAGGAATCGTCCCCTTTTTTTGAGGTGTTAATTCCTCATATTCTGGTCCAAACAAGCCCCATCCCCAACCCCCCCCCCTCCCGCAGAGCGACATTTAATCAAGAATGAGTCTTTTAGTAGAAATTTTGAACTTGTACAAAACAATTCAAAATGCATCAATACTCCCTAGCGAAATTTACAGGTCAGGCAACGATTCTTGCATGGACTAGTCCATAAGCCTATGATCATCCCTATGAAAGAATTATTCTTAAAACGCCCCTGGTAACGATAGATCAACCCCTTTCCACAGCTAATAACAATTGAACAGTAAAGTGATACCCTTCCCCCTCCAACACCGCCTGCCCTCAGTTTTCCCGGCTTCGCCAACAGATTATTTCAGTTTTGGACTAATTACAAAACTTATTTTATTTCGGATTTAACGAACCTTCGGAATGACGAACCCTATTTCGTTTTCGGAATGACGACCCTTCGGAATGACGAACCCTTTTTCGGAATGACGAACCTTCGGGAATAACGAACCCTATTTCGTTTCGGAATGACGAACCTTCGGAAGGAATAACGCACAAATGTTCGTGCATTAACGAACCCTTTTTTATTTTCGGATAAACGAACATCGAGGTATAGGCATTTTAGTGTTTCGGAATGACGAACCTTCGGAATAATGGACCTTCGGAATAACAGTTCGGAATTACGAAGTGTAACCTTTAAAAGACATAATTATGAAGTAAAGAAAGGGGCACTTTTTAGGTATTTTTAAGTGGCACCTTTGAAGAAATTGTCTATTGGACTTTTAAAGGGTAGGAAAGGCTTCTTTTTATTTAAAAAGGGACATTTTAAGCTAAGAGAAAAGGGGCACTCTGCCCCCTGCCCCCCGGTTCCACCGCTCTGTTAGACCCAATATCCTCAAGCGCGAAGCGAGAGGAGAAACTTTGAGCTCAAAATTGTATTTATTGTGCATTATGACCCTATTTTAGTACTCGCGAGCGCGAAGCGGAGCCGAAAATTTGGGATTTTAAAAGACATATGGAGTAAAAAGGGCCGTTTTTTAGTATTAAAAGTGCCCTTTTTAAACAGAAATTGTCCACGGGACCGTTTCAAAACTCTGAAAGGCTTCTTTTTAGTATAAAGATGACACTTTTTAGCTTAGAAAAGCAGACACGACGAACCTTCGGAATGACGAACCCTATTTCGTTTTCGGAATGACGAACCTTCGGAATGACGAACCCTATTTCGTTTTCGGAATGACGAAACTTCGGAATAAAGAACCTTCGGAATTACGAACCTTCGGAATTACGGGTGCTTACCTTTTGGAACCCCAAATTTTCCTGCTCGGTCGCTATGCGACCTCGCACTGTAAAGTTAACAAACAATAAATACACTGCTGGACACAAACCTTGTCAAAAGAATTGGTGTAATTGTGTTTGGGCTAGATTGGGGGTGGTTTAAGCTAAGATTATTAATGAGCCAAGATTATTATGTATCTTCAACATGGATCCTTAAAAGAGTCTATAAGGCACAATTTTTAGCTCAAAACTTTCAGCTCGCGGATCAATAGGCTCTATATTGCACAATAAACTCCAATTTTCATCTCAAAATTTTGGGGCTCGCGTTTCGCGCTCGCATTCCTTTATATTCATTACTAAATTATAAAAAAAAAAGCCATTAAGATTCAAAAAATTTTCAGCTCGCGCTTCGCGTTCGCGGATACTATAAGTAGGGTCTATAATGCACAATAATTAACCCCAGTTTTGAGCTTCGTGCTCGCGGATACTAAATAAAGTCTATAATCATGATAATGCATAGTTTACTCCAAGTGTAACTCAAAATTTTCGGCTCGCGCTTCGCGCTCGAAAAAAATATCCTTGAAAAAGGTCCACTTTTTCAGATTTCGAACCCCCCCCCCGTAAAAATCCTAGTTACGGGCCTGGAGCCTCTCACTTATCCTCGAGGATAAGCACACCGTGTGAACCCGACTCGAGAACAAGCCGTCGGGGTTTAACTTCTTAGGGATACAATCCTCGAGGACTAAAACCCCGATGGTCCCGTGTGACAACATCAGTTCTGCCCCTTCCCACCCCCCTTCGGTACAGCCTCTGCCAAAACATCCACCTCCTATAGTAAGAATATGGGATGTCATGTGGCTCATCAAGTACGAAAATTCCTCGCCATCAGCTACTGGAAGACGTATTGTCTTTTATTAGAGTGACGTGCCTATGACTGTAATAGTATTATTAGGCAACCTTTGACCTTAGGCAGCCATTGTAATAATAATAATGATAGTGGTAATAATAACAATAATTCTAAATTTGTTAATCGCTCTTTTCTGCCTAAAATGCACCGGCAAGGCGCAAAACAAAGGGTATAAACTTGTTGATAACTTATACCAATGATTAAAGTTGCAAAAATGAAACTGCAACTGACGAAATACGTAGATTGTACATGGAATTACCAAAATTTTAATAACAACAGGACAAATATGAATATTTTTATAATTTGAGGTCAATTAATAACCTTTTACAGTCCTCAGATGTGAAATGTAGGAACCTGTAATTGAGTATTAGTTGCTCTTGAAAGAATGGTCTCATTTTAACAAAAAATAAATAAAAAATATTACATTATAGCAATTAATGTCCTCCTTTACCAATAACGCACATAATATTCATATTTTGATGTTTCGAGAGGCCATTGACCTTTCATTGTTCAAATATAAAACCCAGTTTATAATTACTAATGGTGGTATCTCACTTCGCAGAAATTAGTACGGTTTGGAAACGGCTTAATTGGATACGGTTCTTCTTCCCCGTGAAGTTTCATGAGTCGCGGGAATAGCAGAAACTACATTGAGACAGATATGGGACTATTTGAGACAGTTTGGAAACGGGTTGGAGACGGTTTTGACACTTGTCGCGAGTACGTCTCTCAGATTCGTAGCAGAACGTCCCGCGAGTATTAGTATTGGAGACAGATTTGGGACTGTTTTTTAAAGCTTTCAGACAGTTCTGAAACGTCTCCGCGACGGAAAAAAAAGTCTCGGAGACGTTTCTACGAATTGAGATACCACCATAATCCTTGATTGTAACATAAAATGCATGTTGGCCTACATTATTATCATGCCATTCACAGAGAATAGACGCAAAATATCAATATTTTGATATTTAAAGGTCATTGACCTCTGGAGGTCATCAGAGGTCAAACCTGACCTACCTTCCGATCTTAACATGAAAGTTATTGCATGTTCTATCATTGGTAGAAATTTCATGCTTTAGTCAAAATTTACACAATTATTCGGCTAAACCGCTCTACTACAGGTAATAATAGGACCTTAGATTTTTTGTTTTTTTTAAATTTATTTTTCGCGTTTATTCTGTTCAAGATACCATAGTGTTTTTATGGGGCATTTTCGTGACGCAAAAAGAAGAAAGTAATGAACTGAAATTAAGCGAAAATCACCGGCAAATATTTGGTAAGTTGGTTAAAATGTGTAATGTTTGCAAGATGTGGATAGGTGTTATCCTGGAATAGTTCACCAGTCCATTTGCTGCCGTTCATTTCGACTTTTCGTCAGTTGTGCTGGTAACAAAACGGCCTCCCACTTCCAGTCCCATTGACTTTGTACGGGACCCACTTTGTACGCATACCGTAGGATGGGCATGATGGGGGGTTGGGTGTCCGGACACTTAACAAAATTGAAGCCTTGTTTTTTGTCTTTGGATTAACCAAAAAATGTAGTTTGAATCGTGTTTATGATGATCAATACTTGTTTTTCATAATATTTTCTACCTTTTGTGTTTAAAAAATACAGAAATATTGCGTGCAAAACCTTTTCAAGTGGCTGATAAAAATTGACTGTCCGGACTCCGGACACCCAACCCGTCCGGACACCCAATAACTGGGTATACCGGGTTCCGTATGGTGGTGTAACCATAATTCGCGCGTGACCACACAAGCAACTGAACTATCTGGGACTAATGACAAGACTCAGTTAGAAAACTTTCAGAAAACAAACTTAATTTTTCACTTTTTAAAATCACATTTTCACTTATCTTTCTTCAATAAATGAGTGTTTGGATGTTCCTTTTACTATCCCTGATGTTTTCAAGTTTTCTTTTTTACTTCTTGGATGAGAAATTATTTTTTAAAGTCCACCTTCTGAAAATTTCCCCGCACGTTTTTGGGCGGGAGAGGGAAAAAATTCAGTGACGTTTTAATTTTTTTTTCATGATTTTGATTTCAAATTTTTCTCAAACTTATTCACTGTCTTATATTGACATAGACATGATATACTACTACTAATTTTGGAGCAGAAAGTGATTGCAAAAAGGAGAAAAACCTAAGATAAAACAACATTGACAAGGTTGCAAAATTTTCCCCAAAATATGGCAGTTTGGTCCACGAGGTCAATACTTAAGTATTGACATCGTATCATGAGTGCGCGTGACCTTAATTCACGGATGCCGGATATCTCAAAAAGTAATTAATATTTTGAAAATCTGATAGCACCATCAGGAAGAGGGATCCCAAATTGCTTAAGAAACAATCTGTCGTCACGGTACGGTGTATTGAATTCCCAGGTCGAAATTCCCATAGGCTCCATTAGAAAACCAACAGAAAATTTCTATTGGTTTCTAATGGTGTCTGATGGATTCTAATGGTTTCTAATGGACCATCAGAATGTCAATTGTATTCCAATAGAGACCAATACAATGGGAATATCAGAATCCTAACGGACCCACAGAGGACCAATAGGCTCCAATAGATAGCAAGAGATTCTGTTGGTGTCTGGCCATCAACCTCTATTGGTCCAATACAAATTGGTTTTCTGGCCTTTGTATTAATTGGACCCTTAAACCAATAGAGTCTGATGGTCTCTATTGGTCTCTATTGGTTCCAGGCTGTTGGACCCATAAACCAACACAGACCATCGGACTCTATTGGTCTCTAGGCCTATTAGTTTCAGGCTGTCCCATATACAATTTCTATTGGGGTTTTCTATTTTTCTTGGTTCCCAGCGGTGTCTAATGGTTTCTATTAGTTTCTATCAGCTTTTGTTGGTTTCCATAATTTACTTATAAGTTTCTATTGATTTCTATTAGCTTGCTTCTGTTGGATTGGGGTCTTCCCACAAGGCCGAGTGCCCTCGAGGCCGAGGGCCCGCGAGGCCCGAGGGTCCACGAGGCCGAGCAGTATATTGCAAAATACAATATGAGAAAAATCGGTCTCATGGGAAAATACTCGGCCTCGTGGGCGCTCAGCTTCGTGGGACTCTGCCCCTGGCGGCCTCGTGGGCCCTCGGCCTCGTGGACCCTCCCCGTTGGCTTGTATTGTGTTGGCTTATATCGGTTTGTTGTTGGTTTCTACTGGTTTCTGTAATTTTCTGTTCAGATGTTATTTCTGACTGGTTTCTATTGGTTTCTGTTGGTTTCTAATGGTTTCTGTTGGTCATGAATATTCATAAGCAGTATTCTGAGATTTGGAAAAAAGGTGGAAAATAAATAGAAATATGCAATTTTTAGCCATGTAGCTGGCATTTGGCTTATTAATATAATCAAAAATATTTTAGTTTATTAGTGTTTTATGTTTAACACAATTTCAAATTGATTCATAATGACAATTCTTCATATTTCATTAACAAAAGTGTAATTTGATATTAAGTAACTGTCTTTCTTCAAACATTTTGCCTGTAGTACTTTATATAGCAGGGGTCGGAAGTTAGCCAGTAGTAATAGGGCCTTAATATAGGATAGCATAGGTTAGGATAGGATAGGATAGGATAGGACTCATTGTTAATGTCAACATGTTTCTGTGAGTTGTTGGCCGAAAAATTCCAAAAGGTTTTATTGTACTATTTTCATTAATTAATTTCTTATTGGTCCATTAGAAAATGTCTATTGGACCAATAGAAAAAATTCTAATGGACCAACAGAAAATGTCTATTGGTCCATTAGAAATTTCTAATGGTTCTGTGGGTCCCATATTTCATAAACCATTAGAAACCATTAGAGACCAACAGCCCTAATGGTTTCTGATGGTCCAACAGGCTAATGGAGCCTATGGGAATTTCGACCTGGGTTGTGAAATTATTGACCAAATATCGGAAAATTGCATGTCCGTTCCGAAAAATCCGGCCTTCCCGACAAGGGTCTGGAAATCATCATTTTCTGATTTAATATCACCAAAATTGTAAGATGATATTAATACCATCTAATTCTATGAAATTTTGACTTACATTTACTGTAATTCTCTTTCCTTAGACTGATTTTTTGTTTTGTTGACTTTTTCAGCAGAATGCACGATCTTTCGATCGACATATTTGGAAATCGCGATATCGTCGAAACCCTTTGACCTACTTCACTTCTTCGTTCGGCGATTCGGAGTTCAGAATTTTGCCGTTTATTTGGTATTTATAGTTTTTGTTGATTTTGTGTAAAATATGAAAAATTGTTGATTGAATGTCGCATTTTCTATAATTTTTGAAATTTGCGCGAACTATGGTCTCCCCATCATACAATGTACGTCAGCTCGGAGAGCACACACACACAAGAGAAGAGAAGTGAATTATTCCACGATAAATATGTGCAATTTTTCACTTACCTAGATTTTATAAGTGGATGTTTGGATGGTTTTTTTTTCCACTATCCCTGATGTTTTAAATATTCTTTCTCTCTTCTTTGATTATATTGGCAGTGTCAGTGCAGTGACAAGTTCCCCAAAATGGGAGGGCACATTGTCATTGAATTTTTTACTCCACAAGGGTCAAGGCACAAATATGCACTAGGGCCTACGCTTGAATGATCACGTTACTCGTTAGCATATGAAATACACTACCATTGTGCCTTCCAATAAACAATAGTCACAATAAAATTTAGACTCGTCATTTATTTTTTGGTAAAAAAACGTAAGTCCTCATTTTTTCATATGTTTTAATAATATTTGCAGCCACGGAGATGGACAATTGGATTTGTTGAAGTTCCTAATTTCTCTTCTTTATTTTAAAAACTATTGAAAGAGCACCTTTCTGGTGACACGTTTTGTGAAGTCGAGTCTTGCAGGTTTTCTTGCAAAATAGTCTCCATTTTGATATAATGATTCTAAAGTCTTCTTAATCTTCTCTGGCGGCCGCCACTTAATTTTCTGGTGGCCGCTAGAATACTTAATTTTGCAGTACTTTAAATGCACAGGCAGCACAGCTACCCCACAGATTATTCAGGCTTTGAGTAGAAATGAGGAATAGCTCCACATTTACCAGACTGAAGGTCTGGCAGTGCATCTCTGCTGCATGTGGTCCTCAAAAAGCTCAAATAAGAGTGTCCCTGTTATACTATCTTGAAGAAAAATTGCCGAATTATTTCAATGCTTGTGTTATTCAAAAATTAGATTGAAATGAATTGGAAGTTTTAGTAAACAAGTGCATTTTTCTACTTTTTTAACGAAAATATTTTCTTTTCTTTTTTCAATAACTTATAATAAAAAAGTTGTATTAGGCATTGATGTTTATACCTTTCATGATAATTTTGTGGCTGCCGCCAGAAAATTAAAAGGCGACCGCCAGTCTAATAGCTCCTCTGAAAACTTTATTTGCATGTGGCAATAATGGGCTTCCATAGCCAAACTGTTTTTTGCCTCATTCTAACTAATGTCTGGGGAATTAACATGCAGTCTCGGAGTCTCCCACATACAGCTGCAAACCAGCACTAGGCTGTACTGAAAAATGGCTGTCTGTCGCCCTCTTGGTGCTAAGGAAACTTCAATAATAATAAATTAGTGAAATCAGCTTTAACCCTATTGTGACTGGAGGGGGGTCAATTTGACCCCCCCCCCCCCTGTACGAAATATGCGACAGCTGCGCAACCGCTGTAAATCGCAACCCGGCACTCTATTACTTTTTTCTTTCAAGTGTCCTGCAACTTTTGACACCAAGTTAGAAAAAATTGGACGCTCCGTTGTCGCGTTACGCAACATTACGCAATCGCATGTCAGGCCAAAATTGAACGAAAATAGTCATTTTGCATGCGTTTGTGTACAAAATAATGCTTTTTCCTAAATTTCTTTATAACACTGATAATTGTGCCTTCTGAACCTTTTCATTGATTAAATATGTCTTTATATTGATCAAGAAACATTTTTCAAGCATAAAAAATTACAAAAACAAAGAAATACACAAGAAATCAAAACAATAGAATACATAAGAAATTCACAAAACAATAGAATACAAAAGAATTAATTTGAAATTTCTGAATTTGTCAATTCAATACTGTGGACTTTGCTACTCAGCAACTTTTAGAAAATATTTGAGCTTCATAACTATGTTTATTAATGAAATATTAACGATTTTAATTTAAAAAAAAATCATCAAATTTGCATACAAGAGTATGCATAAATTAGCATAAATTAAATATGTGAAATTTGTTTTTGAAAAAAATATAGCAGCGATACCCTTTACATGTGCAGCAACGTTCGTGCAAAATTTCGCGGCAATCGGACCATCCGCGGCCGAGATCTCAGGGGGGGGGGGTCAAATTGACCCCCCCCCCCCAGTCAAAATCTCCTCTTGAAAAGCCCAGTCAAAATAGAATGTAATAATCTATAGTATCATTGCAATATAATTCTTCATTCAGATATTTTTAATTTTGTTTTAGTAGAATTTTTAGACCCTTTTTTGGAAATGCCTCCTTGACTGGGCTTGAGCTTCTCAAGACACATTTTCATCTTTTCTGCATTGACTTTCCATTGGAAGAAAACTGCCACAATAAGGTACTTCCCAGTGCAAGGTCAATCATAAATTGACCATACATATGTGTAAGGGCAGTCTCCCAATTTACCAAATCTCTGGCCCATATTCTACTATGAAGACTAAATTTGTATGCTTCGCAAGTTCGAACAGGCTATTGTGGGATCCTTTTGTCGCATACAAACTCAGTCTTCTTAGTAGAATATGGGCCTAAGTGTCTTAATACATGTAGCAGTCTTATGTATGATGACGATCATCTAGATTTATCTCATGACTGGATGTGCATCAATCTAATGCCCAGTATCACTAACATGTAATCAATAATAAAACACTTCAATAAAGACCAGATAAGTCAATAATTAAAGGGGAAGTTCACCCTGGAATTTTAATATAGGTTTTCCCGGCCAATTTCATTGTTTTGTCAATCAATTGCATATTAGAGGCATTCATTTTCGGAAAAAACGCTGATGCATCGTTAATGTTGCCAGTTAAAATCGTATTCAATCATCAAATTAACGATTGCTGTGATCGATTTCGTATTTGCCCATTCTACTTCACATAAAAAGATAACATTCGGCATAACGTTTCAAATTTCGTCTTCAGTCTAGTCCCATTTCATTCCGTCATACTCAAATCTCACTAATTGATGCACATATACTGAAATTGAAATGCCTATATCGAATTTGAACTTTCTAACCATACTTTGTTGCCTTTTAAAAACGAATTCAGAGCATTGAACACAAAATTATTGACTTAAAGTCGGTCCGTTCACATCAACACAATAATGTTGAATACACATTAGAATGAAAAATGATTGATAAATGTATGAAATTGGCCCGGGAAAACTATAGTTTAAAAAAATCAGAAAAATAAAGAAAAATATGAGTGAAAGTTTTGAAGAAAATCGACCTCAAAATTAGCGAAGATATGAATATTTTCAAGTTTTGATTGTTGACGTCATTGTGCGAGCAACTCTCACATGTTGTGTATGAAACTTTCAAATTAATTTGTCTGTTTTTTCATGTTCTTGATAAGGGAATGGGTCAATTTTTTGAGAGACATGTATGTGAACATAGATTGATGAGTATATCGACCGCCAACAAGGCTGAAATAACTAATAATCTTTGAAAAAATTACACTTATGGAATTTACAATTACTGTATATAACCACATAGGAGAGCAGAACTCGCACGTGACATCACATAATCAAAGTTTAAATATTCATAACTTCGTCATTCTTTGGTTGATTTTCTTCCAGACTTTCATCCGTTATTTTTCTTTTATTTCTTCTGCATTTTAAAAACCAAATTAAACCCAGGGGTGAACTTCCCCTTTAAAAAAAAAAAAAAAAAAAAAATACAGTTGATTGCCTTAAATTCTATTTTCTTATTTATTTCAGTGCTTACTTATACTCCAGCAATAGATGCGATGAAAACTTCAAACTACAATTACAGGATAATATCCTGAATACATTAGTAGTGGAAATAAACATGTGTAGTAGGGCACAAAGACAGTGAGCATTTTCCACATAATGCATTGAAATGTAACTTTAGTGAATATGCAGAGAGAAAGAGACGTTGACATTGTTCCATCTAACTCTAAAGCCTGAGCAGCTGTTGGAAATATGTGGGTCAATTGAGAACCTAAAGCAATGTGCCAAAGTGCTTTTCAGTGGCATACTGTTGTAAGACCATCAGATAGAGGATTGGAAAAAGCATTAAAAAGCCTCTGCAAGCAGATCCTGCCAAAATGTGAAACGGAACACTGACGCAAACAAACCTGAAACCAATTCCAGCACCGTTGCAGACACAAAAGACTGCACTGATGATACCAACTCTGACCAAAGTGCCACCTTAAACCTCTCGTTCGAATTTGACAAGCGCCCATATAAGGCTAAGATATACCCCCAACCATCCGGCAGAGACCCACAATCCCTTGCCCAACACGTGACCACCCACTTGAAAAGCAGTAATTTCTGTGTTGTCGACAACATCTTCAACCCCACACTTGCCAATGCTGTTTTGAAGGAGGTTATTGAACTGCACTCCTCGGGCATCTTTGTGGATGGGCAGCTGAGTGGTGGAAGGCGAAACAGTGACACCATCGTCACAAAGAAGACTATTCGAGGGGATGAAATAACATGGTTGGAAGGGAACGAGAAGCAATTTCCATACATCTGTGTCTTGGTGAAGACGTTGGATGGATTACTTTCCAAAATGAACGTTCATTTGAAAGGGGAATGTGATGTGGGAGGGAGAACAAAGGTAAGAATGCAAATAATAATAAAACTATGCCCCCCCCCACATGCTGTTTCTTCTTTTAAAATGTTTTTAATTCTTAAAATGGATTTAGAAAATCTTCTTGATATGATCAATTCGGATGTTTCCATTACCTGCTACCCTGCTACACTTCCAATTTCTGCTATACACCTTTTTCAATTTGGACTCGACCATTTATCCCGTTTCTGTGATTGGCTATTTTGCTCATGAATATATATATCGCCACCTTTCCTGATAAATGTATTTGCATAAGAAGGAATGTAATTTTGTGTGCGTGTACTCTGTGTGGCGATAAACGTCATGCGAAAAATACGATACGAACTCGTAGGATTTTTACTGCCAAATCCTTGATTTGTAAACGCTTTTTTTCTCTTTATTCTATATTTATCATTTTCATCATTATCTGTTAATAATAAGGGCCGTCTAGATGCTTTCGATCGTTCTTAAATGTTGATTTCGGGAGACGTACATATGGTACTACAAAATACCAAGGTTAGTTGTCTGAGAAGCGACAGCGCAGTCAGCAGCGTCACGAGCCCTTCATTTGAGAGTCGTGAGTTCAAATCCGAAATCCGACGGATTTTTTTTTCTTTTTCTTCTTCTTCTTGAGTTTGATTTTCTGACAGTC
>CALNVZ010000174.1:68960693-68989534 GCA_940671915.1 Paracentrotus lividus
TTTCTGTGATTAGGCGTATTGTGCTGCATGAATAGTATATCGCCGTGACTTACACCTTTCGCTGATTTCTGTCATGAAAAAAGGGTTTGTCGGTCCGGATTCCTTTCTGCGATTTGGAGGACGTTCAGGGATGCTGTTATGGGTGTGTGCTGTGTGCTGTGGTTGTTTGAAGTCGAGTGTGGATTACGTAAGTGTGTGATTTATGTGCCCATGTTGTGTCGCATAGAATACTGCCTACGTGGTTCACCTGTATACGAGTAAACGGTTGTCAGACGATCGACCACACATGGTAGACACATCCACAGGCACACGAGCAGCACACACGACACACAATCATACAGCATTCGCAATCCTCCGTAATCTACGAAAGCGGAGATGCTGGACGCTACGCCTGCTGTTTTTCAGTGGCAAATCAGGAAGGTGGCGATATTATATTCATGAGTCAAAATAGCCATCGACAGAATAGCGGAAAAAATGGTCGAGTCAAATTGAATGGGGAGAAAAGGTGTAAAGCAGAAGTGCAAAAGTGTAGCGGTAGCAGGTAATGGAAAACACCCTCGAATTTCCTATACCCGGTATATACATTGTACGACAGCACTTTAAACCTTCTTATATGTGCCCAGCACTAATTTAGGATAAGGCCTCTGTGATGAGATCTGTTTATTATTGTCTTCTCTGTCTATCCTGAACTTCAAAAATTATATTGTTGATTAGTACATGTATGTATTCGTCATTTCATTGTAATGATTATCAGATATGCAAATGAAAGGGACGCATGCAAGTAATGACTTACAACTGTATTCAACATTTGGTATGAGATTGTACAAGCCTGGGTCGTCACAGTAACATCGTCGGCTGGTCCTTGTTTGTTGACAATGTACTATGTGTCTTATTTCGCACCTGTCAAGAATTGCTCTTTTGATTGATAATTAAATGATTATTTTTTGTCCACTCTCTATGTCAACGAATGTGTAATCGATCACCTGTGTCTACCATCTTTAGAAGTTGTCTTCTTACTCTATATTCAGTATTATTCTTGTCAATGAATCGCTAATTTTGTTATGTATTTTATTCAATTTGAATGGATCTCCCATTCCACTCCGTCGCACGTTCGTTAGCTTTCTTAGCTGCTACTTAATGTTGTGATGCATGTTGTACGCGTGCAACGCGTAGGATTTTGAGCGTAGCCAAGAGTCCTCCTTGATCTTGTACACGTTTTTCTCTCTTATAATTCCTATATTTCTTATCATTTTCACACCATTATCTGTTAATAAATGAGGGCAAGGTCCGGGTATTGCTTGTGATCGTGTCTTGAGATGTTGATTTGGGAAGACGTAGCATATCTGTATACTAAATATCCAGCATTTTCACGAATAGTGGGCGCGCGCGCAGTCAGGTAGCGGCAGTGTCGTGCCATGCGGGATAGGGTTTTGGAGTTCAATCCCTCGGAGCAATTTTTTTTTTTTTTTTCTTTTTTTCTTTTTAGATAAATGCTGTTTTTTATGAGAAAGTCGTAATGTGGCTGACTTGTGACCTTTTTTTAACTTGAGTGTCAAAAAAATAAAAAAAATACAGCTGGAAAGTGTAGTAAAATGGTGGTGAAACTATTTTTTTTTTTATTTTTTTTAAAAATAATTTGATTTGCTTGTTTTGTTTGGGGGGGGGGGGTGTTGAAATAAATATGGAGTGTCCGGGTGGTTCCCATAGGGCTAACTTCTTAGTAAAATCTTGTTATTGCCACTTTTAAGGCTAGTCTCACCATGATTTATCATTTTAGCAAAAAAAAAAAAAAAAAATATTTTTTGTGTTTGTTTTTCTGTTTTTCAATAAGTGAATAGCAGTCCAATATGACTGTCATAAAATCAACTTCAAAGAAAGAAATGAAAGAAAAAGTAAAAAAAATCCGTCGGATTTCGGTATTTGTTGAACTCAACGACCTCGAAATGATAGGCTCGTAGAACTGCTGCTGACTTGCGCTGCTGTCGCTTCTGCAGAACAACTACACCATTGTAATTTGTAGTTAAGCCATATGTAATGTACGTCTCGCCGAAATCAACATTTAGAACGATCGGAAAGCATGCTAGACGGCCTTATTATTAAAGATATATGATTGAACATGATAATATAGTAATAAAGAGAAAAAAGCGTTTACAAATCAAGGATTTGGGGGCAGTAAAAAGTCCTGACAGTATCGTATCGTAATTTTTCGGCATGAGACGTTTATCGCCACAGCAGATATACAAACGCACACAAATTAACAGTTGCCTTCTTATTGCAAACTACTATGTTTTATTCAGGGAAAGGTGGCGATATATATATTTGCTGGAAATAGCCTCAGCAAGAAACGGAGTAATAGTTGGTCGATGTCCAAATTGAAAAGGTGCTATAGCAGAAATTGGAAGTGTAGCAGGGTAGGCAGGTAAGTGGAAACATCCGAAAAAGGAAAAATGGTCGAGTCCAAATTGAATGGGAAAAAGGTGTATAGCAGAAGTTGCAAGTGTAGCAGGGTAGCAGGTAATGGAAACACCCATCAATTCTATACCGGTAGATACATTGTAGACAGACTTTAAACCTTTTATAGGCCACCTAAATTTAGATAAGGCCTCTTGATGAAATGTTTTATTTCCTTCTTTCTTGAAACTTCAAATAATATTGTTGATTAGTTACATGTATGTATTGTCATTTAATGTTTATTCAGAAATGCAATGAAAAGGGACGGCACATTGACTTACAAATGTATGTCACACATTTGTATGAATTGTACCAACCTGGTCGCACAGTACATGTCGGTGGTCCTTGTTGTTACAATGTATATGTATCTATTTCCACCTGTCAAATTGCCCTTTTGATTGGATAAATTATGATTATTTTTTGTCACCTTCTCTATTCAAACGGAATGAGTAAATACTATTCCACCTCTGTGCTACCATCCTTTAAAACAGTATGTCTTACTCTATATTCAGATTATTCTTGTCATGATCGCTAATTTTTTATTATTTTATTCAATTTGAATGGATTCCCCATTTCACTCCCATATCTTGCTTCTAGGCTATGGTTGCATGTTATCCAGGTAACGGGACAGGCTACGCTTGCCATGTAGACAACCCTAACAGAGATGGACGATGCATTACATGTCTCTTCTATCTGAATGAGGGCTGGGATGTCAAGGTAACCACTTTACTTAGGTTTAGTCTCATCATAACAAGCATGAATACAACAAAATTTTGCTATCACAAAGTAAATTCCCCCAGTTAAATTATCAGACATCAAGTATAGACGAATTCGGGCAGTGTTTCATGGAAGTGAGCCCTCTATATACCTGCGATGTAGCTGGGGGCTTCCAATGTATTACACATGTGCCATGTGCGTGTATGTCTGCGCGTTGGACATTTCCTTTGTTAGGAGCATGCGTAGTACATTGGAAGCTCCCCCCCCCCCCCCCCCCTCTCCAGTAATGGCTGCCACCATGACAAAACATCAACCAAAACCAAATTCGTCTGCACCACCAGCAAAACACAATTATTCAATCCTATTAGGTTTTTGGGGTGTTTGAAGGACCTACCAAGGTACGTTATATGACTTCACAGACAACTTGATTGTATAAACAACCAAATGGGATTCTCAGATCATTTTTAAATTTGAGTAAGTAGATATAGACTGCAAATTGATTTAGCTCTTGCTTAATTTGAGTTTTATCCTCAATGATGGCTCTCCATATACTGTTGTCCTTTTGTGTCCTGGATAAAAAGAAAAAAAATCTACATTATTTATTCACACTTGCAATCCCTCATATAAGACTAAAGGGCCCTGTTGGTCACTTGCATGTAGGTCTCAAGCATTGAATTATTTTCTTAGAACTCAGAAATAAATGAATGAATGATACATGTGTATTCTGTTTTAATAAAGGAGTTTACAGTTAGCAATAGGAGGTCTGTGACGCCATTGGGTCAGGGGTCACCTGTACATGGTCTCCTCTATATCAGGAGTTCTTATGTGTGAAGTCTATGATACCCTTTGATTTATGGTTTTCATACTTTTTTGAGCTGATATTGTGAAAATTTTGATGAAGAATCACACTTGTCTATTGATGAGATACACAATGTATACTTATTCCTATCTTTATTTTGATACCATGTTTATTCGAGTCTCTTTTCTCAACTGAAAGCGAAATTGGTAAGTTACCAACTCGCGTAGGGCAAACCTCCATTGAGTTCGCCGAAACCAACGGCGCGCTTTGCAGCTCATCACTCGGGCGACTCGGCAATAAGTACACAGTCCGTTTTTGCAACTTTCTGGGGAAAAACCTCAGTCAAAGTCATAAAAATGTCTCATCATATTATTCAACATGGCAAACGAGAAGGAACAGACCGATAAAAAGAAATATACAGCTAGATTTTTGTCTGATAAGAATTTGTAGATATGCTGTTCGTTGGTTGACTCACGGGTTGACTGTACGGTCGCCGCATTTTATGTACAGTTGGCCTGACCCCGAAAGTGGATATCGGAGACTCGCGCATGCGCAGACTGTATCTGTAAACTCACTTATTTACATGACTGCTAAGAGAGCAATTAAATGCATACATTGTAGGCCTACAGAGTATAAGTAAGGGACTAGGGGACTCGCATATTTAAGCCCTATCCGAGAGACCTGGTAAGGAGGGATTAGCACCAATAACAGAAGGCACAAGAGCATCAACTTGGTTTCAAACCAGCAGTATACATGTTGCAAAACCAGAGCTCTAAAAAAAAAACAAAGGGTTAAAAAAGGATTTTCATCTCAAAAACATTTCATTTGAAATGCCATTATCTTTGTCTTGTGTACCATAGGTCAGTGGTGGATTGCTGAGACTCTTTCGAGGTACAGATGACTATGTAGACGTGGAACCAATCTTGAATAGAGCTATCTTCTTCTGGTCTGATAGGAGGAATCCCCATGAGGTCCAACCAGCCTTCAAGACAAGGTCTGCACCATAGAATATGTCTTTGTTCTATTGATAATAGTGAGCTTTTGCAGATCAATCGCGTACTTGGTCAGCTGAAGAATGCTTAAGATTTGATCTGCGCACGCTCATAGTTTGCAATTGTGAGTACGTCCTTTAATCACAGACGGTTTTTGGCCAATTTCTAAGGACCCCATGGAAGAACAGTGGTATTTTGTAAATACCGCTGAAATGGGCTATCCGCCGTATAAAATGTACCATGTATAATGTAAATGTATTGTTTTACGGAAATAAAAACAAACAAACAAACAAATGTTCCTGGACCATGGACGAGTTCAACCACAGTCAAATCTTGATCGTTCTTCATCTCTGAGTACATCTGTGATTGATTTGTATAAGCTCACTAATGATAGATAACATTTATAATGTGCTTCATGCAATATTCACCTTGGTGTTTCAAAGTGCATGCTTGATGTTAAGTAAATTGCCTGGCTTAGCTGGTGTACCCTGATAAGGCACACACAGCATTTAAGGAATTACATCCTACCTATACCCACAAACATCACCTGGATCTAGTGTAGTATTTGTAGATTAGTGTCTTGCCAAAGAACATTTGTGAAAGCCTTCATGGAGTTTGAAAGACTCACAGCTTATCAATGTATGTATCTTCACTTTTTTTTTATTTATTTTTTTATTTTTTTTTACTCGAGGATACCACACTCAAATCCCCAGTTGTATTCTTATATATCAATTGCGGTGTCTTTTCAAAGAACTGAGCTTTGAAGTTGGAACAAAAAATTACATATAGACTAATCCTTCTTAAGTTGAGGTCAAGTAAAATGGTCAAAAGAACTTGTAAGAGGGGATTATCATAATGAGCTGAAATTTCGACCACATCCTGGATGTAAAATGTAGGCTTCAATGTTTAAGAAAAGATCAGTGTTCAAGCGCTGCATATTGCAATCAGGGTAGGACAAAAAGCTTTGCAATTTCAACATACATCATGTGAAAATCAGAAACGCTTTTATCTCCATAAGAGTAGGACTAAGGAATTTGGCACATGAGAGAGCTTTATTCAAGATAGAACCCTTCAAAAGGTAAAATTTGTTGGTCCCACCAAAATACACATTTTGTTTTGTTTCATTGCTGCATTTTTAACTTATTGGCGGTTTTGGAATGGTGGGTCAAAAATTATCTCTCATTGTGAGGACTAAACAGGAGTTTATTAAATTTTGATATTCTATGATTGTTATTTTGGATAGGTACGCCATCACAGTATGGTACCTTGATAAACATGAACGACAAGAGGCAAGGAAAGCAGCCAACCAACATGCAAGTGAAGGTAATCATGTGAAATGCATTGGAATCCTTATTTAAGTTATGAAGTAATCTCTGATTCAATGCTAAAAGGGTGTATATCTAACAGTTTGCTACATGAACAATCTCTAGTCTTTCCTTATGCTGTGTATATTTGCCCTTGCGTAACTTTTGGCTTTTGCTGACTGGAGGGGATCCAAAATTTAAGCTTATGATAGAATATTTGTGATAATAATCATATTCATAAAACATGTGTTGCATTAAATATTAATCGCTGTTCTCCCTCAGTTAAAATCAGGGTAATGAAGCCAAGGCTATTATAGTTTATTTAGAAAAGTAAAAGCATATGCTATTTTTAATAGGAATGAAGGGAGCTTATTACAGAAGTGTGGGGTAAGTTACTAAAAGTATTTGAAGCCAGCCTGTTTATGGGAGCTGGGAAGAGATATATTGAGGAAGTGGAAGAAATGGATTTGACAGTTTGAACTAAAATTTGGTGTACTTGTATGTGTTTAGCAATAGGGAGCCAGTGTAACTAGTACAAAAGAGGGGTGATAATAATAAGTATATTTATGGAGAACCACTAGAAGAGAGCGTTGATGGAATTATATTAACCTGCTTTACTTTTTTTCTTTGGATTTCTCCTAGCAGATGTTAGTAAACTCCAACAACAGTATTCCATGATGAACCTGAACAGCAAAGAGCAAGGTGACAAGGAGAATAAAGATGGAGAGAAGAAAGAGGGGTTTTCGTGAAGCAAGCAATGTTGACAATCTCACAAGGTATATTTATTATTGGGTACCTGTGCTGGGGAATGGAAGAGTACATTCAATCAGTGTAACCTCTCCAGTCTCCCATTCTACCTTCTACCTTGCGTTCATCACTACTATTACTAACCTCTGAGAACTTTAACTTGATCCTCTCCTCCCTATATAATGAAATTTTTATAACCCCAGCCAAATTGATTTTTAAGGGATACATATTATTATTTTATGGCATACATATTATTTTAGAAACTACTACTGATCAAACATTCATTTTTCCAGCAAATGTCATTTAATTTAGCACCACAATTGGTCTTGAGATGAAGATATGGAAGAAATTTTTAATCATGATGACAGTCTATTATTGCAATGATTTTGTAAAGTCTTGCTAATCAAATCACTTCTTTATATTTCCAGCAAGTTTCGTTTTGGCACACATCTAGGATTATTCTGTTACTTGTAAACATTTCTTTTTGTCTTTATTTGCATTAATACAGAGCATTATTCTTGCCGAGGGATGTCCAGATTTGATGTACAACATGTTGTTGCAACCCTCATCTCCCACAACTATTCCTGTCCATATCATACCATCCCAGCAACAGAATCTCATTCCCAAGATAAGACCAAAATTATGCAGTTTATTTCCGCCTTTTCTAATAACCTTTTTAATTTTAATATGTGTATATTACTGTACTATTATAGTTGCTTCTAAAATACATGTATTTCATATAAAAATTATTGTATATTCCAATATGATATTTTGTCTCAAAGTTCAGCAAGATGTGAAGGGAAAAAAAAACGTACTGAAATTTCAGCATGAGATTTTGCTTTTTTAAAAACAAATATCACAAATATATTGAGCATCCCTTCCTTCCATATGTATAGGTGGATTGAATTTGTGTACTGAAATAGAGAAAAAGGTGTTTGACATCATCCCATCAGAGAACCAATTAAATGAGCCTTTTTATCATGTTTTGTAACTTGCAACTCATTTTTAAGCAAAACATAGTCAACTCTCTATTAACAACTGTGTATACAGTCTGTGTCAAATAAAATGGTACAGTTGGAAAACATTTTTTTAAAGTATGAAAATTAATCACATTCTAAAAGTGTTTGATATTTCCATAAAGAAGGAAAATCATGCTTTCATCTGCAAATTTTACAGACTGTATATCCATTTGTCAATCAAACTAGTATTCAAGTTAAACATGAATGATATAAATGGGAAATTTGAAAAGTCAACTTTTTAATCGAATAATATTTTTAAATTTCTTATACACAGTACACAGAGATGCCAACCCTATGAATAATTATAACATTAGAACCTAGAATGCATATACTGCGAACAGTTGAAACAGCTGAAACAAATGTCTTAGATACAAGAGAGAGAAATCTATTGATTTGATTGAATTTTTCAAAATTGAATGACGGAGCAAAAGGTACTGTAGGGTTGGCATCTCTGTGTACAATTAATAATTGACATCAATAGCGATTTGAATGGCTACATGTGTGGCTAAAATTATTTTATATCATGATTGCAAATTATTTCTTTTCTTGTATAACTCAAGTCATTTCATGATGTAACAGCTTTTTCTTTGAGTTGATAATATTACAACTTTTGTCCAAACTTTACTGATACATGTATGTTTCTCTCATTCTACCTGTGTATGAAGATCTGATACTAGAGAATACAAACATGTGTCCAGCTCTATGCCAGTTACATGTACTACACTCATTCTGTGTGGTTTAAATAGCATTACAAAAGAACAAAAACAAACAAGAAGCCAACATTGATGTCCTAACTTCCTCATAAATAAAACGATTATGAAAAATTATAAATACTGCTTAGTTTCATGTGTTTCTGAGCATTTAACAGTAAGACTGATATTCATACTATTATAATTTCATAATGTGTCTTCTATTGAGTGCTATTTTACTATTTTAAAGTCTTGGGTGTTTTGCTGCATTTAATCTTCAGATTATATTGTGAATATTTATAATGTATTTCTTTTGAAAGCCAAGTGATAAATATATACCTGTTATGCCTGTACATATGTGTAAACACAAAAACATCTATTATGCTTATAAACATAAACTACACATTTCGTCTTATGTTCATTTACTTTATTCAATTATGTGATAAGCAACATGTAGGCATAATTGCTATAATGTCAAGAATATTCCAGGTACATGTAGAAATGTGTAAATACAATTATACTCATGGTGCAAAATAGTTATAATTAGGTAGACTTTTTATACACATGAATGAGGATATTTTTAGTTTTTATTCTCAATTCAATTCAGTTCAAGAATGGTTTATTGTGAATAAAAGCAGTATACATGATTGACAGCCGAAGGGTGAAATGGGCATATTACAATAAAAAATACATAAAGGCATTAACAAATTAACAAAACATTACATGTAAAATTGATTTTAAAAAATACTTAGATATAAAAATACATACATTTGCAGAAATTGACACAAGATAGAGAATTTTGAAAAGGTTGGATCAAACTGGATTTGGGTGTTTTTTAAAATATATATATATACATTTCAGATAATTACCGAATATGAACATTACTTGGAGTTTAACAGGTCAATAAGATATGGTATGGAACTTTTTCTGAAACGGTCGGTTTTACACCTAAATTGTTTAAAATTGGGAACATGTCGTAAAGAGATTGTAACAGTCTTCCTCTTTGGCAGCCAGTCCCTACACCTAGGATTATTCTAAAAACAATACAGGTGAATATTCTGTGGGTTTGTATTTACCTGGTATGTCACATTATCATGTTGATAAAATGTACATTGTGGTAAGAATACTTTCCTTTTTGTCTCTCCAACAAAAACAAAAGATACATGAATCATGTAGATTAATAGGTAAAAGAAAAGAAAAGAATTATGATAAAAATTAATTTGTAAAACACACAGTGTACATTCCATGTCTTTTAAACATTGAACAAAACAAAATATTCAGTCCTTTCCCACGGTAATGAGCTTAGATCTAATACAATTTTGTGACAAGGCGCTTATCCCAGTCCTGAACCAGATTGTGTCTGCTGTATGATATATTATAATGAGATTTTCGTCAACAAAAAGCTTCATCGTGAGCATGTGTTTATTATAAGTTGGAGTGGACTGTGATGTATTTACATCACATTTGTAAAGAAAATTGAGAACTTTATAATCCACACAATGAATTTAATCCCTTTCAGAATGAAACTGTTATGGTTTTAAACCCTTATGGAATAAAACAGAATTAAGAAAAAACCCTAAATTAATTTTTTCCAATTTTTTTTTCTTTAAATGCGATATTGGGCATATCTCTCCCCTGTGTCAGGTGCATATAATTACTTTTAAAAATGAACTTTGGTCAAATATGGATTTAGTTCCTGTTGGAATAGAGCTCTTCAAATCCTGTTCAGATCAAGTCTGTGTTCTTCTTTTTTTAATCATCCATTTCTGTGCTTTTGAAGCCTTTATTTATTTATTTTTTTGGCAGCTGTACATTAAATCACTGATAAGAGACTTGTTTAATAATCTGTTCATCAAAACTGGTTAATTTAATTCATTTTTAGAGAAAATGTATTTACATTGCCAGTGATAGTTTTATTAGGTTATTATAGCATCGTTGAAGCAGCCCCAGCTCTCTTTCGTCCTTCATAGAGGGTGTTGCATGCATGTATAGGAAAAAAAAAAATGCTGCATTTTTATTTTGTGCCTTTTTTTTCTTTCAAATGAATGCTGCCCTGATTTATTAGCAGAGATTGAAGTACAAACAATGTATCAGCAGAAAAAAAATTTGTTAAAAGATAAAGTGTAGTTTTCTTATGTCTATGTTGATAACTTTGGACTGTAGTACATATACATGTACATCACATTGGCATCATCATGATTCTGTATTGGTCGATCAAGATCAAGCAAATTATTTTAGAGAAGCATAATATCCAGTTTTCAGAAAATATGGCACTTTGGAAGCAGTTGATAAGACAGCGTTATTAGTTGTAAACATACTTTCAAATAGAAAGATCACCCAAGGGAAATAGAACAATTACAGTGACCACTGTAGATAGGTTGACTTTGAAGGTAGGGTTTCAAAAGACACATTTGTTCCTGGGTGAGGGACAATGCAGGTGTCCTTTATATATATAGAGGTGGCTAGAGGTGGCCAAAAAATGATATTTCTTTTCATTGCAGTTTTAGACCTGAGTATTCAAGACTTGTGTATAATACCCCCAGGAACAGGAGATACCAGTATATAGAGGACTCGTAGATGACTCCTAGGAAAGATGTTTAGAGATCCATTTTATAAACCAAAGAAATTGTACAGTTTGTGTTGACTTTTTATAATATATAAATTTATCATCGCGATGGCTATTATACTTCCATGTTGTTGAGAATATTGACAAAAACTTTGACATACTATAATGCAGTTTGTAAATGCCTAAATAAATGAGTTACTTTACAAGTGGTAATAATACATTTTACATGTATTCTTCGTTTTTCTTCTACATCTTGATGGTGTTGATGGAAAAGATTATGGTAACGATGATGTTGAAGCCCGTGTCACAGTATCCCAAAGTTGAGCAAGGATGGACACACGATCATGGAAAATTTCAAATTTTGCTCTGATCACGAAAGCATAGGGCCATTTGTGTACCCTTTGTGTGTTTTTCGAGTGCCATTATGTAACCTTCTGTAGACATCGTTCTTGTTTTGGCTCTAGTTTGGCTGTTGACCAAGTTCGGGTCCGACTTAGCGCGAAGCCTAACATTTCCCATTTCATGTGTCCATCTTTGCTCAACTTCGGGACAGTGTGACGCCACCTTAAAGATGGTGATGATGATGATGGAGAGGATAATGATTATTGTGATGATGGTAATGGTTATACTGATCATAATGATTATGTGGTGGTTGGGATGATGATGTTAGTGGTGATGATGGTTGAGATAATTATTTGGGAATGGTAATTGTCATAATAATGATCACCTAATAATGATTGCTGATACCCTTAAACTGTTGCAATTTATTGATTACAAGTATTTAAAAGAGGGCAATATACGTTTTTGCACGACTGAAGATTCAGTCCTATGCGGCGATTCCGATGGTTCTTGCACACAGAAATTCTAGCTCATCATCTACCATCTCGATCTGAATAGTGGATTGATGGACGTGGAATTTAGTCTCCAGAATATGTCGAGCTTCACGAAGTATCTTTGGAGCGTCAACTGGGCGTCCGTCATTATACCGAGCTGGATAAGAGATTATAATAAAATTTAAATGCTTATGTCATCCATATTCTTGTCATCCATATCATCCAAAGAATCATCACCATATATCATCCATAGACTCGCCACACATGTCATCCATAGTCCCATCACCCATATCATCCAGAGTCACCAATATGATACATAGACTTTCATCCATATCACTCATTTTCTCGTCCCCCATTTCATCCAAAGAATCGTCATCCATATCATCCATAGACTCGCAACCAAATCATCTATATACTCCCCGCACACTATCTGTAGAATCATCATTTATATCATTCCCATCACCCATATTCATAAATTCGTCACCCATTTTATCCATAGTCTCGTCATCCATATCACCCATTGTCTTGTCACCCATTTCATCTAAACGCCCTCACATTATCAATATAATCGGCATTTATATTATCCACAGTCTTGTCACCCATATCATTCATAGTCTCATCACCCATATCATCCATAGTCTCGTAACCTATATCATCCATAGTCTCGTCATCCTTATATTCCTTGGTCTCGTCACCCACATACTCCTTAAACTTGTCACCCATATTATCTACATCCTCGTCACCCATATAATCCTTAAACTCCTCACCCATATTATTTTCATTCTCGTCACCCATATAATCCTTAATCTCGTCATCCATATTATCCACAGTCTCGTCAACCATATAATCCTTAAACTCGTCACCCATATTATCTACATTCTCGTCACCCATATTATCTATAGTGTCGTCACCCATATTATCCGTAAACTCGTCACCCATTTTATCCTAAGTCTTGTCAGCCATATTATCCTAGACTCGTCGGCCATATGATCCATATTATCGTCACCCATTTCATCCATAATCTCGTCACTCATATCATCCATAGTCTTGTCACCCATATCATCAGTTCTATACCGAGTGAGTAAAAAAAAAACTTTACACCTAGAAAAATGTCAATAAAATGAAAACCAATTTATAAACCCAAAATTATTTTACATAATCTGAAATGGTAACTCCTCCCGCATCTTTTGGTACCATTTTTGTGTGGTATATCTTTACGCTTGGATGAACACGGCGCATTGTTTGCGAACATGTAAATTTCGAATTGTGCAAAAGTGGGAGTAAAATCAAAACAACAAAAGCTATCAAAAAAGCAACTCCATCCTAATTAATATAGCAAAACTTTGTAACGAAATGTCTTGCGCCAAATAACTTTTCGAAATTTGCATGTTCGCAAACAATGCGTCGTGTTCATCCAAGCGTAAAGACATACCACACAAAAAGGTACCAGAAGATGCGAGAGGAGTAACTCTTTCAGAATATGTAAAATAATTTTGGGTTTATATATAAACCCCTCAAAAAATGTCTTGCAATTCAATTTTGAGTCCTCGTATCTTTTTTGTTAATTGTCTATAATTCATTAATTTTATACCATTGGAAAGTTCATTTATTCCTCTTTACACTGATACCCCATTTGTAAAGGTTGTGCAATGCTTGAATGCACAGTATTACCGAATACAAATCAAAGTCAGAAGTGGAAAGTTGCCAAATGAATGGCTATTGTTGAAAGGCAGAGTTTCTATTGAGTATCGTTAAATGGGTCATGCATTATTCCTCAATGTTTTCACTTATTGTTTGGAAGAAGAAATGTGCCTTGCCCAAGCTTTTTGCTTGGCAGTGCTTATTTTTCATGAGTAGTCGTTTGATAAAGCTAGGATGGCGCGCTTTATATCAAATGTTGAGATACGGTTCAAGAACAGAGAACGATTGTGTGCTAAAATGGACAAAAAAAAAGAAGTTTGTTTTGATACTGCTTGCTTTGTTTGTTGGAGATGGATGAAAAAGAGATGAGTAGCGAATTTGTTATGGCTGGAAACTTGCAATAACCTGTATGTAACCAATACACAAGTAATGCTCAAACCACTCGCTGGTTATTAAAACAGTTCTTTTTACAACAAATTAACAACAAATACTACTTAAATTACCTGAAAGAACATTATTTGACATTCAACAAGGGTATCCAACATTGTATTGAGCGCCTAACGCACAAACCAAACAAACACAAAGAAACACAAAAACCTTTTATACAGTTAAGAACTCGATGTAAGCAATAGCCATTCATTTGGCAACTTTCCTTTTCTGACTTTCATTCGAGTTTGCGAGTACTGTGCATTCAAGCATAACATAACCATCACACATGGGGTATCAATGTGACAAAAATAAATCAACTTTCCAATGATATCAAATTTAACCATCATAAACAATCAAATAAAAAGATATGAGGGCTCAAAGTTGAATTGCAAGACATTTTTTGAGGGGTTTATATATATATATATATATATATATATATAAAATTAAACAAAAATTCTGGAAGAACAGTCGTGTAGGCAAATCTTTCCACTTTAACCGGTTTCTTTATTTTCTTCAGAAAGTGAAAGTGAAACACAAATCTTTAAAAAATCATAACACAACATTTAACACTTGCGTGCTGGCGCTAGATGAGCGCAAAACAAGCGCGTTGCTTAGCAACCTAATCATTATACAACATATTATTACGTCATAATAAGATACCTCACAATCATTTAACAATATTTTGTACATATTTACAATAGATCATTTGGATTGTCATGAAATTTGAAATCGAATAAATAAACAAACTTGCTATGGCCTATTTAGTTCTGGCTTAAATGAATCAATGAAACATTTTTTCTTTGCTTTACGTTCATTTTCATTATCCGTTTTTAATTTATAAAATGGTACAACTTTAAATTCAGGGTATATTCCTTGAGCACACTTTGATATGTGTTTACTCACATTAAGAACTTGATATTTTTTCTCTTACGTGCTGACGGTGTAATGTCATTCGGTTACGTAAAATATCACCCGTTTCTCCTATATATTGTTTCCCACATCCATTGCAAGTTATACAGTAAATTAGGTTTCTTGATGTACACGAAAATGATTCTTTCAATATAAATGTTTTTTGTCACCATTATTATAAAACTCCAACTTATCTGTGGTAGGCATATATGGGCACGTTTTACATCTTTTGTCTTTACATTTTTTTTGTTCCCCCTTGTGTTTTATCTAATGATGCTCTGGTCAACAATTTTTTCAATTAGGAGCTTGCCTTCTACTTGAGACATAATTTGTTTTATCAAATATCTTTTTAAGGTTAGCATCATTATTCAAAAGGGGCATCGATTGTTTTATAGTATTTGAAAAATCCCATTATTAGGATTATATGTAGACACAAAAACAATATTCTCTTGTTCATCTATCTTCTTTTTTGTTTGTCTAAGAATATTTTTTTAAAGATTTGTGTTTCACTTTCACTTTCTGAAGAAAAAAGAAACCGGTTAAAGTGAAAAAGATTTGCCTACACGACTGTTCTTCCAGAATTTTTTGTTTAATTTTATATTTTTTCCGTGACGGAGGATTTCATTTTTCAACTTGTGTATATATATATTATATATATATATATATATATATATATAATATATATATATATATATATATATATATATATAATATTATATATATAATACATATTTTTTTTAATTGACATTTTTCTAGGTGTAAAGTTTTTTTTTTTACTCACTCGGTAGTCTCGTTATTCCTCAATAATCTTGGTCTTGTCACCATTAACCTTTTGCAATCTTCACAGAACAATCCACAGTCTCATCACCCAAATCATCCATAGTTTTGCTACCCATATAATTTACAGTCGCGTAACCCATATAATCCTTAAACTCCTCACCCATTTTATCAACTGTCTCGTCACCCATACCATCCATCGGCTCGTAATCCATATCATCCACAGTCTCGTCATCCATTTTATCCTTAGTCTCGTCACACTAATGATCCGTAGACTCGTCACCTATATAATCCATGGTCTCGTCGTCCATATCACCCATTGTCTCGTCACCCATTTCATCTATACACCCCTTACACTATCCGTATAATCTTCATCGTAATATCATAACCTATATTGTCCAAAGTCTCGTCACCCATATCATCTATAGTATCGTCATCCATATAATACTTGGTCTTGTCATCCACTTTATCCAAAGTCTCGCCTCCAAAAAGTCCACTGTCCCGTTACCCATATAATCCACAGTCTCGTCACCCATATCATCCATACTATCGTCACTCATATTATCCATAGTCTCGTCACCCATATGATCCTTAAACTCCTCACCCATATTATCCAGAGCCTCATCACCCATATTATCTACAGTCTCTGTCATTCTTTTCATATAGCCTTGTCTTCCATATACTAAAAAAAAAAACATATTCCATAATAGATATATTGTTTTCACTAAAAAATCTGCAATTTTACCTGATACCAGATGGGCACATACAAGGGCGACACCTGGTGTTAGAGACCAAATCCTTAATGAGTGGACGTCTTCAACTCCATCTATTTCTACCAGTCTGCTTTTAGCATCATCATAATCTAAACCACGTGGTTTACCTATCGGTTAAGAAGTGGATTAATTTTAGACAGGGTAAATTCAGTTTTCAAATAGGCCTTATGGGATCATATGGCCATTAATGAACATTTTATAAAAGTTCGACGGAAATTTTCTCACTTCTTTCTACAAGCCTTTTATTTTATTTTATTTTATTTATTTGATTTCCAGGCAACAAAAATGAAACAAGACATTATAAAGAAATCATGACAATAACAACAGATTTAAACACTTTAACAAAATACAGGGGGAGAAAACAGTGCACCAGCTAATGCCTGAGGATAGCCTAAAAGAATTAAAAATTCTGTCGGGAGTTTCTCCCTATTGTGAGATATAGTGTACGATAAAGTATTCATATTTCATCAGCTGGTCAAGTCAATGTTTATAAGGGATGTGTCTTACATAGGTTTTCCCAGTCAGTTCTGAACTATCTACAATCAATTTCAATATTCTTAGCAACCAGTTTCGTCCGGAATTCGACCGCTATTAACAACGGATATTCAGATTCGTTTTTGAGCGCTCGAAATGAGAAATTCGGCAACCAAATTGCGAATTAAGCCGATCAGTTTCACGTTATGAGCAATCGAATTCATCACGCTCACGAACGAAATTGCTTACCTATAAACAGTTCTGATCGCTCAAAAACTAAATGACATGCTCAAAAACGAAATCGCTCACTATTTCTATTAAATTGAAAGATGTAACGTTTAAATTGAAAAACATCAACGAATTTGATTTCAAATTGATCATGGAAAACCTTTAAGTAGTAAAAACTAGTTTAAAACCATGTACCATGTCTTTAGCTCAGTCATGACTTAAAGCCATTTATATTTGAGCTCACCTATTTCCACGGATTTCTGTCATATTTGCACTTCCTCGGATTACCTTTAGGCCTTTACCGTACAAAATCCTTTTTAATTCACCTGAATCTCGCAGCTAGAGTATGGGAAGAGATTACAAAAATGTATATAAGTATTACATCAAGAATTTCAGATGTAAAGAATGCTGCGTTGAAGTGAGGAATTTGAAGTTCCTTTGATGAATTTTGTCCTATATGTGTCAAGAATCATTTTAATTAAAGGCAAATTATAAGAGTGTCGTGTGGATATAACTACCAACTATTTTAGGAAAGTTTTGATGGAATATCATAATCCTCCATAAAAATCCCAACACAGTGTTGGAAGTTCTGTGGAATCCTACCTCACGCACCCCGCCCCTCCTCTTGGTACAGAGGGCGTGTGCAAAAGATAAATACAAAATTACACTTTTTGCGCACCGTTTTCAAATTAATATTTAACCTTTTTGTTTTTTGTTTTGTTTTTTTTTGTACAGAAATGTTACACCAGCATACTGGTACGAGAAAAATGATCAGAATGTTCGTGGTTGGCAGAAAGGTTGGAAGGCCCCGAAAAAAAATGAATAAATAATAATAATAATACCACAAAATCCCATCTCAAAAATTAGAAGGAAAAAAAAATCGTTGCTGTCTCGGTGTAGATTGGACGATATAACTCTAAATCTATTTGAAGCAGCGTTTTAATTTGTTGACTCCTGAGACTCCCATATCCTAGATTTTTGTAAGCCTCCACAAAGTCACTCGATCCCTTAAAAGTTCGTTTTGCGCATCACCCTTTGATATTTTTGCAGAATTGCTATACGTTTGTGTAATGCGGCGGTCACAACTCGTCGTAGGCTATACGGGGCACGTGCCATCAACGTAGCCTGCGTCGCATGTACAATGCATGCACAGGTCGTTGGTCAATTTCTGCGATTCCTGCGTTTCTGTAGTAAGGGTATTGGAAAAACTTCCTGCACGTCGTACATGCAACGTGCCTCCGAGGTACCTGCGCTGCACGATTTTTCTACGAAATCCATCGTAGGGAGTTGCACGTCGAAGGTACGGCGAGTTGTGACCGCCCCATTAAATACAGTGAAGGATCCAAAATATTACGAGGCCGGAGGGTGGGGTTGGGCAGATTGCCGATTTTTCAAAATCATGACACCCCCGAAATTGTGTAGGTAAAGATTATCTCTAAGTGGGGTGGAGTGTCAAGGGTATATCAGGCGGATGACACAATCATCGATTTTCTTGGTTTCAGGCATTTTATTTCGAAATTTCAGATCAAGGGGCGGGCAAACTCGCCTGTCTTGTATGTACTGAAACAAAGAGAGGATCGATCTTAAGGGGTCTTCCCACGAGTCCTCGGTCCCACGAGTCCTCGATCCCACGAGGCCGAGTATTTTCCCACGAGGCCTAATATTTTTCCCAAGAGTCCTCGGTCCCACGAGTACTCGGTCCCACGAGTCCTCGATCCCACGAGTCCTCGGTCCCACGAGGCCTAGTATTTTCTGATGTATGATGGAAATGTCTCAAATGAATACTAAATTCATCATCTCGTAAGTTGTGATTAAAACAACGGGCATTGGTTTGCTGCAGTAAATAGGGGCAATATTATGATTTATACTTGAGTAGCATCATGCTACTCTGAGGGGGACCCACGGGGCACTGGCCCCGGATAGGGGAAAAGGGGCTCCGCAAAGGATGAAAGGAAATAGAAGAGAGAGAGAGAGAGAGAAAAGGAGGAAAACGAGAGAAAGGGGAAAAAAAGGGGGTAGGTAAGAAGACAAAGAGGAAAAAGGGCAAAAGACAAAGAACAAAAAAAAAAAAAAGGAGGGAAGAAAAAAAAAGAGCCGGATAGGGAGAAAGAGAAAGAGAGAGAAGAATAAAATAGAAAAATAATAATTAAAAAAATTATTTAAAAAAAGGGGGGGGGGGCTTGAGCCCGATTTCGTCTCCACAAAACTAAAATAACATGTGAGCAGAAAGTTTTGTTGCTAAATGAACATAATCTTGTATAATTTACCAAAATTATATTCCTGACGAAGACGCAGGTCTGTCGAAAATTTGACATGAAATGAATAAAGAAATTGGCGTTAATGCATTATCCCGACTATTTGTTTTTGTTTGATGACTTCCAAAAGGTGAAACGCTATGTTGTTTAAAAATATAATAGATAATATAAATAATTAATCGGGATTTTAATAATAATAATAATAATAATAATAATAATAATAATAATAATAATAATAATAAATAAAAATAATAACAATAATAAGCGAGAGCGAAAATTGTTAGCGTTCCATGGAAGAAAAAGGAGGGTGGAAAGCCCATTTCAGCTTTAAAAAATACATATGCCCCCACCTTTTGAATTGACGGATGCACCCCCCCCCCGGTGTCTACGCCCCTGTTTGGGGTTCATGAATTATGATCTCTCAAATTCGAGATTAGACTGGAATGTAAATCATTTGATAAGGATGTAATTAGGATTTCTCAAGGATGTAAATAAAACCAAAGAACTGCAATCTTTAAAAATATATCCGCGACTAGTGGTGGTATCTCATTTCGCGGAGATGGATTTGAGACGGAATTGGGACTACTTTTAGACATGTTAGGGACGACTTTAGACGTAGTCCCAAATCAGTCTCAAACCCGTCTCCGCGAAATGAGATGCCACCATTATTCGCCATGATAGTGCCTATTGTATTAACCACAAGTAAATTAATATATATAGTATAATTCAGCTTACAATGACGAATACACTTTTTAAGATGTTTCAACGATTTTGAGAAACATCCTGATTAGAGAAAATGTGGTACGAGAAAATACTCGGCCTCGTGGGACCGAGGACTCGTGGGATCGAGGCCTCGTGGGACCGAGGACTCGTGGGATCGAGGACTCGTGGGATCGAGGACTCGTGGGATCGAGGACTCGTGGACCCTCCCCGATCTTAAAAGAAATAGAGTGGGCCTAAAATACTCATATAAGAGGAGCAGAAATGCAATCTCATTTGGCAAAGGACCTATTTTACTGGCAATGACATGGGTTCTCGATTATGAATGAGTCTCTGGAGTCTCGGAAAGGTTGCCGCGACGTCTCCTCGTTGTACAGGAAGTCGCGAGAAAAATCAAACACATGTCAAACATGTCAAATCTTTTAGTAGACTTCTTTAATACGCGAGCAAGTCTCTGTGACGTCTTTGCGATATTGCTGCGACGTCCCTTTAGTATCCACGACGTCGCAGAGACGTTGTCGGAACTTGCTAACGATTAAAAGAAATCAAACGGGCGAATATTTTTTACTTGCTGGCGTCTTAAAGAAGTCTACTAAAAGATTGAACATGTTTGACTTTTGTTCCATTTTCCGTCGACGCCCTGAAGTCTCAGGAGACGTCACCACGACGTCTCCACCACTCAAGAGACTCATAATATTGCGAACCCTTTTCATTGCCATTGAGATAGGTCCTTTGAGAAATGAAATTGCATTTCATTGAAACTTTGTGTGACAAAACTCCCCCCCCCCCAAAAAAAAAACAAAAACCAAAGACAAAAACAAAAAAACAACAAAAAAAACAAACAAACTATGAAACCAAAAATTTATAAAAAGTTGGTTTCATACCCTAAAAAAGAAAAACTTTGAAGAAATGGGTTTTGTACTTACCACATTCAAAGGACCCTAACTCTGTGACCCATTACAGTTTGGATGTAAGAAATGTCTCAAATTAAAGCTGATGAGTTACTCAGTATTTTAGTAAACAAATCACAAAAATAAACCATACACTTTTGAAATGACTGACCTTTGAACTTCGGTTACCTTTTTCTAGGAACACACTGTACAATTTCAAAACCACTAATTGACTGTACATTTTTAAAATCAGAAAAAGTTCAGCGGCTCACCCCCTTATCGGGCCTGGCGCCCCTCTATTTTCACTCGTGAATCCTCAAAAGTGGAAAATTGCTCTGTGACAACATACCGTTGTTGTTTTTGAGAGTTTTGTTTGAAGGTCAAAGGAGTGTTTTTTTTGTGTTTTTTTTTGTCTACTCGCTCTGAGAGAGATGAGAGAGTCTCTGAGAGCGATGTTACTCGTAGAAATAAACGAATCTCAATCAGAGAAAATAATGGAGTATTTAAGCAAAAGAGACCCAGGAATACAAAAGGCCTTTTTGCGTTTCGTTTCTAGAACGAAACGTTTCAGTAAGGAGTAAATTCCACTGAATTACTGTAATGTATATGTTGTATTTTGGTATCAATAAATTTCAATAATTCTTCGTGTATATTTATCCTTTTGAAAGCCTTTTGGAAGACTTTCAAAAGATATATAATGTGTGGATACACCCCTTTTTTATGAACGGAATTTATTGAAAGATGCACATGAAACTAACAAGCCCACAAGTGTTTTCGTATTTATTATTTTTTAGATGTTAAAAGAATATAAATTGATAAATCGCAACCCATCGATAGGTACAGGTACACCATCGCCCCCTGATTATGCATGAGTGACCTAGGCATTGTCCGAAAAATCGGCGCAACGTACCGTGCTGACCCGGTAAGATTGCATCGAGAAAGGTCAGGGCAAGTGCTGGTGGAACTGAGCTGAAGATAGAGGTTATTTATCAGACTTTTTTTTCTCTCTCTCCATTGACATTGTCAATTCAGCAGGAAGAAAATAATTATTATCTGTTTAATCATTTTTCTGGGTTTGCATTTATGCAGATGACACTGGAATATTTTTTAAAATAGATATTAATAAAAATAAAGGAAAAAAAAATATATATAGACTTCTATATATATATGAGAGAAATGTCAAATTTGCATTGGCGATAATAGTCAAATATGACTGATTGCCATTAAACCTAACGAAAGAAGAAGAAGAAGATGTTTTCACCCCCTCTACGTTAATTATATGGTCAATGCAAAAAGTAATGTGATGATTGTGCGACGCGACGCGACGACGACGAGACAAGTTTGTGACATTCCGACAAAAATGACGATCTAAAATGTCTGGTTGGGTGTCATTTGACGATGGAGATGGGGATATCCTTGGACAAGCACCAAGTGTTTCTGAGCGGAGTAATGGTGGAACCAAAGAAGTTTCTGGGCCTGGTTTTAGTTTGGATGATGAGCCTATTGGCGGTGGAACTGCTGGCAGCAAGAGCTGGGTGCAGTTCGAAGAGTCACCGCTGGGGAGCACGCCCACCTCTACCACTCATCGGGTGGTGGCGGCCGATCAGCCCGCGCCCGTGATGCCTCAGCAGACAGGTATATTGAACAGTCAGTAGATGTACACATTAACATTCATCAAATTGTTAGAAAATAGTAGGAGCCTTATGTATTAGCGGATGAGTGGAGTGGTGTGCATCTTCATGCTGGTTCTGATCTAGACCGAGGCTGCTCTCACGTTGAAATTTTTACTACACAAATATGCACGACGCTCAAATGATCACGTTAGCATCACTTACACTTATACAGGATCAATTCATAATTGACCTTGCACTGGGAAGTACCTTATTGCAGCAGTTTACTACCAATGGAAAGTCAATGCAGAAAAGTGTCTTGAACACCTCCAGCTAAGTCAAGGTGGCATATCAAAAAAGGGTCTAAAAATTATCCTAAACAAAATTAAAAATTTCTAATAGAAGAATTATATTGCAATGCCAATGGGACTATAGATTATCTTAATTTATTTTGAGGTAGGTTTAAAGCTGGTTTCGCTAATTATTATTGAGAAGTTTCCTCAGCAACCAAGAGGGCGACAGACAGCCATTTTTCAGTACTGACTGCTGTTGGTTTGCAGCTGTATGTGCGTTAGCATATGAAATCCACTACCATTGACTGCCTTCCACTGAACAATACTATAGTCCAGATAAAATTTAGACTCGTCATTTATTTTTTTGGAAAGTCCTCATTTTTCATACGTTTTATTTCCACTGGTTACTATTTAAATATTTCTCTTCTTATTCTAAAAAGTATTAGAGTGGCTGTCCGCCACACGTTTTGTAAAGTCGAGTCTTGCAGTTTTTCTTGTGAAATGGGTCCACTTTGGTTATGATTGACAGCGTGCACAATAAAAGCGGTCTTTTGGGAACAGCTGAATCGCGTTGTTCAGTTACTGTCAACACACTTCAGTCATCGCAACCAGGAGGCAGAGTATCACGCGATAGCTAATCAGAGCGCCCAACAATCAAAATGCATTGTCCTCTAGCTCTGTCTTTATCGTAGTCCCCTCTGAAGATACTCAACTCGTATGTACGAGCTCAATATACCGTAGTATATTGAGCTCATATTGAATAAGGGACTTTTGGGGGTAGGACAATACCGTATATAAATAGTGCATGCTCTACCATGCAACATACTAGATTATGTGCACGACAAATACTAAATTATCCCGAGGGCACATTTATTTCACCGAGGCCGTAGGCCGAGTTGAAACAGATGTGCACTAGGGATAATTTAGTATTTGAAGTTCACATAGTTAGTAATGTTGCATTAATAGAGCATGCACTATTTATTATATAGTAAATAGACCCCTAGATATTTGACCTTGCCTAATCTGGTTTTATCTTTGCCAATGTTTGCCAAACTTTTGGTGCTAATTTAGCTATTGTGACGTATATTGTTGCTCCGCGTATCTATTGTTGTGCGCACCATTTTACTGTTATTATGCGCTAGCGCAACAAAACAATCGATTTCGCCATTCATTTTAACACAGGATAAAACCGTTCAACATAACAAAAAACCGTTCAACATAACAAAAAAGCGTTCAACATACCAGAATGTTGAACGACACGTGACACCCTTTCAACCAATCACAGCTCGTAAAATACTACCACTATTTACTATAACATTTTGATAGATATTGGGTTATTAAGGATATTTACGAAGAACATACAATCATTTAGATAAGGCCATGCGTTTTGAACTGGCACCCTTTTGTGTTACACCACCTAAATCTAAAAATTATGCACCTGTCAGGATCAAAGTGTCATAACTTTTGAAGTATTAACTCTAACCCTACAAAAGTATACATTTTCTGAAAGGAAATGTCCTGTAGATTTCAAAAATGAAGTAGTAACATATTTTGATTAAAATATTAAATTTTTGGGGCCCTAATTTTTTTTTTTACTGCAGCCCCCAATATTTTTTCTCCCTTTGATCCAGGTCGTAATTGCTCACCATATTTGAATTGCTCTTGAAATTTCCTTTCAGAAAATATATAGTTGTAGGGGGGTTTCCTCATTTAATAAAAAAATTCTTAACCGTAAAAGGGCCCAAATATTTTGGTCAACCTGGGCCTAGGAGGGAGCTGCCCCCTCCTCAAAATCTCGGCCATGGTGGGGCCAAAGTTTATAAAAACTTGCATGTAGGTTGGCTATCTTATGATGAAGAAGCTCACAACGTTTCAGGCCCCTATCTCAAGTAATCTTTGAGTTATCTGCATTTATGTAACATCACTTCACATACAACAGGAACTGTATTGAGTTACTTTATGTACAATACACAATCAATGGTGAAATTGTCATTTTAACCGTGCGCAGCGCGGCGATTTTCAGAACTGCGCATTACCAAATGGCTGGAATTTTATAACTGTGGTGTCAGAAGATGCATGAGACTCTAAGCTATAAAGTCCTAAAAGCTTACAGCACAAAAATAAATATCCATAAAGTTATCATGGTTATGACGTTTCAAGACAGGAGGGTGAAATCCCATAGACCTTTGTGGTGTACCTCTTCCCCCCCCCCCTCCTCTTCCCCCCCCCCTCAACCACCTCAACCACCCTCGCCTATTTGATTTGTTACGCGTGCCGTGTCGCGATTTCAAGTGCGAGTACGTTCAAATTCACAGATCTGATAGAGCTTGCATTCAGCTTTCAAATAACACCAATTTCATGGTAATACCCTCTATTTAGCCAGATGTCATACATTAACTGAAACAAAATTTGGAAAAGCGTAACAAAACCACCCTTTTTGGGTGGCGAGTTCAAAACACATGGCCATAAATAATATGTATGTCCTTTAAATAAATATATTAATATTTAATGTACTAAAAGATAGAAATAGGAGGATAAACTCACCGCTGGTCTTGGTACGGCGTGCTAAGTACGTCTGAAGGGCCTCCAATGCCTATCATATGTGTACGGGTGTGCAGCTATGGCGCTATTGTCAAGAGTCGCAAATCAACTTCACCCATACGAAAAATCAGCATCATTTTAAAACAAATTCGTGCCACATCATACTTACATTGTATCGTGTGTGTTGACCCACATTATATCATTATACCTTTACTGAATAGACCACTGGGTAGAAAAACTGAAAGACTAGTACATTGTTCTATTTGTAGCAAGATCAACGAAGGGAATCTCTTGGTAATACATCAATGACATCTGGTTTGGACTGTCGGTCTTTTTTTTCCAGCCGTTTACACTATTGTAGTTTGTACGTTACTGTTTAGTACTTTATATTCCTTACAGCAGGCTTTTATTTTCCCCATGGATGGGGTCATGTCTGGGGCTGTCCTTTTCTTTAGTGGAAGTTTTTTTTTTTTGTTGTGGGGGCCTTTTGGGAGGGCCAATTTTTTACTTCCTGTTCCTGTTGGTCTGATCCGTTTTTAGTTTATTCTTTAACTTGCTCTCATTTCTTTGTTTCTGCATCATTTCTGTTCACATTTGGTACAAATGATACTTGGGTAATACCAAATGTGTGTTGATAAGGATGATGGGGTCTGAGGTAATCTAGGGGTCAATATGTCAAATGATATGAGGCCATCTGTTGCACTATTAGAAAAATGTTAAAGTTTTTGTTTAACTTGCACTAATTTCTTTATTTCTCTATCAATTTTGCTCACACTTGGTACAAATGATTCTTGGGGTAATACCACATGTGTGTTTATGAGGATGATGAGATGAAAGGTCATATAGCGGTCAAAACGTCACTTAAAGGTAAACTTTTCTTAAGCTTGCTGTCATTTCTTTATTTCTCCATCAATTGTGTTCACACTTGGTACAAATGATTCTTGGGTAATACCACATGTGTGTTGATGAGGATGATGAGATCAAAGGTCATATACACTAGGAGTCAAATGTCACTTAAAGGTCAACTTTTCTTAAACTTGATGTTTCCTTTATTTCTCCATCAATTGTATTCACACTTGGTACAAGGGATTCTTGGGTATTACCACATGTGTGTTGATGAGGATGATGAGATCAAAAGTCATATAGGTGTCAAAATGTCACTTAAAGGTAAACTTTTCTTAAGCTTGCTGTCATTTCTTTATTTTTTCATCAATTGTGTTCACACTTGGTACAAACGATTCTTGGGTATAAATACCTCACGTGTGTTTATGAGGATGATGAGATGAAAGGTCATATAGCAGTCAAAACGTCACTTAAAGGTAAACTTTTCTTAAGCTTGCTGTGATTTCTTTATTTCTCCATCAATTGTGTTCACACTTGGTACAAATGATTCTTGGGTAATACCACATGTGTGTTGATGAGGATGATGAGATCAAAGGTCATATACACTAGGAGTCAAATGTCACTTAAAGGTCAACTTTTCTTAAACTTGATGTTTCCTTTATTTCTCCATCAATTATGTTCACACTTGGTACAAGGGATTCTTGGGTATTACCACATGTGTGTTGATGACGATGATGAGATCAAAAGTCATATAGGTGTCAAAATGTCTATGTAAAGGTAAACTTTTCTTAAACTTTTTGTTTTCTTTTTTAAATTTCTCCATCAATTGTGTTCCCATTTGGTACAAATGATTCTTCAATAATACCACATGTGTGTTGATGAAGATGATGAGATCAAAGTTCATGTAGGGTTCAGAAGGTCACTTAAAGGTCAACTTTTCTTAAACTTGCTGATTTCTTTATTTCTCCATCAATTGTGTTCACACTTGGTACATTAGGGGTCAAAAGGTCAACTTAACGTTCACCTTTCCTTAAACATTTTGTTTAACTTGCACTCATTTTTTAATGGCAGTTTTGTTCACCCCTGGTGTAAATCATCCTTGGTTAATACCACTTGTGTGTTGATATGAGGATGATGAGGTCAGAGGTCATCTAGCGGTCAAAAGGTCATGTTACTTGTTTTATTGATAGCAAAATCAGGCAAGACTCGTGGTTCGCGAGCCACCTTGTTCATATTGGTGGTGTATACATTGTAAGACTATCAGATTGGCAATTTTGAAATGTATGTTCATACATGTAGTCATATGTATGGTTCTAGGACATCTCCCCCGGAGGACAACTCCCCCGGGGACAATTCCCGGAAGGACAAGCTCCCGCGGAGGACAACTCCCCCGGAGGACAACCCTAACCTAACCCCTAACCTATGTCCTCCTGGGGAGCTGTCCTCGGGAATTGTCCCGGGGGAGTTGTCCTCCGGGGGAGATGTCCTGATCGGTTAATACCATTTTCAGTACCGATACAGAAATATATGCAAAAAAAAACACCCCAAAACCTAATAGATAAACATTAAAAAAAAATTGCTTTAAATGATTTCTCCACTTTGGCCTTGAGGCATGGGAAAATGAGTGAGAGGTGGCCATCGAGCATGAGAACAAATGTATGATTTTTATTACAAAAGCCTTTTTTTTTTTTTTTTTTTTTTTTTAAATTGAGCGTGTGACTGAATTTTCAAACAAAATTACTTGATGGATGATAGTTATTCAAATATGTTTTTTTTATTATCCAAAAATTTGGAAATAAACCCTCAAGAAGAAGAAAACAACAACAACATTATGGAAAATGCTGCTTATACCCATTCACAGTGGTTTTCAAATTTATCTCGGTGCTGTCGCGGGACGGCAACACCGCTATAAACCCGCTATAAATGCATTCACAGTGGAAAAGTTTCCCGGGACTGTATCGGGATAGATTTCATGTACCCATTCACACTGCAGCGTGTGATTTTATGACCTCTGTAACAAATACTTGCATTTCTTTGTTTTTTCCTTCTTCCTTCTTCCCTTTTCTTTTCTATCATTTCTTATGTATTTCTTTGTTTTTTCTCCTTCTTTCCTTTTCTTTTCTATCATTTCTTATGTATTTCCTTGTTTTCACCTTCTATCCTTTTCTTTTCTATCAATTTGTTATGTATTTCCTTGTTCTCTTCCTTCTTTCCTTTTCTTTAATTTCTTATGTATTTCTTTGTTTTTCTCCTTTCCTTTTTTCTATCATTTCTTATGTATTTCTTTGTTTTCTCTTTCTTTCCTTTTCTTTTCTTTAATTTCTTATGTATTTCTTTGTTT
>CALNVZ010000174.1:68989686-69002049 GCA_940671915.1 Paracentrotus lividus
TTTTTTTTTTTTATCATTTCTTATGTGTTTCCTTGTTTTCACCTTCTTTCCTTTTCTTTTCTATCAATTTGTTATGTATATCCTTGTTTCCTTCCTTTCTTTCTCTTCTATCAATTTCTTATGTATTTCTTTGTTTTTATCCTTTCTTTTTTTTGGTAATAATTTGTTATGTATTTCCTTGTTCTATCTTCTTTTCTTTTCTCTTCTATCAATTTCTTATGTGTTTCTTTGTTTTATTCACTCTCTTTCTTTTCTATCATTAGAGGTGGGCTATAAATGGGTCATGTTTTAGAACCAGGTTTGGCCTATCTAATTTTAAGCAGCTCATTGCCCTGATCGATATGCCACCAATTTTAAGAAAATCGGGTGAAAATTGAGACAGTGCGGGCCAAAAAACAATTTTAAGCGGGCGTGGCCAAAACATGCTGAGTCATCGTTTTTCAAAATTTGGAAAAGCTGTATTTCTTTTATTAAAAGGGCTATAAAAATGATTCTGGTGTCTGTTTATATGTTTATCAGCCTGATAAATCCAATGGCAGTGTCAAAATTGCTCATAGTGGTGAAGAAAGTACTGAAAAGGCAGAATTAGAGTTTTAACCCTTTAATTACCGGTAGGGTCTGTGAGGGCACCCCTAGACAAATTGTGTTGCCCAATAAATACCGCCGCGTTCTCAGAAATGTCGTTTCATGTATATTTTCCTTACAGTCTTACCAATCTTTTGACACCAAGTTCATTGAAATCGGACATTCGACAAGAGGATTACTTGACCTTTCGTGGCCGAAGGTCAAACCGAAATTTGAGATTTTTGACATTTTGTGTACAAAACCAATGGCAAGGTCAGATTTCCTATTTTACTCTATAAATCACAGGTAAATCATTCTTTAGACTGGTTCTAGTATGTATTCAGAATTAGAGTTGATCCAGATAATGATTTGAATTATCAGAAGGTCTATATCTCTAATAATTCTTATACTGTATTTCATTGTTTTATGAATTTCTTATGTATTCTATTGTTTTTATTTTTATGTGTATTATCTGTGTTTTCCATTGTTTTAGGAATTTTAATACTTCAGGCCTTCATTTAGATTTGGTTTCATTCTCAATGAACAATAAAAGCAGTCTAAAGAATGATTTACCTGTGATTTATAGAGTAAAATAGGATATCTGACCTTGTCATTGGTTTTGTACAGAAAATGTCAAACATCTCAAATTTCGGTTTGACCTTTGGCCACTAAAGGTCAAGTAATTCTCTTGTTGAATGTCCGATTTCAATGAACTTGGTGTCAAAAGATTGGTAAGACTGTAAGGAAAATATACATGAAACAACATTTCTGAGAACGTGGCGGTTTCGATTGGGCAACACAATTTGTCTAGGGGTGCCCTCACAGACCCTACCGGTAATTAAAGGGTTAAACCTCTAATTCTCCCTTTTCAGTACTTTCTTCACCACTATTTGCAATTTTAACACTGCCAGTGGATTTATCAGGCTGATAAACATATAAATAGACACCAGAATCATTTTTATAGCCCTTTTAATAAAAGAAATACAGCTTTTTCAAATTTTGAAAAACGATGACTCAGCATTTTTTGGCCTCGCCCCCTTAAAATCGTTTTTTGGCCCGCACTGTCTCAATTTTCACCCGATTTTCTTAAAATTGGTGGCATATTGATCAGGGCAACGAGCTGCTTAAAATAAGATAGGCCAAACCTGGTTCTGAAACATGACCCTTTTTTTACCCCTTTATAGCCCACCTCTACTATCATTTCTTATGTTTTTCTTTGTTTTTCTCCTTCTTCCATCTTCTTTTCTATCATTTCTTATGTATTTCTTTGTTTTTCTCCTTCTTCCATCTTTTTTTTTTTTTTCATTTTTTCCTTTGTATTTCTTTGTTTTTCACCTTCTCGCCTTTTCTCTTTTTTTATCATTTCTTATATATTTCCTTGTTTTCTCCTTCTTTCCTTTTATTTTTTTAAAAATCATTTCTTATGTATTTCTTTGTTTTTCTCTTTCTTTCCTTCCCTTTTCTTCAATTTCTTATGTATTTCTTTGTTTTTTCTCCTTCTTTCCTTTTCTTTTTCTTTAATTTCCTATGATTTTCTTGTTTTCTCTTTCTTCCTTTTTTTTCTATCATTTCTTAATGTATTTCTTTGTTTTTCTTCCTTCTTTCCTTTTCTTTCTATCAATTTCTTATGTATTCCTTGTTTTCACTTCTAATCCTTTTCTTTTCTATCAATTTGTTATGTATTTCCTTGTTCTCTTCTTCTTTCCTTTTCTTAATTTCTTATGTATTTCTTTGTTTTTCTCCTTTCCTTTTTCAATATCATTCTTATGTATTTCTTTGTTTTCTCTCTTTCTTTCCTTTTTTTCTTTAATTTCTTATGTATTTCTTTGTTTTTCTCCTTCTTTCCTTTTTTTTTTATCATTTCTTATGTGTTTCCTTGTTTTCACCTTCTTTTTTTTTTGTAATAATTGTTATGTATTTCCTTGTTCTATCTTCCTTTCTTTTCTCTTCTATCAAATTTCTTATGTGTTTCTTTGTTTTTTCACTCTCTTTTCTTTTCTATCATTTCTTAGTTTTTTCTTTGTTTTTCTCCTTCTTCCATCTTCTTTTCTATCATTTCTTATGTATTTCTTTGTTTTTCTCCTTCTTCCATCTTTTTTTTTTTTTCATTTTTTTCCTTTGTATTTCTTTGTTTTTCACCTTCTTCGCCTTTTTCTCTTTTTTTCTTTTTATATATGTCTTGATTTCTCCCTTCTTTCTTTTATTTTTTAAAAATCAATTTCTTATGTATTTCTTTGTTTTCCACTTCTTTTCTTTTTCTTTTCTATCATTTCTTATGTATTTCTTTGTTTTCCACTTCTTTTCTTTTTCTTTTCTATCATTTCTCATGTATTTCCGTGTTTTATCCTTTTTTAACTCTCTTTTCTGGAAATTCTTAAGTATCTTATTGTTTTTTATCCCGGTGCTGTAGCGGAGTGCCTTCACACTAAAGGCACTTCGCGACAGTCGCGGGACTGTCCCGGTGCTGTTACTATGGTTTGAGGATGATAGTTTATTGCGGTGTTATAGCGGAGCGAGGTTATCCCGGGATAGTTTATAGCGGGTACGAGCATTCACACTGGAGGCAACACCGCTACAGTCGCGGGACAGTCCCGCGACTGTAGCGGTGTTTGAGGCCACTGTGAATGGGGTATTAGATTGTTAGATTCAAAAAGAGAAATTGACTGATGTCACCGAGTGCTGTGAAGACAGACCCACGTTTCGTACAGCATTTTAATAGGCCAGTCTCTGGCGTAAGAGGTATTACTGGCTCTGACAGGTGTCTGGTCTATAAGTATATTCTTGGGTAAAAGGGGGTCCATCTCCAAACAAAATAGACAGATTTTGGTATGTAGGGCTACATGTAGCTTGGATGCTGATGCAAATCCAAAGGAGGTCAGAAAATATCAAATATATACATCATTTTAGTTATATTTGCCCTATGATGGGAGGCTGGGGGGGGGGGGGGGGGTAGACCTGCCATTTCCTGAGCCCTCCCACTAGAGACTACTAATTATCTCAACCCATCCCTGCCAATATTTCTCTGGGAGGGATCTCTGAGGGTACAATATTTTTTAATGTTATTATGTTGCTGAAAGGGTAGTCTGTGACAACTTCTATCATCCAGACTACCAATTTACAGGTATCTATACACACTATTTGAAGAGTTTTTAAATTGATTTACAAATGTCAGAAGATCCAGAATTTACTGTTACAATTAGTTCTGTCAGAAAATATTTCATGGTGTTCACCCATTAACAGGATCTGTAAACTTCATGTCAGTAGACTTTGATTCATGAGGCTAGTCTTCATTGTAGTCCAGAAATAAATTCTGAATGTTTAAAAGGGTAGAAAAATTAAGTTTGTATGTGAATGAATTGTAATTGCACGTACCTGTGAAAACTTCATTTATTTGCATTCCCTCAAATCTGAACCTTGACCAAGTTGGGCTTTTGTATTAAGCACATTGTTCAATTCTCCCTTGCAAGTGATGTGCATTTTACACGTGAACACACTATTAATGTACAATGTATGTTTGGGCAACATGTTATGATAACTTTGCCTGATGAATGCAATTTTATAATTTTAAAATGAATTGCTTCTTCTAGTGCATACATGTAAAGGCGATGAAACAAAATAAAGAAGCATGCATTTAAAACATTTAAACAGTGATGGTAAAAAAAAGGTACATACATACAACATATAATCCTAAACTTGTCCTAAACTTGGGAGGGGCTGAGTAACAAATTTGTAATTTGAGATGACAAGAACATTGTTTGCATGCTTTGCAATATGAGGAAATAGAATTACTGTGTACATTGTACCATTGACCAAAATGTTATTTATTGTAACTTGAATTGCTTGTCTGTCTATCTTGGGTGTGCTCTGCTGTATTATCGTTATTTGGTAGGTTTTTTTTTAACGTAAGTACAATGTAGTAATGCATACATGTAGGCCTACATGTACATATAGAAATGTTGAAAAAAAAATCACTTGTAAAACTTTGTAACATTCATGTAGAAACACACATCAAATCATGTTTCAAAACATGTGGATCAATCATTAAGAGCAGGTTTAAGGATTAATTAGTAATTGGAGAGATGGGGCTTTGGATATTTAATTACTTTCAGCTAGAATGAAGTACATGTATGTAAACTTGTGTATTACAATTTATTTTTTACTCATAAGCTAGTTCTAAGCAGCTCAATTAGTAGAAATTTTAAAGAAATGAATTAAAGCAATTAGGTAGGAAAACCACTTCCAGAGAATGCATCCACGGGCTGAAAAATATGGACATGTATGGTTTTATATAGAAATGTTGTTTGTTTATTATTCCAAAGTCCATGTTTACATTTCATGGCATGTCATGGATGTTTAATTACTGTATTCTGTCACTTCTTCAGGACTGCGATTAACCCATTGAGGACTGAGCCTGAATATATTCGGGCCTGAATATATTCGGGCTAAGGTCTATGGGAAATGCGTGTTATACATGTAGCCTAATCAGCTCGTCTTCAATGTCAGGTTAAAGGAACTAAGAATAGTTTGTGAAGGCAGCATACAGTTCCTTACATGTAGATCTCTTGTATGAGGCAATGAGAGGATAAAACCACGAATCTGAACCATTTTTCGATCACAAACCACAATTTTTTTTGTTAGAAATCAAACTTTGGATGAAATTGTTTAATATACTTAGCATGCATAAAGCAGTTTAAGAATGAAGTATGTTCACTTTATGTAAGTCAAATAAATAATGACTAATTGGGAATTCCAAATTCAAAGGACAAGTTGATCTGGGAAAACAGCAAGCTACAATGAGCATGCAACCCTCTGTACTATTATGTCCTGTTGTATATTTCAAGGTGAGATGACGGAAGTTGAGTGATTGCTCTGGTTAGCATTGTTTAATGTGTGTCTATTTAGATTTATAAAAAGACACCAAAAAATCCATATTTCCATTATTTTCACAACCTTGGGCTTGGCCAGTGCTGTTTTAACCCTATTACTTCATTCCTGCATTGAGTTCATATTTTTGCATTACATGTAGGCCAACATTATTATTCGGTGCTACCTGTTCTTGTATGCTCGTTTTCATTATATCCATCCTTAAATGTTTGTTGATCATTCATTTGCTGGGAGCACTTCGTGGGATTTATAATTCCCCTAAAATTATGTGTACAAGAACTGAAAACTTTCCTATTTGCTCAAGTATATTTGGGATTTCATCACAGCTATATATCTCTAGTTGGGTGTGTTCGTTTCTGCCTACATACTCTGGAGCCTAGACTGGCCAGCATCAACTTTGCATACTGTATACTCATGGATATGTACATCAATATTAATCCAAAACAAAAGCATTTTATTTGCATTGTCTGCTACCAGTAGATTACAGGAACTATGTATTAACATCTTAAGCATCAGTAATGATGGATTGATCTAAACATTTCATTTGATTTTAAAGATCAATGTGAGGTGAGTTTACTCAAGTGTAATCTATTTATGCTTTTCATTTTTATTTTTATTTTTGAGGGGGGAGGGGTAGTGATACAGTAATTTCATTTTCAAGAATGTTTAAATCTAAATGATCTTAGCTACATGTACCAAATATTCCTAATTCTTTCAGGGCTATGGCCCTTCAGGAGATCATAGTTTAAAAATTGATGTGTACATCCTTTGCTTAAGTCTGTATGTTTGTGTTCATTCTATCATTTTGCAAATTTACATTTTGCTGGCTTAAAGTGACCTAGAGCAGGACTTGATGAAAAAGAAATCAAGGTAAATTTTGGTTACTTATTTCGGAATTAAAAGTATAATAGATATACTATGTATACTATGTATACATTTCTTCAATTTAAGGTGTACATCTAGTTAAGAAACTGCAAAGGTCCATTTTCTAATTGTAAGGTTAAAGTACCCCTTTTCAAAGTATTAAATATAGGCCCTACACATAATCTAATGTAGAGAATACAAAAAGACGGACTATGATGTAGGTTGTCCTTATTAGACTGAAGTTAAAAGATAATTTATTATAATTACATGTCCACCAGTTAAATTACACAATTTATTCTTTTAACAGGCTTTTCTTTCAATATGCTTAATTGCTCAAATATCAGCCCAATTCATCTTGGATTTATTTGTAAAACATTGGGCTATTTTTGTAGAACCTTCCTATTGAAGCTCCATAAATTGCAGCCCCAATCTGATTTGCAGTACATTCATTATTAAAAATGCCCTGTGCACACCTAAAGGCGCGGTCCCACTGGCTTTTTCGTATGAATTGCGGATTGTTTGTTTTGTTTTTGTTTTTTGTTGCGGATGAACGAAATTTGTATACGCAACTCATGCGCAGTTAATCCTCCCGCCAGTGGGACCGGGCCTTAAGACTGTAAAAAATTGAAACAAGGGTAATGGACTAAGCTGAAACTGGTGAAGCTAAGGTACATATATTTCAAAACTTTGTTCTGATAAAGAACCATCTACAACAGTACAGTGCCTGTACATGTATTTATAATAGGGTCAGAAGTTGGCTTGCTGGTAGTGATCCTGGTAGTATGACCTTAGAGTTCATGTACAACTGCTGGGTGTGGTAACAAGTGGAACATCAAATGTGTGTTTAATAGTGGAGGCATTTCAAGTTGGACTGAGTCTCAGCAGGGAAGAGTGAGTTTTGTTGTTGTGTTTGTGTTTTGTTTTGCAAGTGATACTCCCATTGGGGTTCATACATGTACATGTATGAGAAGGGGGTGTGTCACTCACTGTTTGCATACGTTCTTCTTTTTTTATTTTATTATACAAACTCATGTAATGTTTTTGAGGTGAGTGAAGTTTCTATCATTTGTAGTACATTTCTGCTTGAATTGATTATGTTTTATTCTGCTGTGCTGTTTTTGTGAACACATTGAGTCTTTAACTTTGCAATGTGTTTGCAAAAAGGGGAGTGATCTGGTGAAAAGTCATCACCTATTGACAAGGATCTTTGTCCCACAACCCTGATTGGAGCATGAACCTATCAATATGTGAAGTCTACAGTCAGAAGAAAAATAAATTTAAATCGCGTAAAAAGAAGAATTTTTCCTGAGGGGCCTAAACTCTAGAAGAGGCACCTTTTAAATTGTAAAAAGTACATGTAGCAAAGTTGTACAAAACTGATAATTTATAAACCTCCCCCCCCCCAAAAAAAAAAAAAAAAAAAAAAAAAAAATAGATGAATACATTAAAAATAAAAAATCAAATAAAATAAAAAATGATATGTTGTCATACACATGACAACACAGATTCTTTGCCCCCGGCCAAATGATAAAATGATCAATACTAGAGTAGATGGTGTCAGATTATCATCAGGGAAATCTCTAAATATTAAATGGTATGTGACAGATTGTGGTACATGTAGTCTTGAGCAATCTTTAACAAAAATGTTATCATTCCCAATTTTGATTTTAAATTTATATTAAAAATCTTACCAATTTTATACCCTTGCTTCCACCCCTTGTTGAATACCCTGATTTTGAAGTGTACTTGGCAAGTACATGTATTTGACATTAGAGCCTCATGATCAGGGAGCAGTTATACTTACATTTGCTGGGGTTTTTTTTCTCAAGGTGATGGATTTATGATCAGAATGTTCGAAATCAGTATCAGTGTTAAAAAATCTATGGTTCATGGAATTACCCTTCTTCTTTTTTTTTCCTAAAAAGATGAAAATTATCATCGAATCACATGTATAGAAAAGAGTGTCTGATCAGCTCACATGTATACATAATACAATAGAATCAATTTATTTTCTCTGCTATTTATTATATTTGTGAATAGTTGTATGTACATGTGTTACTATAATGAATGTTTCGTTTGGGGGTTCATTGAAGAAAGTATTGCCTTGGGATAAGAAATGTTGACATTTATACAGCTGCTTGATCTCACACTGAGGCGCGAAATCCCTAAATGCAGCCACTAATATAGATTCGTTCCAAATATAGATCTCGGCAACCTGCATCATGTAGCCTACATGTATATTGTAGGCCTGCTTCACAGACTTTGCTGGGGAAAATGACATTGTAGGCCTACATGTACTGTTGTATACATCAATGCCATGTTGACTAGTATCATGATTGATTGATTAATTGATCAGGCACTATAAATTTTACGGGAGGGTTCGAAATCTGCAAAAATGGACCAAAACGTACATCAAATTTTTTTTCAGGTCACGCCGGGCGAGTACTAAGGTATATCATTCGAACCCACCCCCCCCCCCTAGTTACGGGCCTGTTGATTTTTTTAAAAATTATTATTTAAGTATTATCATAAATCAACTTCCACAATGATTTACATGTAGGTTATGTACTGTACCCACCAGTTCTAGGACAATTACCCACGGGCAAATGCCCCCTTCAAATATCTACCCACTTTACTTTACACAAACTCACCCTACAATGTATTTCTGGTGTGCAGTTGTCCTGGGGTGCAATTGTCCAGGGATGCATACACATACAATATTTTAACAATTTTCAAAGAATTTTAAATTCTTAAATTGTTATTTATATCAGAACTGTTTTTGTCACCTGTGTTGAGGAAAGGGAGAGCAATTTTTAAATGAATGTTGCAGTTCAAATCACTCAGACTGTTCCTGATATTTATTTTCTGATTTCATTTTCATTCAAATTAGATTAAGCCATGAAATGTAACACACTGGAAGTTGCAGCCAGAAATTTTGTTGTGCAAATGAGCAGTACTTGATAAAAGCACTGTAAACCATCTTGCCCCAACCCCTTTTTTTTCATATTTTTTTTTCTTACGGAGCCAGTCAGGCTGCTCTAAATTTTGTAGGGCCTGTAGGACTATGAGTTTTAGGGAGTCCTCAAGCCCCCCCCCCTCATGGGTTCAACCATACACGTATTCTTGTTCCGGATTCTTAGAGATACATGTACTTCACAGGTTTTTGGAGGGGAAGCTGCGTCAAATTTACCCCGCGTATTACAGGCTTTTCGAGGGGGAGCCAGCAAAATTACCCCCTTTTCACAGGTGTGTGGATCATATTTACAATGTAGGACCCTACATGTACATTGTATTTCAGGATTTGTCCTCAAAAAATTGAAAGCTACCCCTAATTAAAAATAGGTCAGGGGAAAAAATGCTTAAAGACCCCTATTTCAATGATTTCTCGGGATCTTTTACCCTATTGAGGCCCTCAAATATACCCCTTTTCAGGAGAAATTGGAAACGAGCATATGTGTACAGTTTGTATGGTTGACCGCGTGAGTTGGGGGGGGGGGGCGGCACGCAATTCAATTCCTTACTAGTAAATGTAGGGCCGTATTCAGGTGCTGAGCCATTTGTTGATACTGGAAAATCTTACTGGGATACATGTAGCTATTATCCGTGTGAGCACACTACAGTAACTACATTATGTAGGTAGCCAATGGCTATTAGGCTTTTGCAACAAAAATCCGACTACTTCCACATCCTTCTTATCCTAGGGGTGGAGTGTTTTGTATGTATGTGCACCCATTTCAAGAAGATCACAAATATTTTTGTTCAGTTCAGGGGTCTGGACACATACAATGATGTTTTCTTGAGTGGGGTCACAGCTTCTTATGTCGAGCTGGTCCAATGTTTCCTAAAATCTTGTTAATTACACAATTTTTTAAAAGTATTTTATTCTTTTCTTTGTTTTCTGTGTACAGGTGGGTCTATCCATAGCAGTGCAGATGTGATGTCCCAGGCATCTGATGACCATCAATCAGCTGTGACATCATCTGTGCTTTCTTCTAGAGGTAGCTTCTCAGGATCCCACGATAACATCTCTAGCTCCAGGGAGTACATGCCTTTAGATTCCTTGTCATCATCGCCAAAGCCGGGAGATGTTACCCCAAACTCAGAAGGGTGGGGAAGGAATGGGGACTCTAGGAGAGTTGTAAGTTCGACACCACTAAAAGGAGGCATTTCAGAGAAGAATAGTGAAATAAACAGTAGTCTTGACAACTCACGTGTGTCCAGTCCCGCACCCGCCAATTGGGTGCAGTTTGATGATGACGATGTCAATTTGTCTTCAACCTCATCAAGGCCATCACCAGTTTTATCTTCTTGTGACAACTCTGTAACTCTTGAATCCCCACGAGAAGATCTAAGTGCTAGAAGTAACATGAGCAAACCACAGGAGATCCAAAGTAAGCAAATTAGAAATGTTTATCCTGGTCATGTGCAAGTGGAAAAGCTGAAAGAGCAAAATATAAGACCAGGGACAAATAATAGTTCTTCAAGGACAGTTGTAACCAGATCGCATACAAGTTAAATTGCTGTACGATGTCCTACAAAGAAAAGAGGAAAGTTAGCTGCAAAGTCATATGTATGACACAAAGCGCCAATCTCGAAGAAGCTCATGAAGCTAAAGACGTTCCACATGTGACTTTAAAGTGTTCCCAGGGCTTTGTGTTTTCTCCTCAACGTTGCCTGCATGAAAATTGCACTGCATTTACTTAAATTGATAGAGGTGCCCATTATCAAGCAAAGATATGATCAGAGATGGTTGTTTCTGACGAGTTGCCGTGGCCTGTGAATGGTAATGGAGGATGTAGTCGACAATTCCGTCACAGTCAACATCAACGTCTCGTCTTATTCTCATATAGGAGATGAGCGAACGAGAGCTGTGTGCGGAATACGGGCACCAACGATGTCCAGAGGATAGTGGTCATGGACGTCGTGGCCCACGAACAACACATCTGACCTCAAAACAAAGGCTTCAGATTGCGAATCAAGAATGATTGATGATGGAACTCCATAAGCTGTGCAATAAAAATGTATTTGCTGGACTCACGGGACGATTGATTGAATTTCATACCGCACGACTGACCCAGACGACTTGCTCACGCTTTTAGGCGCTCCAATGCAGCTTTCACATACTGGCGCTTCAGAGAAGAAGACCCCTACCTATTACAGGTCCAATATGCCCTGCCTCCTGTCTCGGTGAAAAGGTACAACAATTTGCAATGAACTACCAGGAGGTGGATCATGCTCCGATACGTCATGCGAGGATAACATATGCTCATGTATAAAATCGGATTGTGTTAAGAGGACAACATTATCCCCCCAAATACAATGTGTTATATTTAAAGACGTTGTTCTTTAATAGAAATTTAGCTGCGGAATATAAAAACTATGATAACAAAAAATATAGGGACGGAGGGTAAATCAAGTGATTAAACTGTAAGTTGCAAAACATGCTTCAAAATCAGAGTTGTATGACGTCCAGTGCCCTTTGATCACAGAACCATAACATCTTTATAGGTACAAACTCCACTTTGGTTTGTCAAAGTTTAAAGTAACCTGGATTGTTGCCTTTACGATGGTATTCAAATAAGCTTCAAATAAAATGCTCATAAGCATAAAAAAAACAATTAAACAAGACTGCTTTACATACAGTGTAGCATGCTTACTTGTGTATTGATAGATTGAGTTTGGGTGGGGGAGGAGGGGGGGGGGTTAGAATATTAAATGTAACACTTATCCCATCGCAGACATTCCAGCTATTTAAAACAATAATGTTGAAGGCATGGAAATTCTGAATACATACTTGATTCTCATAATTGCGACATAGTTGGCCTTTCATTACACAAATGTGGCGATTGTAATTTAGTCGTAATATTGATAGCAAGCCTGTTACTGGAAAGAGGACCCTCAAGCATTTTACATGTGAAGCAAACAAATTCCTGGTCCCAACATCCCCTATCGCCAGCATTGATCTCGTATTCAGGTAAAGACCCAAAACGAAAAGGACAATTTCCATACATGCAAGCAGATCAAGAGACCATCGAGCTTATCAAGTAAGAT
>CALNVZ010000174.1:69004345-69049620 GCA_940671915.1 Paracentrotus lividus
AGTGTTTGAAAAATATTATTCATCAAGTTTATTAAAACACTTATTGCAGGCCAAATTCTAACCAATATGACAATAATTCTCATACACAATTTATATGCATGACTATACATTGTACACTACATGTCAATGATTATCTACAAATGTACATGTATGTAGGAATATAAGAATTATGTTCGCAACCCACAATCAATGCTTTTCAATGACATTTAATACTTTCATCAAACTGGCATCTTGCTGGTCTAAATAGGTAAACAGCTGTAGGCACAATTCAGAAATGTTATTTTTTGTTGTTGTAAGAGCCATTTTCTTTTAAAATGTCATGAGCCACTTTCTTTTCAAATGTCATTATGTTATTATAATATTCATTGCATAACTCGTCAATAAGACATTGCAGTTGGATGTTTTGGGAAGTGTCTTTCGTTAAATATTTGCCAACTCAGATTGTTTAAATATTGGGAGGAAAACATTTTTTCTTCCCCCAACTACGCCTGTGATATTTTATAGCACAAAGTCCAGGGCAGTCCCATGATGATATCCCTACGTTAAGGAAGTTAAAATATTATGCGGACACCACTCCCTGCATTATCCAGGAACATAATTTCAAGGGCATTTTCCTGTTATTGCATCTATTCAATACTTGTCTGTATAGAGCAATTATAGGAATATAGCCATACATAACTTATTTAATACATTTGCAAGCGATTAGTTTTATACATTCATGTAATGTGAGAGGACACAAAGAAAGAGAGAATAAACAATGCTGGAAAGATATATAGGAAGAAAATGGCTAGGAGAGTGATTTCAAGAAGTAAATTGTAAGATGTCTTTTAATGGGTCTTTGAAGTAAAAAAAAAAAAAAGATTATAATGTACATGTATAGCTAGAACGTATCAAATCATGACATTCAAAATTAAACCCATCACTATGAATGACTGTTTGAAGGGTTTGTAGAATAGAACAGTTTACACCCTATCTGGACATAATTTTTTTTCTTTTTACCTCTGAGACTCTATGAGGCAAAATGGACCATTTTCATTGATAGCAGACGCTGTATGCGATGGGTATGGTAGAGGGGGGGGGGGGGGGTGTGATCCATGACAATTTCAAGAGAGCAGTGTTAACCCTAACCTTCTCTACTTCACTGCCCCTGAGACGGAGACATCTGTTCATGTTTGTCATCCATGCAGTCATTTGGTGATGGGTTTTGATTGAATTAAAATACAACTGAGGAGTGTTGTTACATTATGTACATGTAAATCATACATGTCTTTGTGTGTAGATATAATTATCTACTAAGGGGCAGAAGAGTGTTATTAAAGGAGAACTCCACCCTCAAATCATCATGTTTTTTGTCGTTGTTAATTTAAGATAAAAAAAAATAAAAAATTAATCATGGCTTTACAATGCAGTCTTATTGAAGAATATTTCAGAGAATCATGTGTAAAAAACATAGGCATACGTGTACGTCCTATGATATGGCCCAATTATATTTGAGCCCTGATACAATCGATGTACATATGCGTGTACCTTCAGAAATCTAGTATTTGTATCCTGGTGTCTCATTACCATTGCATATATGCACACGATACCACAATGTGTTATCAGGCAGGAGCAAAGTTAAAGGAGGGTGGCAGGGTAGTGAAAAATGCCCCCCCTTACAAATGAAAACTAATGACTTTCAACCAGAATAAAATAGATTTTGTGGCAAGCTAGTAGGTGGGATCAGGCCCAACTCTTTCTTTCATGGGCTACATGTACCTATCAATTTCAGGAAGTTTTACTTCTGCTGCTCTTTGAAAAAAAAGAAAAGAAAAAAAAAAGATTAACCCAAAAAAGGCAATTTTAGGTGGGGATGGGCACCGTGCCTCCTTTGTGCCCCCCCCCCCCCATGACTCTGCCAGTTATGTGAACTATGTAATATCAGCAATTTCAGAATGATAACCAAAATAAAATGAAAACATTACAATTACTTGTAGTGGTACTTTGAAAGATTAAATTTCATCACTCAATGTTGGCCCTATGTACATTTACATGTCTGGATCGTCAGATAGTTCCCATTGTGCATGGGGAGAGCTCTTTATAGCTTATGCATTCTCTCCATGATCATGTACAATATGTTGTTTCCCTAATAAATAAAGTTGGAGTCAAATAGAGCCAAAGAGTGTGTTCAATGTCCAGTTTCAAATTTATACGCCAACATGAATCGTGATACAAAATGCAATTACAAAACACAAACACAAACGCGATCAGCGGTGCACCGTTCAGTGTCAAAAAGTTAAAGCTGATTATATTTCCATCGTCTTTAAATTCCCCGCTCTCAAAAAGCAAACATCTTCTCCTTTTTTCACTTGCACCGGAAGCTTCCATTGCGAGAGCACATTTAAACACGTTTGAAAACTCAATCCTGTTCAGTGTCGCATTTCGTTGCAATCGCGATGCTCAATAAGGTCATAAACTTGAAGCTGATTGTGTTTGTAAACGCATCTTTTTCGGCGTTTAAATTTTCGGCTTTTAAATTTAAATTGAGATTTGAAACACGTTTATTTTTACGACCGGGGATGGGGGACAATGAACACCCTCTTTGTTTTTCTTTATATAGCGTTTTGTAATTGCGTTTTGTATCATGATTCATGTTGGCGTATAAATTTGAAACTGGACATTGAACACACTCTAAGCTGTCGATCCTACTACTGTGCATGTAGTAGAATCTTCGTCAGAGACAGAATGGCAGACATATATAGTGAACAAACACTAATAAAGACATACAACAGCAAAGCTCTAGGGATGGCCTTGTGAGGAATTTATGAAAAGATAAAGTGATGTACCTTTTCTTTAGAAGAAATTCTATAAATACATGTAGGGGAGACCGGGGACAATTGTAACAGTTTTGTTCCAAATGATCCTATCAACTTTATTTAAAGCTTAATACTTGCTCAAACTAATAAGATGAAATATGCATATCTTAGCTTGACATGATGAATAAGGTTTGGGCTAAGTACAACAAGTCGTTTTGAAAGCCATTACCATTAAACAAGAGGTGGAGTGTTACAATTGCCCCGTGTCCAGGGGCAATTGTAACAGACGTCCGGCAGCAATTGTAACAAACAATGAATTGTAACATTTTGTTTTCTTTTATCAAAGCTATGCACTTGACAGATCCAAGATTTAAACCACATAACTACATTATGATAAAACATGACAATGCTGACTCATTAATTATATTTTCTACTTTATATTCATGATATGGGCAAAAGTTTATAATATTTATTTATTTTTTTATTATTTTTTTTTTTAGTTGTTGTGTTGGCTTCCCATCTTAACTGTAGAACTATAGAACCTTCTCAATTCATTAGTTTGTTCTTTGTACCTACCCAATATATCTTTAAACTGACAACTGTTGGTATAAAATATTATTATAAGGAATACGCCTTTTACTTCAAGACATTTCTTTCCAAATAAAGTTGGATACATTTCTGATAAGAAGTAAAAATGACATTTTTAATTTTTATTTGTAAAATCAATTTTCAAAATTTACGCCATTTTGTTCTGGCAAAATATCTTTGCCCTTGTTATCAAAATGTATTGGACATACATTTTCAGGTATACATATTGAAAATATATTTTTATCTTTTATGGGGTTCCCATCTCTCTCTCTCTCTCTCTCTCTCTCCTCTTCTTTTCTTTCTGTCTGTCTTTTTTCTTCTTTCACTTGATAGAACCTTCATCAATTCATAGTGTTGGTTCTTTGTACCTACCCAATATATCTTTAAACTGACAACTGTGGTATAAAATATTATATATTAAGAATACGCCTTTTGACTTCAAGACATTTCTTTCAAATAAAGTGATACATTTCTGATAAGAAGTAAAAAATGACATTTTTTTTTTTTATTTGTAAAATCAATTTTCCAAAATTACGCCACTTTTTCTGGAAATATTCTGCCCCTGTTATCAAAATTATTGGACATATATTTTCAGTATCATATTGAAAATATATTTTTATCTTTTATGGGGTTCCCATCTTCTCTCTCTCTCTCTCTCCTCTTCTTTTCTTCTCTGTCTTTTTTCTTCTTTCACTCCATCTTTACCTTTTACTTTCCTATCTGCCCTTCCCCCCTCTCTCTCTCCTCCTCTCCATTTCCCTCCCTTCCTCTCTCTTCTTCTCTCTCTTTTAATGTGGTTTTTTCTTATTTAAGAAAAGGAAATCAGGGGGGGGGGTTCCGTAATCTCTTCTCATTTTATAGGATCCTATAAAAATAAGCCTTTTCGGATTTCATGGCTATCCTGTCAGTGCTTTTTTATGTTTTATTACCATTGTACACTCGACAAATAAAATCAAATCAAATCAAATCAAAATTATATGTTTCACAGTATGCTGATGTCTAATTATCATGTTTGAGCTCATAGATAGTACCTTTTGTAGTTGTAAACAAAGCACTATAATTGACTAAACATCAAACTTATTGAATCTCTGAAGTTCTCTAGTAAAGTGATATAAATATTAAAACAACAAGAAATAAAAAGAAAACTTGAGGCTCTGACAATGAAACAAATGATGAAAAACTAAAGGCACTTTTTCGAACAAATTAATATTTCTTCAAAACGTATTGGACAGATAATGTTCAAAGTTATTTAATTCTCATGTCTGAGCTTATAGATATGGTTTACCTTTAGTTTTTGTAAAGCATATAATTGACAATTCATTCAAAGTTATGAAGTTCTGATGCTTGAGCTTATCGACGAGACACTCCTATTTACAATGCATTAAAAGAACCTAATGTTCGCTATCTTCATATTTGTTACTTTTTCGTTCTAGTAAAGTGATATAAATTATTAAATTGAAAAAAAAACAACAAAAAACTTGAGGCTCTGATTACAATGAAACAAAAGTAAAGACACCCTTTTTTCGGACTAAATCAAATTTCTTTGCCTTTTCAACAAAACGTACATGTATTGGACAGATATGTTCAAAGTAAATTTAATTCTCATGTCTGAGACTTTAAAAGGCCATTTTTTCTCTGATAATGAAATAAATAATTGACAGATACGTTCAACGTTATGCAATTCTCATTTTCTAAGCCCCCTCCCCCACTTTCGTCAGGAAACGTGTACAAAACAGACAAATGACCATACATTTGAGATTTTTAGCCTGTTCAGCCCCCACCCCCCCCCCCTCCCTTGCGCTCAGCCCCTCCACTTTCAAAAATGCTCCGTTCCCCCTGATTGGTTATATATTAGCTTGGTGTGTTGATGCAGCGGAAAGCTGCTTAATACCGCGCGAGTTCCTACGGGAGTTACTTGAATTTTAACAGAAACAGGTCCTTCAGGGGCAATTGTAACAGCTTGTTACAATTGCCCCTGACAGAGGCGACCATATTTGGAGAGATTTTTTTCTATCTTAGCTTAGGGATTCATCGTTGAAACGTTAGCTAAATAGGGCCTAAGAACATAATTTCTAAATATATAAAAATGACAGCCGTAGCTCATCTACATATTTGTCCAGAAGAAAAACAATGGGTAATGTGAAATATTACTTTACTGCTCAAAAAACGGTTTTTCTGCTGTAGAAAGTTCCACGAACCATTAAATCTTAACACTCATACATCATGTGGAGCGATGAAATGCGCATGCCCTCTACAAATTTTAAGTTTATAGCGTGTTTCTGCTAGGAATGGGAGCCCCTGTTACAATTGCCCCGTGTTACATTTGTCCCCGGTCTCCCCTACATGTACTAGTATTAGATATGTACATGGTGTATGCCATGCATGACAAAAGAGAAAGTCTTGGGGTGGGGTTGATGCTTTGCACATGTATTCTTTTCTTTGTTACTTTAAAAATTGCAGGAATGATTTTCATTCATTGAAATTTACACATGTCATGTGTGTAATTGTCACTAGTCATTTTAAGTCATGTGAAATGTTCACTGTATTTATTGATGTACCATATTAAATGCCTAATTGTAGCATGATGTATCTCTTGTACAATGATCCTTATGGATCAGTGCACTAATCTTCTATATTAGGTCGTTGGAGCTATAATTGTGCATGATTATACAATGAATATTTAAATTCAGATGCTGCATGATGGTATACACTGTATTTATACCTCGTAGCAATCATGTGATAGGCAATTCCATGACTTGAGCTCTAAAGTAAAATAATTGAATGCTGATTAAATCAGACCTACCAAGTCTCACGCCCCCGGCGTGAGACTCACGCCTCAGCACCTTATCTCCCGCTTACCCGCCCAGCCCTCATAGTCTCACGCCTCAGGAAAAAACTGGAGAAACTATCAAAAAACTATAAATTTTTACCATTTTGGGGTCTCAAAACTCTAAAAATCGGCAGTCTTGTCGCACAACAAACACTGCGAGTGCGATGTTTTCATGCAGGCGATCGTTATATGCAAGATAGCTTACTAAATGTTACATATGTAGCGTGCGCGCGCGCCTCCTGTGTGTACAAGTTAGTATGGCGCGCGTGCACATATGGTAACGCGCGCCGCGTGCACATATGGTAACGCGCGCCGCGTGCGCACTGCTTCCAAAGACGATGCTGAAAATCTCACGCCCAGCCACTCTCTGAACTTGGCATCTCTGTTAAATTGATCTTTCATTCTCACACATGTACTTCCTTTTTCTACAGGTTGTCTTAATCCCAAGCTTCTTGAGATCTCTGTTGGGAATGCCAAGTATGAACATGCCTATCGAGCTGTGATGTGGAGGATAGATCGACTACCAGAGAAGACTACAGGTAATGGAGCATTTGATATTCAAAATATAAGTCAGATATCAGCAGGTACATTTACAACATAACATAGGCATGGTAGTGGATTAGGTTCTTAAGATCCCTGTTGGAAATGCCAAGTATGAACATGCCTACCGGGCTGTGATGTGGAGGATCAATGGACTACCAGCAGGCCCGTAACTAGGATTTTTACGGGGGGGTTCGACATCTGAAAAAGTGGACCTTTTTCAAGGATTTTTTTTCGAGCGCGAAGCGCGAGCAGAAAATTTTGAGTTAAACTTTGAGTATAATATGCATTATCATGATTATAGACCCTATTTAGGAGCTAAAAACTGGGGTTAATTGTGCATTATAGTCTCTACTTATAGTATCCGCGAGCGCGAAGCGCGAGCTGAAAATTTTAAGAATCTTAATGGCTTTTCTTTTTTATTGTTCATTGAGTAATGAATATATAGGAAGGCGAGCGCGAAGCGCGAGCTCAAAATTTTGAGAACAAAGTTGGAGTTAATTGTGCAATATAGAGCCTATTTAGTATCCGCGAGCCGAAAGTTTTGAGCTAAAAATCGTGCCTTGTAGACTCTTTCTAGGATCCATATTGAAGATACATTATAATCTTGGCTCATTAATAATCTTTGCTATGAATATTTTGTGGGCTGCAAGCACCTAGGCCTCCCCCAATCTAGCCCAAACACAATTACAACAATTCATTTGACAAGGTTTGTCTCCAACAGAGAGCACTGGGTCCAACCCTTTTTTTTTAATACTTATTGTTTGTTAATTTTACAGTTCGATGTCGCATAGTGACCGAGCAGGAAAATTTGGGTTTTAAAAGACATTATGAAGTAAAGAAAGGAGCACTTTTTAGTATTGTACGTGATACTTTTTAAGAAATATTATTTTCCATGGGACTTTTAAAGAGTATGAAAGGCTTCTTTTAGTATAAAAAGGGACACTTTTAGAGTGCATGAAAAAATGGGGGCACTATGCCCCCTGCCCCCCCCCCCCCCCCCCCCCCCCCGGTTCCACTGCCTCTGTAAGACCCTAATATCCTCAAGCGCGAAGGCGAGTAGAAAACTTTGAGCTCAAAAATGTAGTTTACTGTGCATTATAGACCCTATTAGTATCCGCGAGCGCGAAGCGCGAGCCGAAAATTAGGTTCTTTTTTAAGACATATGGAGTAACAAGGGGCCCTTTTTAGTATTAAAAGTGCCCTTTTTTAAACATAAATTGTCCACGGGACTTTTCAAAACTCTGAAAGGCTTCTTTTAAGTATAAAGATGACACTTTTTTTTTAGCCTCGAAAAGGGACACTTGTTGTCCAGAATAAGAGCACTTTATAGGGTGGATGAAAAAGTTGGGGTCACTGTGCCCCTGCCCGCCCCACTACCACCCCGGTTCAACCGCCTCTGCCACTAAGCCTTATTTCTGTTTATCATTTCCTAACATTGAAGATAAAAATACAAAAATAGAACACAAATGCAAACGAAAACATTCCTGCGAAATGGTTTAAGTGTAATTCCTGCGTAATTTGTTCTGAAAAACATTATTATCATCCCCAAAATAAAAAGTTGCGAGGCGCAAGCGCGAGCGAAAGATTTTACATGTAGGGGGACTGAAAGCAAAGTGTTTTAATCTTCCTTTCTTGTATTTCTATTCAAGTATCTGCTGCAGTTCTGCCAAAAAGTGGGAGTTTTAATTTTTTTTTTTTTTTTTTTTTTTGGTCAAGCGGACCCTGCTCGCCTGCGGGGGGGTTCGTTCGAACCCCCCGAACCCCCCCTGGTTTAGGGCGCTGTACCAGAGAAGACTACAGGTAAATATGGAACATTTTAGATTGTATGAGTCAAAACGCAGAAAACATGCAAAATATAACATGGGGGATTTGTACGTTCTTAAGATTTTTTGGGGGAATGTTAAGTATGAACATGCCTACGGAGCTGAGATGTGGAGAATAGATCAACTACCAGAGAAGACTACCGGTAAATATGGAGCATTTCACATTCAGAACATGAGTCACAATGCAGAAAACATGTAAAATATAACATGGGGAATTTGTACATTCTTAAGATCTTTTTGGGGAATGCCTAGTATGAACATGCATATCGAGCTGTGATGTGGGGGATAGATCAAATACCAGAGAAGACTACAAGTAATAAGGAAGCATTTCACATTCAAGATATGAGTCAAAATGCAGAAAACATGCAAAATGTAATTTAGGGGATTAATATGTTCTTAAGATCTTTGTTGGGAATGCTTAGTGTGAACAAGCCTACCGAGCTGTGATGTGGGGTAGGACTAGAAATAAATATGGATGTTGAGCATTTTACATCAAAATATGAGTCAGAAAAAAAGCAAGTTGATTCAAAACAGACGTGTGTTAACACAAGTATTAGGATCCTCAAGATCCCCTGTGGGAATGCCTACATTCAAATTAGCCAGCATAAAAAAGTGGACATACAATTTCCCCTACATAATGTACCTGTATCCATACACAAATGATTTTTATTACCTTTATCATGCTGATAGGTTTAATAGATTATGTTTATTTTAGTTTATCTATTTGTGTACCGGTACTCATGTATGAGCACATTTTATTCCAGAGAATTGTTTTCATCCAAAATACATACATGTATAGCAGTCAAAAGTGTATCTTCTCTAACATTTGAATAAATTCAAATGGATAGCCTAGTAAGACAGGAAATCCAATGGATTTATAGCACATAGTGGATAAGGAAGAAAGGTTTTGAAATTACCCATTTCTTTATGGGTAAATAAGTTTTCTGATCTGCATGTGAGAGTCTTTGCTAATAATGTTTGCTCTGGCTTGGCTGCTAGGCAAACTACATGTGACACTTCAAGTTTAATCAATCATTTAATTAGGTATGATGAAGAGTTATTAATTACTTCTTAAAAGCTAGATCAATTAAAGTCACTGTGAGACTTATGCAAGACCTTTTCAAAAGCTTATTCCAAAGGGAATGGTTTAGAAAACTCTTTCAGCTTGATTTAATCCCTTGATGATTTCAAGCATGTAATATATCATGTGTGGTACATGTAGACTAACCAGCACTATTTTGTGTCTAAAAGTTTGTTATCAATTTCGCCTCAGGCATTTTTTGAAAGGCCCAAATGCTGATTCAACTTGCCAGACTTTGAATTCTTTATTTTATTTATTCACTTATTTTAATTTTTTAATTAATTAATTAATTAATTAATTAATTTTTTTTTTTTTTTTTTTTTTTGGGGGGGGGGTTGCATTTTTAAAATCCATTTTGTTGTTGTTGTTTGTTTTGTTGTATATATTTTGTTTTGTATCGGGTTTGTAATGAATCTATATAGGCCCGCCACATGTTTTTCTCCTGGTTTTCATAATGCTCATGTTTCTTTGACTATTGGCAGGTCATCCATCTACTTACCTTCTCAAGTGTCACCTGAACCTGAGTTCTCTTCGAGAGGTGAGTCGGACCTTCCAACGGACCATAGAGGTGGAATACCACACCCCACACACCACTGCCTCTAAGACCACTGTCCGATCATTGGCCGTCTCAAGTGAGAAGTCTCCGGAGAAGCGGATACGATACATGTCCAGCTACGAGTACCAGGTGCAGATCGAGGACAACTACATCAGGCATTCTTCAGATGATGCTGCACCTAGTACATGTCTGCAGCAGTGAAGATTTCATCCTATTTTACAGCCTCAAAGACCACTGTCCGATCGTTAGACGTGTCTAGATAGAAGTCTCCGGAGAAGAGTATATGGTACATGTCCAGCTACCAGGTGCAGATCAAGGACAACTACATCGGGCATTCTTCAGATGATGCTGCACCCTGTACATGTCTGCAGGAGTGAAGATTACATCTCATTTTGCAGCCTTGAAGACCACTGTCCATTCTTGATCACCTTCTGATACATCAAAATCAGACACAAGTCGCCGAGCAAACTCAGCAAAGGGTGGAGGAAATCAGCAAAATAATTTAAAATGTGTAATTTGGGGGGGGGGGACAATATTTTGATTTTCTGAATCTTCAATGTTTCATGTGTGCTCTGTAAAAAAATTGAGTACAAACAATAATGGGAAAGTATTTAAAAATGGATTAAATTGCCAATATCTTTGACTTATTTTCTGGCGACTTGTGTCTGATTTTGATGTGACGAGTCGCATATAAAGACTTAATGGTTCGTAGACAAACTGGTTGTAGATCTAAAGGGAATAGACCATTTTGGATGAGACCACCTGTGTATCTTAGACAAATTGGCTGTAGACCAAGTGGCAATTCGCTGTAAGAATACCACATATAGTTTGATGATGACGCTGGGCCCACATGTTCCTGTCTTCAGAAGTGAATTCAATACCCCATATCTCCACATCCTCAAAAATTATTTCTTGACCCTTTCCTGAAAAGAGGATACATGTAAGTCTTAATTGAGTACAGCAATTTGCCTTGAACGAATTTGAGGGCTCCAGTTCTTTTAAGTATCCATGCATTCTCAAACTAACCAAGATTACTGTTGATAACCATTCCTTCTGTAGCATATTCCAAGTTTATTCCAATGTGAGTGTAAGTGTAATGTATATTGATGTTTAAGTCATTTTCTTTTTACTGGGACCCCCCCCCCCCCCCGAGACAAAAGTTTGATGTAACATGTGAACATGTTATTTTATAGCATGTTTTGATGTTTGTTTCAGGGGCCCTGACAATAACACATTTTTTTTTTCTGTATAGTGATGTAAAAGTAGGTGATATTAGTTCATTTTTTGTAATCCTGTGCTCGATCGCAGACATATCCGTATTTCCTTTTACATTTGCAGCAATGTTTGTGTAAAGAGGTAACGGGGGCGGAGATGTTTCCGAGACGGGAAAATTATCAGAGACATCTCAGACGGGCTGTGAAGCCGAGGGGACTTGAGGAGTTGCAGGCCCCCCATGACATGAACAAAAACGCGAAAATTATCATATATTTGTGATTTAAAGCCTATTCAGCCCCCCCCCCACACTTTTGGTGCAGTGAATCCACTTTAAAAAAAATGCTCTGTGACGCCTGTCTGAGTGTCCGAGCTAAAGAGACGTCTCCGCAAAGTGAGATACCACCTTCATTGAAGTATCTTTTGTTCATTAGTTTAGTATGAAAAGGTAGCACCTAAATATATGCAGTAGCTAAAGGTTGTGAGAGGTGACTTTCTTCAAGAATTTAACAGCAGCACCATCTAGCTCAGACTTGTGTGTAATTATAAAGCACCCAACCACCTATCAAGACCAAGGGGGTGGGGAGGGGCACAATGTGCCGCCCATCGAGGCTTTTAACACCATTTCTATACATTTGGATCATTTCCTACCAAACTTGTTGACTTTTCCTCAAGTGTATTCACAAACATACATATTTTGTGGGGTATGATATTCCATGTTGTCATGGCAACCATAAATTGGCAACCATGTTACTCAAATTTTGATTCATTTTCCATACACATTCATGTACATGTGTAGTTATAAATAATGTGAAGGTGCTATCAATGAGGTTTCTTTCTTGGAATTGAATTGAAATAGCATTCCAAACTGAATGCCACTCTTCATAAGATTAAGACCTAGCAAGCTGGAGACTCTGGTTAATGTGCATGTATAGACTAAATCACTAAAGCAAACCACCCAAATTCCTTGTGTCCAGAGTCCTGTTTTATAGGGTGGTAACAGCTCTCTGGTGCTGTCTCATTTTGACAACAATAAGGTAAAATGCGGTGATTCAGATGCTCTTTTGTCACAGAGGTGCTAGGGCAGAAGAAAAGGGAAATGCATAGCTAGGGCATGAGAAACTCATACTAGGGTGGAAGAGCATGAGATTAAAAGCAAAAAAGGATATCGGAGGGAGATCTCTCACCGCAAACGGAAGAGTTTGAGTCTCTGCAGCTCAGATATTTATTTAAGGGTATACTGTTTCTATTTATTTTAGTAATTTAAATAATATTTTTATATGTACATCATGTTCAAAGAATGTTCCATGTTTTAATCATATTGCATTATCAAATCTAAATGCAACATCTGTAGCCTTTGCATTAAAGGAGGAGTCTGGGCTGAAATGAAAAAGTTTTGTAAAGTAAAGTAAAATTTAACAAACACAACACAGAAAATTTCATCAAAATCGGATGAAAAACAACAAAGTTATGCATTTTTTTAGGTATTGAATTTTTTTCGTAAAACAGTTCTTGGCATTGTCTCATTGTCTCATTTGAAAATTTGAATATTCAAATGAGCAAAATGATGATGTCACAGTCCCCCTACTTCTTGTGTATTTTATTATATGAAATCCTATTTTTCTCATTTTTTCATATATTGCGTATACAGAAAATCTGTCCCTCATAATGAAATAGGTAAAAGCACTAGTGACCTTGAACATTCCACAAGGATTAATCCCTGTTTTTATGTCTTTGGGGCAGATAATCTTGATAATTGGTATTTCATACAATAAAATACTAAGAAAGTAGGGGGACTGAGACATCATTAATTTGCCAATTTGAAGATGGCAAAAACTGTTTCCTAAAAAAATTCAAAACCTAAGAAAATTCATAACTTTGCTATTTCTGATCCGATTTTGATGAAATTTTCAGTGTTGTGCTTTTTAGATTTTACTTTATTTTTCTAATAATGCAAAACCAGCGCGGAGGAGTCCTTTAATTCATCTTTTGAAATGTTACCTTATATTTATCTGTGATAAATTGCAAACAACAGTCAACCTTGTGTAAGTCCAAACTGTTCGGACTAAGAAATGGCTTTCAATAAAAAGAAATATTCAACTAATGAAGGGTTAAAAAAAAAGATGAGATGACTTGAAGAAACCTTCTACTGAGGCAATTATTCGAGTATGACTTTAGCAAGGTTGACTTTAAAGCCAGTACGAACGAGCAGCCTTGTATATCACCACCTCAAGTCCTCAACTACTCGATTCTGCCCTGATTCCTAACCCATAATGCAACATCCTGAATAGTCACACCATGATAATTATTGTTGCCAAGTATCAAAACACATACTTTTCCCCTCAAAACATTTTAGTTTCCAAATACAAATTAAAATGAAGTTTAAATTATACATCGTTTGTTAATAGTAATCTCAAAAGGTATACTTTAAGACTAGATATTTATAACACACAGTCAATGAGTCTGTTCCTCAGTTCGCTCTCGCTTTAAGTGAACTGTACATGTATGTCATGTATAGAATAATATATATTCATTTCTTTATACATTTTCAAACACCCAAAATTAGAAAATAAAGTCTTTTAATACATACTTTTTAGATTACATCTCATAATGCAGTGTGATAATGGTCGCTTTACAGAAAATGCTGATATTTTATTTTTGTATTGGACGTCATGAAGTAACTGGTTGCTGAAGATTAGTGGTACTACATGTATAAAGAAAAAATGTAATGGATGTAAATAGTTGATATTATTGTTCTATTACCCCTTAAAGATGAGATCCAGAGAGAAGCACATGTACATGTAATTGCTTCACAAAATCTCATAGACTTGCCCAACAGAGGGGGTAAAACTAGAAAATGCATGCAACATTGACCGTTTTAGCACATTTACATGTACATGTACCAGTGAAATTAATAGCTGCTGGTAAAAACTTATACACAGGGAGACTGGGGTAATAGTGGCGCCGGGGTAATTATGGCCCCTTTGTCTTTGAGAGCGTATAATTCTTTGCTGCATTACACAAGGATAAATAAATTTTTACACATGCCTAGCTAAAACTCTTTCTATCATATGAGAAAAATCAGCCATTTACTCCAAATTTTGTGCTTAGGGGAGCCTAAAATGTACGGCAATCAAAATTCTGTTCGTTGGAAAATGGCAAGTCTGCTTTTTTATTTGGGGTGTGATATCATTAATTAAATAATTTAAGATGAAATTTTGATTCAAACAGAAACAATAGGAACTAACAAACACAGCAGAAAAACTTCCACCTGAATATCTTCAATAGTAGAGCTGTAAAGAGGGATCAAATTGAAAATGTCACTCGGGGTAATTGTGGCCCCCAATGCATAATCAGTGTATAAGCGCAGATGGGGGCATTAACTTGATTGCGAAATTTCAACATTTTGGCTGAACCAATTATTGATTAAATCATTGTTGGTGGTTTGTTGGTGGTCGATAAGTGTATTAGGAATACCCAACAACATTTATTATACATTACCATAATTAATTAGCGTAATATTTTCAATTCATACAGTCTTGACTATAGGGGCCACAAATACCCCAACCCGTGGGGTAATTATGGCCCCACAAAGTTGTTAACATAATGGTAATTAATATGCAAATGAGAAGTCACAGGTTTATACTTTCCTTTGTATATTATAGGTATATAGACTGACTGTGTATTTACATAATTAGAATATTATTGGACTATTCATCTAATGGTAGTAATAGGAAATGTGAAAAAAGGGGCCACAATTACCCCAGTCTCCCCTACATGGTATTTTTAATGGCTTTGTTTGAGGAACAATTGTTCAGTGTATATCAGTATCCTAACTTGTGTTAACTCAAAGTATCTAGTATTTTTTAGGAAATTATGATGAAAGCTGTAATCCAGTTGTAAAGAAATCAACGCTACAGTCATGACAAGTGTCCTTCAGAATTTTGACTGGACTTTATGATATCAATGTTTTTGTTTTGATGGATTTTTTGTCTGTAGCAGCCGTAAACATACATAGAAAATAAATATCTTTTAAACATAGAAAATAAATATCTTTTAAACATAGAATGAAATGTATGCCTGCCTGGTTAGGTAGAGAAGTTGATCTATCTAGTTTGTGAAATGTTTTCTACTTTGTATTGTAAGTGCCTTTTTTGTTCTGCCAAATAAATGTATGTGCATAAATGTGAATATTTTCATTATAGGTAGCACTTAATGTATATTTCTTCAGTGTAAAATATAAATGTTGGTACAAATGGACATATGACATAGCTATTGATTTTTTTAGGGGGTATTTACATGCATATATTTTTGTGCCTTGTTAATAAACTAGAGAAATGTGCAAATTATAATGCCATCATTTTCAATTCTACATATTTTGCCAGATTTGGGTGGTAAAATATTTTAGAATGTCTTGCTCAAACTTGAAATTCAGTGACCAGGGGTAGTAATAGCATATGCCATTAAATTATCAGTAGTTTGGTGTTTTTTCACTTGCCAAATCTCATTCATCAACTCTTTCGCACCTGCAACTAGCACAGAACATGGAAGTACAAAAAAAAAAAAAAAAAAAAAGCAAGCAAACAAGAAGAGCAAGCATAAAGTACTTTAGGTATGGGTAAAAAAAAAGTACATATACAACACATGTATATATATTATATATATATATGTTTAAAGAATGTGAATGATAATGCCTTATGACAAGCGTTAGATATTATAGCACCCAGTACTGTCCAATCATACGCACTCAAGCGTCGCCAAATCTTACTGTGTCTTTTTATTGTATTCATTGAAATAATTTTGTATTGTGTACATTGTATCACATGTGTATGAAAATTACATAATTGAATAGAAGTAGGAGAAATATACATGTATATATATATGTAAGATATATAGACTAAATTTTGGTGCTGGGGAACTCATCATTTCCAAATAATCTATTCCAGATATTGTGCACAGAATTGTTATTAAATTATATTGCTAATAAATCAAAAATTGTTATAGGAGAAAAATATAATTTACTTTGTGTGATTTGTAGCAATGACTTCTCTTCAATGTCTATTCATATACATTTTTTTCATTACCCCCAATAATGTCCACTGTTTATTGAAAAACGTGTTTTTTTTTTGTTTTTTTGTTTGTTTGTTTGTTTTTTTTTTTTGGGGGGGGGGGGTGAGGGAGGTTGAGTGCCTAGAATGAAATGGCTATAAAAAATGCCTCCCCCACCGCTAGACAAGCATTGTCCTGTAAATGGTACAATAAATCTTTGGATTGATATCTTACAATAGATCATAAGATTGATTGTATCTCTTTTATGTTATGGGCATAGCTATAAACTTATTTACAAAGAAGTAATAGTGCTTATTTTATTGAACATGTTTAAAAGCGAAGCCATTAATGTTCTACAGAAAGTTAATTTTAGTCATGTTAATACAAACTTTGATCTTGTGTTAATGTTTTTGCCTCCGTCAGATATGACAGGGTCAGAAAACGTATAAGAAATGGATGGTACATCTATTACCATTGTGTATCCCAGTTTCTCATCCGTTTACCTTATCCAGCCATGCCTGTCAGCGGCATAATAATATAGCCACCGTCACACAATAGACATGATAGAGCCAACGTATGCCGAACTTTTTCTACGCAACTCAAAATATCAAATGCAAATACCAAACCCTAATGCTACAGTCACACAGACACTTACGTATAGATACGTTTGTGTTGTTTTAATCTTATTTCATCTTCTATTCTATCATTTCGTATGTATTTCTTTGTATTACTGGATGAACGAAATTATTAATATTTCTACTGCTGACTATGACGGGTAGGCATCCGCAAAAAAAGAAACTAATTTTGGACGCAACCAGACGTAACTAAACGCAAGTGTCTGTGTGACTGTAGCATAATTGGTTGAAAGTCAAGTTGCCTTTGATGTTTTGAGTTGCGTAGAATCAATTTTTTTTTTTTTTTTAATGCAAGAAGGCCGCCCCCTTTATCAATTATTGCCATTAGCTCAGGAAACGTTGACGAACAGTGCCATGCTTTTGGAAAAATAATTGACAAACTGTGGATAGTTATATGTTTTCATGTTGACGTATTTACGCAGAGGAACGCCGTGGTCGTGCTGGGTTCATTTTTTTTTGTTGCGCCATTTAAAATATCATCCCGATCTTTCTAATTGTACGCCAACATAATTAAGATCGGTTAACGTTTACAACGTTTGTCAAAAAATTTCCAAACGCATGGTAATGTTTATCAAACGTTTTCTAATGATGTTGCATGAATGCATGGTGATCGTATGACCCGACTTCCGAGAACTTCACGTCTGGCAAAGTGCATAATTGGCTCATAACGCTAAAGTTTGACTCTGCTTTGTACGTTGAATCCAAGAGTAGAAGAGAAAATACTTTCACACTGAATCAATTAGGAAATATCGATAAATGTCCGTTTATTAATTTTTTTTTTTCAGTAAACTTGATCTGCTAAAAACATATACGAAAACAATTCGTCATAAACGCAAAGTGACAATGGCCGTAACACAACCATAAAATAAATTCAAACGTCTTATTTTTTTTTTATTTTTTTTTCATTTCTTACAATTAACAACAGCCGTGATTGACTAAAAATGAGAACTTTGACTGTAAATTAAAGCAAAATGATACGTTAAAACTGCGGTTCGTATCTTTCTAGTTTAACAGATAATAAACCGATGCCCAAAGTCTGCGTGCATCCCTCTCATGTGAGAAGCACTTATGCTGCAGTCACATATAGACACTTACGTATAGATACGTTTGTGTTGTTTTAATATAGGTTTTCCCGGTCAATTTAATTGTTTTGTCAGTTAATTTCATGACAGAGACAGTCATTTTCGGTAAATAACGCTGATGCATGGAAATATCGTCATTCAAAATCGTATTCAGTCATCCAAATTAATGATTATGGTGACCGATTTCGTATTTGTGCATTCTTGTTCACATAATAAGCATATCTTTTCGGCAATTTTTATTCAAATTCGTTTTAATCCTGTCGCCATCTCATTCCGTAATATTCAAATTCGTTTATAGACAAACAAGTTCATGATAGAATCATTCAAATTAAACATGTAAGGTACTCATTAAAATTGACATTGCTCAAGCGGTATTTCAAATTGAATGTTTAGAACATAAAATTAATTTTGAAAAGGTCATTATAATCTTGCTTTGTTAATTGAAAACTAAGATGGAGAATGAAGCTCATAAAAACATTGCGATTATAACGATGAAAATAAAGATAAACATTAGAATCATGATGGTGGAAAATGATGTTCACGAATACAATGCAACGATCATAGGATAATGGCGATTATTTATGTTGAGGATCAAATAATTTGGGATAAAAGAGAGAGGTGATGATCACTATAATGATGAAAGTAAAAGCACTTTTTATGACAAAGTGGTCAAAATTGCCTATCCTTATTAAATGTATCTGTACATGTACCGTATAACGGAATTGAATGTTGAATCATGGAAATCGATCGCTTGATAACGAAATTGAAAGTGTTTTTAAAGAGCTTACCTTGCTATCACACTAATTTGAATGCATTAATCATGAAACTGAGTGCCTATATTCGAATTTAAACTTTGTAATCATTAATTTGAGTGCCTAGAAATGAACTTGAGAGCATGAACACGAATTTGTTTGACTAAAGTCAGTCTGCAGCACCAAAACACACGAATTTGAAAACACATGTAATAAAAACAGATGGTAAATGTATGAAATTGGCCGGGAAAACCTATATTATTTCATCTTCTGTTCTATCATTTCTTATGTATTTCTTTGTTTTACTGCATGAACGAAATTATCAATATTTCCACTGCTGACTATGACGGGTATAGGCATCCGTGGGGATCCGCAGAAAAGAAAATAATTTTTGGACGCAACTGGACGTAACTCAACGTAAGTGTCTGTGTGACTGTAGCATAAAATAATACGATAGTTTATTCTTCTCTTGTGCGTTGGGCTATGAGGTCATGTGTGACAGAGGCATCAATTTGACTCTAGTCGTTTTTCTTTGCGATACTTTATGATTTAATTTCATGAACTTTCTTGAAGACTAATGAAGCAAATAACAGCTAATAACTCACTTGGCATATTTTGTCGATCGACATGATCCGTTCATGGTTTTGCCATTTACAATTTTAGTTTATTTTATAAATTACTTCTTTTTTTTTTCTTCATTCGATTATAAAATCATTTTACTTGGTAATACCTTATATATATTTTAATTTTAAATTACTTAAACATGGAAAAGCATCTACATGTATGTCTTCATTTCAATTCAATTTACCTAATATTTGTTCAACCAACCTCATTCGGATTTACAATATTTTACAATGTTCTATCCAAATTCTTTTTCTTAGATAGTCTGACAAAAGCCATACAAGATGTACGAAAATTCTTGAAATGGCAAACTATCGGTCAAATAAAATAAAAGAAAACAAAACAAAATTAAAAAAACGCCTGTATACAGTGTCGGTTTCGCTATTATTCCAATCACTATCAAGGTCATCATATTTCGGCGGGGTCCGTATCTTGCTTGCTCAGAAAAGATCGTCTTCGAGTCGCTAGTTATATATGTTTACATCTATAAAAATGTACCCAACACTTCATTGGCAACCATATTGGTCCAAAGAACAAACGTCAATTTCGCTACCCTCCTGATCACCATCGAGGTCTTCGTCATATTTCGGTGGGATCCGTATCTGCTCGGACAAGTTCGACATCGAGTGGCTTGTTGGCAACTGGGAGTCAACAAGGTCTTGGAAGGAATGTGCTCCTGCATGCAGAGGTGGGTTGGTGAAGGGTGATGGATAACTGAAGACCGGAGAGCTCTGGGTAGGTAACGTTGGGGATGGGTAGTTGAAGGTCGGGAGAGACGAAGCAAAGAATCCTGGAGATGGAATATCACTTGTCGGCAGGGTGACGTTCGTCAGGAGGCTTAAGGTTGATGGTGAGAAGGTAGGGGATGAATCAATTGGAGTATCAGAGCAGTTACTTTGATTCAGTTGTAGAGAAGGTATAGTGATCCTGAGAGGAAATGGACGCCGAGATCTATAGGAAGGTTCGTCAGAGTGAACGGACGAGTCATCACGTGGTTTGGGGGACGTGGTTACCCTTTCTGGCCGGACGGAAGAGTAGTCAGATTTAACTGGTGGAATGCCTTTTGGCTGTCGGAACGTAGTTGCTTCTTGGGACCGACCAACAGGAGAGAAGACAGATTGTACAGGTGGCATGTGTTGTGGTTGTTGGGACGAGGTTGCCACTTGTGGTAGTACGGCAATGTAGTCAGAAAGTACTAATGGCGTGCCTTTTAGTCCTTGACACTTGGTCGCCAATTGTGGCCGGCGACTGGAAAAGTAGTCAGATTGAACTGATGGATTGCCTTGTGATTGTTGGGTCGCAGTTGCTGCTTGAACTCTTCGAACGGAATTCGTGTAGTCAGGTTGAACCAAAAACATGCCTTGTGATCGCTGGGATGTGGTTACCACCTGTGGACGGCGAACTGCAGAGGAGTCAGATTGAACTGATGTCATGATTTGCGATTGATGGGACGTGGCCGCCGTTTGCGACCACAATGAAGAATCATTTTCTTTATCTGCATTGACATTGTGCGAATACCTCAGACACTCATCCGGTGTTTGAAACGCATATGGTATAGGCGTTACTGATGCCACTGGATGTTGGTATTGATCTACGAAATATGTTTTCGTCGTCATGATGCTCGGAGGGTAGGCAGGTGTTGACGCAGCTCGCTCTTCGAATGGTGCTATTCCTGATGAATTGACATAGGATGGTACCTGAGAATGCCAATGGCCCCGGTCTGTAATATTGCAATGACACATGCTCTGCATAGCATCTCTTGCATGAAAAGAATCTGCGACCGTCGAATTGCAGTACGAGTATGCCACTGGACAATTGCCGCAATATGCTGACACTGCGCCACTGGATTGTTCTTGCACCATGGGAGTTGGCAAGACTGGTCGGAAAGTGTGATTTGCAGTCATGGAAACGTGGCATCGGTAAGACGCATCCACCTGTGATGACTGAAAGGTTGTTGGGTAACACTGCGATCTTCCCCCGACAGCACTGTGCGATGACGAGAGGTTGACTGACGGTGTAAGTAGTTGGTAAGGGTGGTATCCCGACAGGGTGTCCATGGCTTGGTTGGGTAACATAGGGCGTGGCTGGACCATGTGATTTTCAGGAAAAGAACCCCTAGATCGATACGTTCCGTCTACCTGAGATGGCCATGGTGAGGGGTAGATCTGTGACGTGACTCCCATATTCTCTTGCAATGATGGCATGTTGATGAGAGGCGTTGCCCCGGTGGTTTGATTCGGGCGATACGTAAGCCTAACCATCGGATCATTGGGTTGGTAACAGGGTACTGCTGGACTTGGTATAATAGGTCTGCTTAAGCGATTCGAAGTAAACGCCATCCGAGATCTATACGTGTCATCGGCATGTATCTGTGATGAATTCAAAGATGGGTAGGAATGTGGCGCTTGTCCTAAATCAGTCAGTGGTGATGAGGTTATTTGTGTCATCTGTGAAATATCCTCTCGAGAAAACTCCCAAGGAGAATACGGACTGTTGCTGTATCCTGTGAATCAAGAACAAAAACAAAGGGTGTATAATGATGTTAATTAAGTTATTTTCCCCTTTGATTAAGAATGTAGCACGTTTACACCTCAATAAATAGTGTCGAGTCATGAAATATGATATCATACTAGAAGAAAAGGATATTAGATATTGAATGATAACGTTAACAGTGTCATAACCTGTAACATAAATACGCGTATGATGACTATGTTTTTAATATTTCATCGATATCATATAGATATCATAACTGTGACGCCACAGTGATTTAAAGCTTTATATCATAAATGGCTCGAACTAAAAGTCTACTAATCTTTATCTTTATCATGTTAATAGGCAAACGAGCTTCACTCCGATAAACAACATACCAATATTGATACAGGTATTTGTGGAATCAGGAGAAGGTTGGACCACAGGATAAGGCAACTCTTCCATGACTGGTTTTTCTGACGTCAGACCAATAACTTCAGGATTAGGAGGAGGGGGAGGCTGCGTATGGCCTGGCGTGTCTTGAAAGACCTCTTGGTTCTCTAAGAGTTGCTGATCAGAGGGGTGTCGGTTCCGCCTATGTTGCTTCACCTGCTCTCGACTCAAGGCTACCTGCTTAGCCATCACCACCCTCCGTTGGCTCACCAGGTTGCACCGACTGCAACGGCATTCGCGGTACTCACAGGTTCGCTTGTGGCCTTTAACATCCAAAATGAGGCCATGGTTGCGGCAACGAGCGCAGGTCGGGTACCGTTTCTTCAAGGGAAGACACATCTGAATCTCATTCTCTACACCTTTGCGATCTTCTCCATCTATGACATTGTGACGGGAGAGAAGATTACAAAAGAAACTTTACAATAAAAAATTAACAAACAAAAACACATAACACAAATAATGCGGTACGCCAGAGGATACGATGATGAATTACTTTGTTCAAAATAATTTTATCCAGTTGTAATCGTATTCATGGTGGCAATGTAAAATAGATAGGGTACATGCAGGTAATATGGGCCCCCTAAGCTCAATTGCCTAATTCGCATAAAATTACAAAATGACACACAGTCTAATCTTTGTTTATATGAATCAATAACTACTGCTCTAAATTTTATTGTGAAGAAAAAACAATTGTCACCAACCCCCCTGTCTGCAATATTCAAATGTTGACGACATCACCAAACTGTGCCCATATGGCCACATGTATTTATTGTATTTTTAAAAAACTACAATGACTCTACTATGTCTGGAATTCGCTTAAAATGTTGAATATCATTAACTTTTGCGCTCGCATTACTGTTTTCAATACTAAAAGAACGAATGGAAAAACAAATTAAGCGACAAAGATTCTGAACAGTCAATTAATATTCAACTTTTATACCCCAGGGCCCAGTCCCTCCCTATCGGTATCCCATATCCGATATCCCATTTTGCTCATTATGCCACTGATCTAAGGTGCCCCCTTTTCCACTTGGCACTGTGACCCCCCCCCCCCCCCCCCCCCCCCCCTTCATTTCAAATTCGTTCAGTCGCCATTATTTCTAGATCTAGGCCAACTAAAACACCATTGCGGCTATCAAATCTAAACAACATTTCATGATTTAGCTACAAAAAAATAAAAAATAAAATAATAATATTGAGAAAAGTCTATAGATCTAGACTCTAACGTTAGATCTAAGTTCGTTAGATCTAACGTTAGGCCTAATAATAATCATTAAATCAACAAACAAACTAAAACACAGAATCACACTGAATAAAAACAGTAGAAATGTAACGTTATTAGAATCAGATGAGACCAGACTACTGACTAGTATTTAGATTAGGCCTAGATCTAGTCTATTTTAAGTTAGTAGACGATTCAGGCCTAGATCGGGGCCCTAGTACTAGACCTAGATCTAGGCCTAGTAGTAGTGGAAAGGCCAAACGACTATACTAAGTTCAGTTAGACAAGATCTATTCTGTACGCCTACCCGGTTGTTGTATGTCCGGACGGGTTGTTTGTCCGGACAAAGACGGCAATTTTAGGAGCTTAATTTGTGATCAATATTTCATTAATTGATTGAAAATAATATCAGACAATATAACTAACATTAAGCACAAATATTCACAAATATTTTTACTAGATCTAGTACAATAGGCCTATTTAGATCTAACGTTAGGCCTAGCTCTACTGCACAAATTTTGAGAAAATCGAGAGCAAAAGATGATGTTTTTATCTGCTAGTGCTAGTTAAAGTGTCCGGCCAACGGACCCCCCCCCCTAGTGTAGATCTAGACTGTAATCACTAGATTTTCCAGAACTAAGTTAGAGTCTAGAAAACAGATCTAGAATCTAGAGTCTAGACTATACTACTACTAGACTCTCCTTTTTCAATTTTTGTCCAGTATCCAAAATTCCAACAACAGCCTACCACCACTCACCAGCAATCGGCAGATTTAATAGAAAAGGGCCCAATTAATAGAATAGATTTATTTTCTTGTAGGCCTAGAATCTACTAACTTTTGTGTTTTGTTATCTCAATTTGCTTCATGTTAGTCCATGAGTGCGTTTTTAAATAATTTCAATAGGCCCTAACTAGTCTATAGTATAGTTAGCCCTAACAGTTAAAGTTAGGGCCTAGCTTGGCCTTGCCCTGGTCTTGACTTAACTTAGATCTAACGTTAACGTTAAAACTTACCGATATGATTTTCGTTTTGAGCGTGCATCATGATAGAACATCAGTAATCCAGTGTTGTCTTTCGTAGTGGGGATTATCCTCAAACATTTATTAGCTAGTAAAAGATCTAGGCCCTCCTACTCTATTGCCTATTGGACATTCAAAATCGATAATAAACTGTAAAAGTACATGCATAATTTATAGCGGCAGCGCAGTGGCAGTGCAAGTGCGACGTGACTCCCGCTCTCATATAAGAGAGGGCGGGCGCAGGGAGAAATAGGCGTGGTAATGCAATGGGCGTGGCAATATGATGGGCGTGGCAGTATTGGAGCAACACGTGGTCATTTGTTGTCACCACATGGCCGACGGGACTTCCCCCAACTGGTCAGGGGCCCCGGATCGTTTTTGGCAGTGGAAGCCGCGGGCGGGGAGGCTTAATAACAGGCCTAAAAATGACAAATCTATGGCCATTTTCGCGTTTTGTACACGTTTGCTGACGAAAGTGGGGGGGGGGGGACCCCGGCCCCTGGTGATTTCATACTGGTTTCAGGGAGCGCTGCTAAAGGAGGCACTGAAAATATCTGACATCTGTTTTTGTTTTTGTTTTTTATTTTGTTTCTTGACGTAATATCCTGACTGATGTATCCTGTAAAGCATCGACGTAGAAGTAGAAGTAGAAGTAAAAAATTCATTTAATAGAAATAATCTAGTAGGCCTAATTAAGAAGGCGCTTTTCCAACTGAGAGATCCTGTCTGCCCAGTGCAAGTGTCACCAGGATTCTAGTTTTATTTCATAAATCACTCGGGTTATTTCACTCAGTTGACAGAACAGTGTTCTGGCTATAACAGAAAATAGCCCCCCCCCTCCCTGTCCATCACAAACTGTATCAAACAACACAATCGCCTGCAGGCCCGTTATATGGAAGTAAAATAATAATAATAATAGTAAAAACCAACCGTTACCAACCCCCCCCTTGGAAAAATGGAGGCGGGGGGGGGGGGGTGATACCCTATAACCAAAAAAGAAACTAAACGTTAATTGATGCAAATCGCGGGAGAACATTATTCCCCCGCCCCCGACCCCCGATAAGAGTTCCAGTTGGACACGTCACATAGGCCTCACCTCCCACCCCCCCATCCCCCATTATTTTTAATTATTCTGTCTTATTCATTCATTTTTTTTTTACAGGAAAATTTCCATGAAATAAGGCCCGAGTTTATTTTAAGTAGGATGACAATAACAATGTTTGATAAAAATAAAAAAAAAAAAAAAAAAAAAAAAAAAAAATCATGCATTCAATATAGCATTCCATAAAAATATGATATTATTTTTATTATATCTAGCAATGGAATAGCAAACACTAAATATCGGTTTTCTGCCTGAAACTAAAAGAAACAGAACAAATCAAGATGGGAGTTGTGAACAGGTCAACTGGCAAGCTACTACAAAATCAGTATGATAAATATAAAAATTATTCTTTGGACGTATGTTGCAAATGCCCTTCGATGATCACAGCAGACGACAAAATGCAAAACCTTAAGCAGACGATATTTGATCCTGTCAATGTAAAATATATATCAATAAACATCATAATTTTGTATAATAAAAAAAAGTTTTAAAAACGCTTAATTAATCTTAATACTAAAACTTTACAATGTATAATATGTATATATTTATTATGTTTTTTACTTTAAAATATGTTATATGATTAATAACTCTATGTAAACGAGGATGTGCTTTAGGGGGTACTAGAATACGAACAATACACCAATCCCCTATCGCTGTAAAAGAGAACTTGTTGACGAGTATAAAAGCGACGAGCGACAGTGTCGCGCTGGCTTCGGTGAAGCCCACAAGTCGAGAGATACGTTTCTTTGTCGGCCTTCTCTTTCATCTGTTTTCGGGGTTTTCTTCTGGGTTTTATCATTTGAATTTTGAAATGGCCGCTAATTCTCAGATTGTGGTGAGCGTATTTTCATGAATCATGGTTTCCAAGATTTGTGTAGGATAGCAAAAAGTCTTTTGAGGGGGTCTAATGTGTGCTTCATATAAAATTTCAATGTTTATTTTGTCATTGGAAATTTGGATTGTCAAGAGTTGTTTTGTAATAATAGTAATACTGATTGTGGATTTCAAAATATTAATTTTCTTATCAATTTATCATTGTTGCATGGCATGTTCGAATTTGATTTTGGGCTCATCATGGTTTCTTCTCGTTTGGACAAAACGAATTTTCATGTCATCTTGTCATTTCTCCTAACATTATTAACGTGAATTTTCTCTTCAAATTTATACAGCACAAATTGTATAAAAGTGTAATCGACGATGTGATAAACAACGTTCGAGAAGCATTTTTAGATGAAGGAGTCGAGGAGCCTGTGTTGCAAGATTTAAAGCAGGTAAGAAATTGCAAAATAATCAACGCCATTTTTAATTCTTTTTTTTATAGCAGCCCCTTTTTGACTGTTTAGAGTGGCATTGTAAAAAATTGTACATAGTAAGTAGCCTATATACCACACATTGTAAAACGAATGTGCAAATCTATCTGTCTACGCAGCTCGACAAAAAAGGCAATGTCATGATACTTCGTTGTCCTGTTTGAATGCCGAAATCTCTTAGTTTGGATTATCTAGTCCACAGAAGAATTTCTTGTACTTGTTTGGAAACTCGAGAACATCCGAATAAGCAAATTAGATGTAATAACATGTCCATTACGTGCGTATTAACGGCAAGAATCCTCAAGCAATTTACGAAAACTCGGTACGATCTGTCATTGTGCTACCGCGGCCGCCAGGACGTGGACTGCCATCTTTCCCGGTGTGCTGCGACCTCTTGTTAGGGTGTGATTTGCATATGCCCATGTATTTATACCGGAGCCTCATTTGACTACGGATCGCTGTACAGCCAATGATATTCTTGTATTAAGTTGAGTGACCTCACGGTCTCATACATATTCATGAACAAAGATAAAAACAGCCAATGATTAACCCATGGCAGCCATATGGCAGTGCAGCGACCCATATCAGTGTCACGCCTATATTCATAAATATGTATGTATCTATTTAGTCTGACATGGTCAGACTCTTGAGTAAAATACTCATTAGATAGGGATTAACTGCAACTGGTGTGTTTCAAGATATACTAGCATAATAGGATGGGAGGGGAAGGAGGGGGGGGGGGGGGGGAGGGGCAATAAGGGAATATGACTTGTGTCCACAATGTTTCATGACCCTCCCCCTGAAAAATAAAAGAAGAAAAAAATAAAGAGATGAAAGATATATCCTATAGTGGCCTATTAACTTTATACACTTTCTTTTTTTTTTTTCTTTTTTTTTGGAGGGGGGGGGGGGGGAGGGGGGGGAGGGGTGATTGAAATTTTCCTAGACTGTTTGCTCCAACCCCGAAGTAAGAGGGTTCACAATTTCTTTTTGTAACAACATTTAAGCCTATTTTCCGCTCTCTGGCGACCGCGGCTGATCATTCCACGACCCACTACCTCATTTTTGGCTTTTAAGAATGCGCTCAACCATTCTATTTTATACTAATAACTAGTTATGTGCACACCAGAATTATTGTATTATACAATATTTATTTATTTAGAAAAATTATGACTGCGGCCGCTCCCTCCGCCACATCCGAGTGCCGCAAAGCACACACCCTCGCATGAATACCTAGGGCCTAATCTCCTTTCCGGCCCACAATCGAGAACTGTGGACCCCTCGTGCGTGGTTTACTCTGAACTTTATGCCACAGATTGTGTATTTATTTAGAAAAAAAAGTTATGAGCTGGCCTGATATAAATTTGGACATTAAGCAAGGGGAAGCACCATTATTTTAAAATTCACTGGTTAGGCACTACCACTGACCCCAAAACCTAAAAAAAACAACAAAAAAAAGAGAGAGAAAAAAAAAAAGGTGATTTTTTCCTCATTAGGCCTACACACCGTGTTCCTATTTTATTTGGTATAATGTTTGATTTTCTTGTGTCATTGAAATAATAAAAAATATCTGGAATATAAACCCTACTTCAAAGCAGCTAGGTGGTTATTCTGCTAAAGGTATCATAAAATCAATGTCATTCAATCTATGAGGAGCGAGAACATTTTTTAATTTATTATATGGCAGTTGCCAATCTCTTAAAGAAAGTTTTTTTAAAATTTGTGTGGCGTCTTTGGATTTAATAGTAAACAACTAAATTCGAATATTTACGGATAGCACTATGGACTATTCATTGATTAATCATTTAGAAATTTGGAGAAATAAGCTGATCCAGTCACATCGTAGCCATGAGCCCGTATGTCTGATGCTGGCCAAACTGGCGCTAACCTCAAAAATCCCTTCTGGGAAAGTTTTAAATGAGAGGTCAAGATGCTTCAAGGTCATTACCAATCTGCTCAATCTCTCATCAATCTGAAAGACATCAGATGAACTTCAAAGTGAGTTTCTTATAATTTTCATGATTTTCAATTTGTTTATTGGGAGGGGTGGGGGTGGGTAAACATTAAAATGGAAAATATAATATACAGGTAACTCTGCCTATAAAGTTATTTCTCTTGGTACTGTAGAAATCTTTTTGACTTATGAGATGTGAATAAAACATTGTTTCGACTTATACTATGCAGGTGTTGACTTATTTTTGTGTATTTTTGAACAAATGCAAGTATCATCTGACATTTTTGAAAATGTAAAATTGCAATGTAAATTTTTTATAGTAAAAAAAGTTTGATATTGTTAGTAAGCCTAAGTCAACGCTCAACAATACACATTCTAAGTAGTTGCATGGGCAACCAAATGTTTGATTTGCTCCAAATGGTTGCAAATGAAAAATCTGGTTGCCTTGCTGAAAAAAAACCCTAACAACAGCTTTGAAGTTTTGATTTTTATGTCAAAAATTTTGCACAGAATGTGATTTACAATCATGTTTTTATATGTAAAACTAGTTTAAAAGGGCGAAAAATGATCCCTCAAATACATAATACACATTTAATTCTGTCATGTAGGCCCTTACATTGGGACTACTGAGCAACAAAAAAATGTGGTTGCCCAATTCGAGCGACCTGATATAGTGCCAGTACGTTTAGATTACCCAACATGCATCTCAATATCGTCGACAACTCCGCTTCCGGCTCCAAATCAGATAAGAGATATTAAGATCACTGGCATGTTATAGCCATAACGCACGTTTTATCTTTCAATAATTGAGAAAGTGATGGTGTAGTAGAGGATTGGTGTGGTAGTAAGTAGAGTGGTATATCGTAATGATAGTAAAGCGCAGCTGCATTGACGCGCAGAGGTGTATAATAATAGGGCTAAACTAAACGCGCGCTATAATCGAGCAATTACCATTTATTTTTCTTTATACCGGGGACGTCAAAAAAAGAGACATCTTTCATTAAGAACAAAAATCAAAGTCGATTTTATTTTTTATCTTTCGCGCTAACCAAACATAAGTGTGACGACCATAAGAAATCCAGTGCACCTCAGACTCCCCTAATAGTCCAGGCTAGGCCCCATAGGAAATATTCGAACCTTGTTTTTTTATATATACAATGTTTTTTGATGGTTCTTTGTCAATTCGAGGGTGCTGATTCTCATGGGTGCCAGACGCGAAACCTTGAGCTTTTTTCACAAATCGCGAAAATTCAAAATGGCCGCCAAAAGGCGCCAAATATGAAATGAGTATTCCAAGCTTGTTTTGGTGGTTTCTTGTCAATTCGAGGGTGCTGATTCCAAATCCGCTGAGTGCTAGCCGTGAAATCTTCGTGATGTTACGCAAATCGCTAAAATTCAAAATGGCTGCCAAACTGGAAATCAGTATGTCCAAGGGTATTTTGGGGGTTGTTTTGATGGTTTCTTATCAATTCGAGGGTGCTGATTCCAATTCGATGAGTGCCAGCCGTGAAACCCAAGATTTTACGCAAATCGCTAAAAATTCAAAAATGGCTGCCAAAATGGGCCGCCAAAACTGGAAATGAGTATTCGAAGGGTATTTTGGGGTTGTTTGGTGGTTTCTTATCATTCGAGGGTACTGATTCCAAATTCGGATGAGTGACCGCGAACGCCGATTTTATGCAAATCGCTAAAATTCAAAATGGCTGCCAGAATGGGCGCGCCTTGAAAATGCGGTATTTTATGGGTATATCTCAAGGTTTTTGGTGGTTCTTGCCAATTTGAAGCGCTGATTCCAAATCCGATAAGTACCAACCACAAAAATACTCAGGACAGAAGAGAAGAACAGAAAAGAGAGAAGAAAAGTTGAAAGAAATGGCGACCAAGTCACGTTACATGTTATCTATTATATGGCTACGTACATTGCCAATAATAGTTATGAGACTCTTTTGGCCGTTTACTGTCATACGGTCCCAAGCTAACGTGCTACAGCATTGAACCATTGAGGCTCCCCACCCACCACATATAGAAAATCTCTCCAAACATGATTCTTTTCCTTATCAAAATCATTCTCTCAGTTGTTAATTTTTTTTTTTTGGCATTCGGCCTTCAAGAAAGTCACCATTACCTATAGGGGTAGGATAAAGTCAAATCTCACGGGGAAGCGTTGACAAAATAAACAAAGGTTCGTGTACAAAAGGAATGCATTTTCATATTATTCTTCCGATCCTACGGGGTGTCCCCACCCTCCGCCCCCCCCCTTGGACCGGCACTTGCATGTATAAGATGTACGCCTATATCGTGCATATAGTCAGAACAATTTTATGTTATTTAGTCGTGTTCGATCATTTAGTTTATGGTAAAGTGTCCTCCTGTTGTTCAATAAACGCATGAACGGGTTAATAAGGGAAATCTAGTATTTCATTTACAGCCTCTATTCTGTCGGGGAAAAAATCCTAGAATATTTTTTTTGATGTCAGGATCACTCACAAACCCAGTCTTTAATTTAATAAAAAAAATTGTATCATGCTGTAATTGTGACGTGAGAACATGATATACTTTTGCATGTCTACAAAAAAAACATGCGATATACAATGTTGGAAAAAATACTTAATCAATATGACCATTTTGCTATCAGGAAAATGGTAATGCTCTATTTCTAGGACTGCGTAATATTGAATGAGTGGCCTAGGGCCTACCCTTAAATTGACAGAACTAGACATTTTCAGCCGAATTTGCTTTCATTTGGAAATTAATGAGCCTTTTTCCCATGTCTGTCGGCCGTTTCAACTGCTCATGTCATTTTGGCGTTAAAAAAAATTCAAGGTTTCCCTGAAAGGTAACTCAACGAATTTGGAATCAGAGCCATGAACTTGCCAAGAAGCTATAAAATAACCTCGGATATACAATATAGAAAATGTTTTAACGTGTGGCTGATGGCAGCGAATATTGACGATTGCGCTAAATGCTTTAGGTTTATGTGCCTCTAACTCATCAGATTTTGAATCAGTATTCTCAATTGAAAAAAAAAACAAAAAAACTTAGATAACAATAAAATGCACTTTTTCATTTCCTTAGCGGCCGTTTTGGATTTTAGAGGGTTTCACGGTGGTCAATCATCGGATTTGGATCAGGACCATCAAATTGACAAGAAACCATTAAGCAACCTCTGAAATAATACACATTTTAATTTTTAGGCAGACATTTTAGCGGTTTACAAAAATCATGTAGGTTTTTGTGGCTGGTACTCATCGGATTTGGAATCAGCGCCTTCGAATTGGCAGAAACCCACCAAAACACTTTGAAATATTGCCATAGAACACGCATTGTCAATTGGGCGCCCATCTTGGCAGCATTTGAATTTTAGCGATTTGCGTAAAACTGTTGGGTTTCGCGACTGGACTCATACGAATTTGGAATCAGCACCCTCGAATTGATAAGAAACCACCAAAAACCCCCAAATACCCTTCGAATACTCATTTCCAGTTTTGGCGGCCATTTTGGCAGCCATTTTGAATTTTAGCGATTTGCATAAAATCTGTTGGGTTTCGCGGCTGGCACTCATCGAATTTGAATCAGCACCCCCGAATCGATAAGAAACCACCAAAACAATCTCAGAAATACCCTTGGAATACTGATTTCCAGTTTGGCGGCCATTTTGGCAGCCATTTTGAATTTTAGCGATTTGCGTAAAATCCACGAGGTTTCGCGACTGGCACTCATTGGATTTGGAATCAGCACCCTCGAATTGACAAGAAACCACCAAAACAACCTTGGATTACTCATTTTCATATTTGGCGGCCATTTTGGCGGCCATTTTTGAATTTTCGCGATTTGTGAAAAATGCTCAAGGTTTCGCGTCTGGCACCCATCGGATTTGGAATCAGCACCCTCGAATTGACAAAGAACCATTAAAAAACATTGTATATATCAAAAAACAAGGTTACATGGTCTCTAGCCTGGACTATAAGGGTGAAAATTTGACAGCAATAGAACGCCATGTGACTTTCAGCTAAATCAATCCGTCGTATACATAATGGCGCTTACGCACGCATTTCTACTTAACGGAAGGGGAGCTGCCGACAATTTGACCTTTGACCCTTAAAATTTGGCGATAATATCAAATAGTATCGAACAGTATCGATCAATTTTTGTAATGCAAATCGCTCGAATTCGGGCAACTACATTGATCATTTCTTCCAAATTTGGTTGCCTGAGGGTCAAATCTGGTTGCCCCGGGCAACGGGGAACATGCTAATGCTGAGCACTGCACTTAAGTTTACCACTGTACAGAGATGCCAAGTTAAAAAAAAATTTGCGTGAGATCATTCACTTCGTGTACTGTTTTAAAGCAGTGCATACGCGGCGCGCGTTACCACATGTGCGCGCTGCAGTAGTATTTTGTACACAAAGGAAGGCGCGCGCGCACGCTACAACATGTTTCACGTAGTAAGCTACTGCATAATCGCTTGCATGAAAAAATCGCACTGCGAGGGATTGATGCGCGACCAAAAATGCCGATATTTAGCCTTTTTACGGTTTTGAGACTCCAAAATGGTAAAAAAATAATCTATAATGATGCTACTTTTTCTCATTTTGCGTGAGAAATGGGTGTTTCTGCGTGAGATGTGAGACGGAACCCGAAATGCGTGATTCTCACGCAAGATGCGTGAGACTTGGTACTCTGGCTGTTAATGTATTTTATGTGGTCATTTTCAAACGTGAGTGACACGACATTTGGACTGATAGAAGGACGCATATCTTCGCTCTTGTAGATTATGAATTGATCATGACTACCATATTATGTATAATGTAGGGGTGGCATGTGTCATTACCAGTTGGATATGAATTTTACAATTGTTCTTGGTAATTATGATTAAAAAACAGTGTGTGAGTGACACAACAACAACAAAAAGACATGAGTTTCTGACCATTATTGGTTATGGTTGGATTTGTGCCCAAATAGATCTCTAAGGGTACCATATAAGTGCTGGTATATGTACATGAATAATGTACCTCTCTGTCATTTATTGTCTACTTTATAGTATTAGCCAATATTTTTGCGATTCTGGACTACATGTAGTTGCGGGAAATTCGCAAGAGCAAAATTTCGCGATTTTGGTGATAATTTCATTACTATAAATAGCCTTGTATTGAAGTGGAAATATTCGCGAAAAGAAGACCAACTTGCGAAATTCGCGAAAATAAAGTCACCGCGAAAATAACCACTTATACAGTAAATCAATCATTCCCTCTTTGTGGAAAATGGTCCACCTCTAGGACTATGTGCCGTGAGTGCCACGACATCCAAAATGTGAGTGACACGACCAGTGCCTTAAATGCAACAATTCAAGTAAATAACTAGATCGAAATTACCTGTGTGTATGCCATGTTAATTATTTTAAGCAAAAAAAAAAAAAATCTGACAAAAGTGACTAGATAAAAGAATAAGAGGCATATAGTGCACCATAGTCCCATATGTGCAAATTCCTGTTTGATCAGTTATTCAGCGTAAGAAAACTGGATCACATAATGTTTGAACTTAAATAATTGGTTGTATTGTCAAGAAGCCTTTGTGCTGATTTCAGATCTTAATTTTGATTTTCAAAGGCACAGCGCCACATTAAAATTTCAGCTAAATGTCCACTTTAGTTTGAAAATGACCGTGTGTAAAGATGTACATGTACATTTGTCTTCTCCAATATAATCTAAAAACATAACCATATCTATTCCTGTACTAGAACTTGAATTTTAAAAATTAATAAAAACATAACAATGCTTACAATGTCATGATATCCTTAGATACATTTTGGGATTTTCCTTGTGACTTTAATACAAAATTACTTTAGAGCCAAATTTTTTTGCAGATGACACATTATGCATGCAATGACCAATTTGTTTTTTGTTTTTTTTGTTGTTTTTTTTGTTATGTTTTATTTATATTATTAATTTTATCAGGAGGTCAACCACAAATGGTTCTTCAGGGAGCCACCTCATCACAATCATCTGTCTCTAACAACTTGGTGAGTAATTAGTTCCATAGTAAACCTCTACAACTATATAGAGAATAAGATTGCGGCATTGAGTATAATTTCTTAATGGGTGTTCTCTGTATATTACACCTATATAGGACTAAATTAGTTGTCTACTGGTTAAGTTCTTTTAAAGACATCGGCTAACATTGTGAACATATTATTCCAAGTCAAGAAGAGAGAGAGAAAACATTCATACTATCGATCCTCAGACTTTAACTCTTCTGCTCACGTAGGGAGACCTGACCGTCGAAAGGTCATTTTTGAAAAATCTCCCACTTGATTTTGAATTTCTTCGGCCTGGCTGAGTTCTCCTCTTTTTTCTCACCCAGTAACCTCTTTGACAAAAGTAAATGTAAATTATGTATTTTACCTAATTTACTAATGTCACAATATTCAAGTGATCACCAGACTGGGAAGTGGCTTCTGGCCACACAGAATTTTGTGCTTTGTGCTGATAATAGGGTATTTGATATGGAGTCTCTCATTTGCTAGGGGTTCTTTCTAGAGAATTTCTTGTTCAAGGTGTACTTTAAGTTAGAATCTCTGTTGATTGCATCATTCATCACAGCAGAATAGAAAAATGACCATATTAGGGGCATTTATTCTGAACTATACAATGTTCTGATATCAAGATGCTGTTGGAAGATCAGCAGTTATTGCAATCTTTGTAATTTGTGTACATGTTCTACTTTCAGTGATTGTTTTCATGCTTTTGTAACATGTAGGCCCCTATACCAAATTTTCAATGTACTAGGAAAAGTTTTACTTTGCTTATTTACATCCAGAGTTCATCTGCTGTGGCAGCTACTGCAGCACTTCAGCAGAACATGCTTCAGTTGCAATCACAACAACAGCAGATACAGAATGTACCATATACCATCCAGCAACAAGGTGCCAGTATGCCCATAGGCCTATGCTCAAGGGCCTTTTCTTGTTATTTCTGGGGGTATTCAAACATTATATCAGGGAGGAGTGGATTATTTGGGTCATACCATTGATCCTATATGGTCATACTATGGATCGTATGCTGTGGCCACTGGCATAGCGCATACCCCCACTTATAAAAGAAATGTGTTCTGCTCTACCGATTATGAATAGTTCATCCTCCCCCCCCCCCCCAACAAAAGAAATTAATGCTTGTCTACGCCCTTGGCTGTGGCAGTCATTTTATGAAAAATAATTGTACAGCCCTTAAAGAAAATGTTGGTAGCAACTGTACAGATAGGAACACTTTTGAAAATGTAAGTTTAAACACAGGAACAATGTTGAAAAATCAAAGTCAACACAAACTCTAGATTATTTTCTACAGAGGGATAAGGCCTATAAATAGTATGTCTCTGCCCGCATAATTCAGATCAGCCAATGTAAAACCAAAGAATGCCCTTGTACTAAGTGGTATCTGGAGTTTGAGCACCGATATACCTGTTACAATCCTTTGTGGAAGTGGTTTTGTTCAATTTACCTTATCACGTGTTAGATATTGATATTCGGCCATTTATCTCACAAGCAACTTTGGTCACAGTTGTTTATAAAAAATACATTTTCTGTTTAATGCTGGTACTAGATAATTTGAAAAACAACAATATTGATCGTATTTTCATATAATTGTAAGAGAAAATTATGCTTTTTATTATTTTTGATTAATGGCATGCAAATTAGTTTATAGTTGTCCTCCTATTCAATAAACAGCTTCTGGAGATGCGAAGTAGTTGGTGAAGCCACATCATTATGTCAGTATAACCGTTAGTTTCCATCATGGCCATTGTGTTTCGAAACAGTTTTCATAATGGTGTAACAAAGTAGTCTACTAATATAAGTTCCAATTTCAAACATGTGCAAATAATGTGCCTATATGTCCTTGTGTTCACTGTAGTGAGATTTCAGCTTGGTCCTGTTTACCTTATGATAATGAGGGTGGACTGTAGTATGAATTTGTATCTGTATTATTTTTTTTACATTGTGCAGCTGGAGGTACCACACAAACATTCCCAGCCTACCAAATCCAGACCCAACAACAACAACAAGGTGTGGTTGGGTACCCGCCCATCCTGATTCAACAACACGCTGCTCAGCCCAATGCCCAGCAGCAATCACATATCACGTCACAGGGTGTTGTACTGCCCCCAGGGTCCATTCGAGTGCAATCCAGCGGAGATCAGGTAAGTGTGTTATATTGGTCCACTGCCAACCCCTCCTTTTCCTTCAACCACTTTCCAGATTGAAATTATTGGTCAAGAGTAAATGATAAAGCTAGGCCATACCAATGGAGTGGCATCCCCCTCTTTAATTTAATGTTGTTAGAGTGCTATTCATTTGGTGCATTTGTGCTAAAGAGTCAAAAGCAGGAAATAGCCCAATTGACATTGATTTTCAAACAGTATACTGGATGAGCTGAAATTTGATGAGAGTTATATTTTTGAGAAAATTTCCAATTTAATAGTATTGTTACGATCTAACTCAAAGAGTTAGTCATGTTATATTCTTGCCCATAGAGTTAGGCACTCCACTTCCTGTAACCCTGAACCTTCCAAGAAAGTGAACCTTTTATTCTCTTTGGTAGAAGGAATGTCCCTTTAAGTTCAGTCTACTGGTAATAAAACACTCTCCAGCTTTATTGCTGTAGTCCACTCAGGGTCATCCCTCCTCACTTTCGTAGTACATGGGTAGTGTGACGTATTCACTCTTCCACTTTCTCTTTATGTTACCATAACAAACTTTATACACCTGTTGGTCAAGTTTGGAGTAAGACCAGAGGTCTTCCTTGTAGTATGCATGACTCATGGTCATGACATCACTAGTTTACCATGAAAGTCCTTGTCTTCCCTTTATGTTCTTTACTTTTGATTCTAAGTAAGTTGACCAGTCACACCCTGGTATCGACTTGTAAACAGTGAGAGATATAGTTTTATAACAAAGACTCCCCCTCAAAGAAAGTGTATATAAGCCCTATATTTTGGGATAGTCTTCAGTTTTAGTTTTGAGTGTGATACAGAGTATATCGTTGAGTAGAACCTGTCTACGAAGCAGCAGCATGTTGGCTGGCTAGCTTATAAATAAAATAACAATGGACTACATCGCGTCTTGTTAGTCTTCCTTTAGTCTTCTTTGAAGTCTAGAATAGGTCGAGAGAAAGAACCTAACAGTATATCTTTAGCAATGGAAACTTCCAAAAGTTGTGAAATTAAGCCCTTATGATTTTCCCTACGTGTACCTAGTCTAAAATCGTGACAATATCCATGTAAACATGGAACTTTTTGGGATGCCATTTTTCCGGTTTCACATAGAATTCTGTTTTTCTCCCCCTTTATCTGTCTCATTTCCGGGTTTCCGACTTTCCAGTTTTCTGTATAAACCCCCCCCCCCCCCCCCGCCGAATATTCCCTCTTTCTGATAACTTGTTATTTATCAGAAGAACTTGCTGTCAAAAACGTTTCGAAATAAATTCTTCATGAAATAAAGATGGAGCAATGTACAATTGCGGAATTATTTATTTAGTGATGGAGTGATAACGGCCCGTTTTTAATACCGAAACTTCTTATTTATTGGAAGAACTCTCCGCCAAAAATGTTTTGAAATTAATTCTTCATGAAATAAATACGGAGAGGATACAATTGCGGAATTAATATTCGGTTATGGAATGATACGGCGACGTTGTTTAAGTAGTGATTACATCCCGGAATAAATTCTTACGAAATCAAGACGGAGCGGGCATTAAATAAATGGATTAGGGGATCAAAATTTTTTTCAAAAATAATTTTTTCCCCCTACCTTTACAATCTATTTTCAGGTATGTAACAAGAAACCAACATATTATTTATTTTGGCTTTAGATAGGATCTTCTATATGCATGGCACAAAAAAAAAAAAAAAAAGATTAAAATTCACTGATTTTAGGCTCTTTTATATCAAAAATTTTCGGCTTGCGCTTCGTGCTCGCATTGTTCAATGAGTAGAGTATATCTTCTATATACTATAGACACTGCCCCTGCCCAAAAAAAGTTTTCAGGGTTTGGGGAGGACCCCTAGTGACGTCCCTGTATCAGAGTGTTATCACAGTGATCGTTTAGTATAGGTGGGGGCAGGCTGACATAATTTCCACACAGCAACCCTCAGAGCAATAACAACAATTTTTGTAATGGCTTTCACCATCCACAGGGCAAACAGCAAGGCCTAGCTGAGCAAGTCTTCATGCAAGATTCTCCATTGAAAGATTTTTTTTATCAGCTGCCAGGGGATGCTCATACCTTTTAATGATCCGGCTGGTAGTTACCATCTATTAATCAGACATTGATATTATTTCTCGATTTCGATATGATAGTTGAGCTTTCATACAATAAAATTATCGTGTTTGTATCTGTACATCTTTGATGTTCAATCACCAACCTCTGGTTATTGAACTGCATCCTTTGTATGGAAAAAAAAAATATTGAAAAGTTTATTGCCCTTGCTGGTTGAAGGAAACTGAAGGTCTTGTAACAATTTTCCTTTCTTTGACTACAGCCATCAATAGTGCAAGTAGATGGTGCAAATGATTCATCTGATGATGACGAGGATGACTTTGATGATGATGACGACGATGACAAGGATGATGATGATGACGATGATGACAAAGAAAATGATGATGCTGGAGGAGAAGATGAAGAGGTAGGTATCAACTCATTTACTACCTAGCAAAGATAATAATACTTATGATTTATATAGTGTCTCATGGTTACACTTTGTAATTCCGAAGGTTCGTTATTCCGAAGGTTCGTCATTCTGAAACACGTAAAATGCCTATACCTCGATGTTCGTTTATCCGAAAATAAAAAAGGGTTCGTTAATCCGAACATTTGTGGCATTATTCCGAAGGTTTGTTATTCCGAAGGTTCGTCTTTCCGAAAACGAAATAGGGTTCGTTATTCCGAAGGTTCGTCATTCCGAAAACGAAATAGGGTTCGGCATTCCGAAGGTTCGTAATTCCGAAAAAGAAATAGGGTTCGTCATTCCGAAAACGAAATAGGGTTTGTTAATCCGAAAATAAAATAAGTTTTGTAATTAGTCCAAAACTGAAATAATCTGTGGCGAAGCCGGGTTAACTGGAGGGCAGGCGTGTTGGAGGGGGAAGGGTATCACCTTTACTGTTGAATTGTTATGAGGGTGGAAGGGGGGTTGATCTATCGTTACCAGGGGTGATCATAGGCTTATGGGACAAGAAATCGTTGCCTGACCTGTAAATTTCGCTAGGGGGTATTGATGCATTTTGAAATTGTTTTGTACAAGTTTCAAATTTCTACTAAAAGACTCATTCTTGATTAAATGTCGCTCTGCGGGGGGGGGGGGGGGGGGGGGGGGGTGGGGGGGGGGGAGGGGGGGGGGGGTGAGGGGGGGTGGTGGGGGTGTGGGAGGAGGAGGTGGGAATGGGGGCTTGTTTTGGACCAGAGTATGAGGAATTAACACCTCAAAAGGGGGCGACGACGATTTCTCTTTCTTGGCTGGGGGAGGGCGGGGCAAAACTGCCGTCCTCAGCCAGCATAGCCATTTTTTGGAATTTATTATTGAAATACATATCAAAAGAATGTATAACGTCATGAATTCAACTGAATATAGTCAAGAAATCAAAAAAGAAATTGACGGTTGTATCATTCATCGCAACTCATGAGTTTCACGCAAAGCGTCATCACAGGTAACTAGCTGTTTCCAACTAATGAAACATTGCGCTAAGTGATCATCAGACAACTAATGAAACATTGCCAATTATGTTTTATTATTTGATGCCTGATGATCGCTTTGCGCGGAAACTCGTGAGTAGCGACGAATAAACATGAAGTCCCCGCTAGCCCCCGATACCCCTAATATATGACACCTCCTCCTCGCTAAAAAAAAAAAAAAAAAAAAAAAAATCCCCTTATCTGGAGGCTATTCACAGGTGATCAACACACAGTCCCCACAATTCTTAATCCATTCCGCTCAAGAGAGCAATTGCTCAGATTAAAATAAACTAAGCATGCTTGATCCATGTCATTTTTGATGCTTTGCTCCACAAATAATACACGTGTTTCATCCTCCGCTGAGAGCTGTTATTGCATATATATCCTATTATTTTTGAATTACAACACCGTTTTTATTACTAAAATAGCCTAAGTTTATTTCGTTTTCGGAATGACAAACCTTCGAATAACGAACCCTTTTCCGTTTTCGAATGACGAGCCTTCGGAGTAACGAACCTTATTTCGTGTTCGGAATGACGAACCTTTGGAATGACGAACCCTATTTCGTTTTCAGAATGAAGAACCATCGGAATGGCGAACCCTATTTTGTTTTCGCGAATGACGAACCTTCGGAATAACGAACCTTCTGAAGACGAACCTTCGGAATAACGAATCTTCGGAATAAAGAACCTTCGGAATTACGAATCTTCGATATACGGGTGCTTACCATGTCTCATAGGGTACATGCAGGTAATATGGGCCCCTAAGCTCATTTGCCTAATTTGCATAAAATTGCAAAATGACACCAGTCTAATCTTTGTTTATATGAATCATACACTGCTCTAACTTTATTGTGAGAAAAACAATTATCACACAACGCCCTGTCTGCATATTCAAATGTTGACGTCATTACCAAAGTGCCCATATTACCTGCATGTGCAGGTAATATGGGCACAATGTATTATAATGTATGTTTTAAATAACAATGATTCTACCATGTCTGGAATTTGCTTTAAAAATGTTGAAATCATTAACTTTAAGATATAATTTGAAATTATAAGACCTTTTCATAAATAATTTGGCTATATATTTCATTGTTATGTATTTTGTATATTATTTCTTTTTTTAATATTCTTTAAAATATATTTTTCATTATACAAGTCAATATAGGCCTACAATAAGTTATTATATTAATATATACTGTGAATATACCCAAAAAATCGTAGCAAGAGATTGATGCCTCATCCCAATACTAAGTACCAGAATCACTTCCGCCATTTTGGATGTCCCATATTACCTGCACTAATGTTGCTGTGTCAGGCAAGCATTCAATGGCCACACATTGCACCCTTCTCACTAAACAAATTGACCTGTACACGCTAGTATGATCAAAATGAAACTATAAGCTTACTAAATTATACAAAACAATTGAGGTTACCCCCTCAACACTCTTTCACCATCACATTCTGTGAAATATCAAATTTTACATCAGTGGTAAAAAATGCCGTAAGTTTTACCTACCCTTGTTGGTTTTCAGCAATTTTCTCAGAAAATTTCGGCATCAGATACTCTCACGGACGATATATTTTCGTATACAGTTCATATGAACAACATTTATGGTGCTCACACCGTGTATCACAGTCACCGGTCGACGGTCACGACATGATTTGCTTCAGGTGGCCCATATTACCTGCTGGCCCATATTACCTGCATGTACCCTACATAGAAAAAATATATTAACATAATGTTACTATTGGGCTTTAGAATATAGGAAGATAGGTAGTAATTTGCTAGAGGTTCCTTGGATAGGATGTTGAATGGAGTTCATGTTTTTATGCCTCCGCCACCAAAGGTGGTGCCGGAGGCATTATGTTTTCGGGTTGTCCGTCCGTCCGTCCGTCCCGTTTTCGTTCTCGCGAAACTTAACTTCTCCATTTTTTAAAACATTTTATCCCTGTTATTTTATGCTATCATGTCTAAGTAGCCCATACTTCTATATAACCTGAGTTGGTGTGGGGGAGCGGGGAATAAAATAAAATTCTGGATATACTATTTACCAACTTTTTATAATAGGCAATTTTGGGTCGATAGTCAATAATCTCGGCTCAAATGAGACTATCTTCTTATGATAGATTTTGTTCATTATCATAGTGGGGCGGGTTTATTATATTATAAATTATGTTTTAACATAACACTCCTCAAACGCGATATGTTGCGCTAGCCTTTTTTTTATTTGATTGCCAATTGTTGGGCGGCCACCATACTGCGAGCGAAAATGCCCCTTACTCTCTCCTGTCTACATACCCTAACTGCTGTTCCACGCGGCGGGGTAGACTAGCGGAAACATATAAGACTTAGTATACAAAGGCCATAGTAAACAAAATGTATCAAAGGACCACATATCCAAAGCCACAGATTAGTAGTATCAAGGTACCAGCTACTCTTTTTTCCTTGCATGAGTCTGATCATACTCTGACTCGGAACACTTTTAGTATCATCGATAATACTTAGATCTAGTCTCTTATTATCTCAGAGTTTCCAACACCGAAACGTATAACGTACGTGCCCTTCCGAATAGAGAGCAGGATCGTAAAAAGAACATTCTAAAGTTTAAGTATTCACGGAGAAGATCATCGGAGAGATGAAAACGATAAACACCGCCCATAATATGGTTTTAACAACTACTTCATTATCAATCCATTCATAAAAGCAGAGAAGTTTATAAACAATGCAACAGGCACATTACCAGCTGCATGCACTTGGAGGGAAATGAAAAAAAAAGAAGTTAGTTCCTTTTCCTCTTCCACGCATTGTGATGCCTTAACATCTCACCTACTATCGCGGTAGGGCGGAGTGCAACGATCGCCTGGGGGCTCCCTCCCCAACGTTTTTGAGCCTTCTGTGCAATCATGTACTTGTCTTTGTCGCAAATCTGTACCGGTCATCACTTCTAACATTGTCATTCCTTAATATTTATTTGTGAGAGGCAGCATTATTTGTCACAAGGGGCATAGAGTAGGTAATTTGGAGCGATTGTCTTTATTTTTTTTTTTTTTTTTTTATTTCCCGTCCTAAGTCTATTTTTCCCGCATTTTTTTTTTTATTTTATAAGCACCAACAAAAATTTGCAACGTTCCTGGCGTGTCACGCGTATTGGTATCGCGAGGAGTTACGCTAAGTTAAAGACTATACACATGTTATACACGTGCGTCAGACCCAAATTGCTCCAAAACGTGATTTCATGTACAAAGTTCAATACAAAAATGTATTTTTCAGCTCAGAATCATATAATGATGATTATTTTTTGCTTTTACTTGATTCAATACTATTATTAATGCTTTTATATGATTGTTAATTGTCCCCAACAAATTTCATTAAAAAAACAATGAAAATAAAAAGGTAAAAAAAACAAAGAAATACATTAGAACTTAAAATTACATATAAAATACATTAAGAAATTAATATGCTGCAATACCAGAATTTTTTCAAGTACAATTGATAGGAAGGCTTAAAAGAATATTCACACCAAAAAATGAGCACATTTAGAGCTCTATTTAGGCGGTTAGAGCAAAAAGTATGATTTCCAATATTAATTATGGACATATTATTCATGACATTGCTGAACTTTTTTTTTTTTTTTTTTGTTACCCCAAGGACCCTCTAAACTCAGCAGATGATGTCAGTGATGAGTGATCCAGCCGATCTCTTTGAATCAGAAAATGTTGTCGTCTGTTTCTGTCAGTATGATAAGGTAAGAAATATGGGGATCTCTTGTTGATAACCAAAATAAAAATTGTGATATTTAAGAGACCATTGCTTTCTATGTCCCAGTACAGGCGGCTGTTATTGTTTTTGATTGCTAGTTTTTTTTTCAGGGATTAACTATCATGTTAAAGGGACGTATAATTGATAAAACATGGGAATTCACCTTTATCTCGGTGTGAAATGATAACATTCCAATGAGCCTGAGGCGTGTTGCGTAATCTTCAGCGCCAACCCGTCTGGAGCCATAATCCGGTTAATCCTTCATGGAACTAGACTAACTAACCAGAAGTCCGAAGTAAATTAACCTATGTTTTGTTTTTTGAAATATAGGAGAGTATATTATACAAGTTCTCTCTTTGAATTAATACGAAAGGACCCGTTGAGAGTCTATAAACTAATCCGAAGCTACTGACCCTATTGACTGACTGCATTCGGTAAACTTCGTCATGTTCGTGCTGTCCGAATGTTAATCCCCAGTAGGCCGACCCCTTGCATAAGCCTCACTGTAGATTGTGTATGGGTCAATGGAGCTCAAGAAAAACGCGCATTCCCCACGATCTCCGACTTGCGAGGGCCTTTAAACAAGCACTTTATTTTCTCATTTTATTTCATTTTAGTTTCCCTGTGTACATAAAGTATAGGTTAATTTTAATTAAATATACAATTTATCAATAGTAATTATAAACAAAAAA
>CALNVZ010000174.1:69049645-69098433 GCA_940671915.1 Paracentrotus lividus
TAACTTAAGTACCTTTGACGGATCACTTTCAAACTTGGATCATGTATGCATATGGTAGGACAATGATCTGATTAGACTTTGAGGTTCATTAGGTCAAAGGTCAAAGGTCACAGAGGTCATTGTATGCAATGAAAATGGCTCGTTCTCGCCAACTAAAAAACCGTTTGACGGGTCAACTTCAAACTTGGGGTAATGTGTGCCTATGGGAGGGGCAATGAACTGATTAGATTTTAGGGTCATGAGGTCAAAGTCAAAGGTCACATATGTCTATGTATTACATGAAAATGGTCGTTCTCGCCAATAACTTAAGAACGGTTTGACGGGTCAACTTCAAACTTGGATCATGTATTGCATATGGTAGGGACAATGAACTAATTAGAATTTGGGGTCATTGAGGTCAAAGTCACAGGTCATTGTGTACATGAAAATGCTTGTTCTTGCGATAACTTAAGAACCGTTTGAGGGATAAACTTGAAACTTGGGTCATATGTGATATATGAGGGTCAATAAACTTATTAGATTTGGGTGTCATGAGGGTCAAAGGTCACAGGTCATTGTGTACGTGAAATGGCTCTCGTTCTTGCGATAACTTAAGAACCTTTGAGGGTCATCAACTTCAAACTTTTGATCATATTTACATATGGGAGGGACAATGAACATATCAGATTTGGGGTCATGAGGTCAAAGGTCACAGAGGTCATTGTTGTACATGAAAATGGCTTGTTCTCGCAATAAACTTAAAAAACCGTTTGACGGATCAATTTCAAACTTGGGTCATATGTGCATATGGTTAGGGACAATGAATTATTAATTTGAGTCATGAAGTCAAAGGTCAAGGGTCACAGACGTCCATTGTATACATGAAAATGGCACGTTCTTGCTGTAACTTCTGAACCGTTTTATGATCAACTTCAAACTTGGTTCATGTGGGAGGAAGATGAACTGATTAGATTTTTGAGGTCAAGGACATCAAAGGGCACTGGTTATTATGTAAATGACTCGTTTGTGCAATTTCTGGAGGACCTTTGACAGATCAACTTAAACATGTTTATCCTTTTTTTGCATCAGTAGCCATCCCTTCCTGAGTTGGAAATAATTCTGATGATAACAACTTTAATAGATTTGGGTCAAATCTCAAAGATGTCATGGTAAAATGGATGTAAAATACTCAACATGCGCATGCCTTTTTTTTCCAATGTGCAATACGGAGGCATGCCTTCGACCGTGCGCGGTCGAGATTCATCTAGTTTTAGTAGAGACATACCCTATATATGTTTATAAACTATCCATTCATAAAAGAGAAGTATCAATGAAGCACATTGCACTGGAAATGAAAAAAAAAGAAGTTGTTTTCTTTTCTCTTCCACGGCACTTGTATGCCTTAACCCTAACTAGCGGGGGGGACCTGGGGGGCTTCTCCTCGACGTTTCGTGCAATATGTTCGCAATGTGGCATGAGTGTTTTTCCTCTAAGTTCCCGCATTTTTTAAGACCAAATTTGCAACGTCCCGGTCGCGTAACCGTTCGCGAGTTACGCCATAAGATTGTACACGTGCGTCAGACCCAAATTGCTCCAAAACGTGATTTCATGTACAAAGTCAATACAAAATGTATTTTCAGCTAGAATTCATAAATGAGTGATTATTTTTGCTTTTACTTGATTCAATACTTTATTATAGCTTTTTATGATTGTTTAATTGTCCCCAACAAATTTCATTAAAAAAACAATTGAAAATAAAAAGGTAAAAAAAACAAAGAAATACATTAGAATATAAAATACATTAAACAATAAAGAAAATAATTGCAATACCAGAATTTTTTCAAGTACCAATTGATAGGAAGGCTTAAAAGAATATTCACACCAAAAAATGAGCACATTTAGAGCTCTATTTAGCGTGTTAGAGCAAAAAGTATGATTTCCAATATTAATTATGGACATATTATTCATGATTGCTGAACTTATTTTTTTTTTTTTTTTGTTACCCCAAGGACCCTCTAAACTCAGCAGATGATGTCAGTGATGAGGATCCAGACGATCTCTTTGAATCAGAAAATGTTGTCGTCGTGTCAGTATGATAAGGTAAGAAATGGGGATCTCTTGTTGATAACCCAAAATAAAAATTGTGATATTTAAGAGACATTGCTTTCTATGTCCTAGTACAGGCGGCTGTTTATGTTTTGATTGCTAGTTTTTTTTTCAGGGATTAACTATCATGTTAAAGGGACGTATAATTGATAAAACATGGGGAATCACCTTATCTCGGGTGAAATGATAACATTCCAATCAGAGCCTGAGGCGTGTTGCGTAATCTTCAGCGCCAACCCGTCTGGAGCCATAATCCGGTTAATCCTTCATGGAGACTAACTAACCAGAAGTCCGAAGTAAATCTAACCTATGTTTTGTTTTTGAAATGGAGTTATTATACAAGTTCTCTCTTTGAATTAATACGAAGAGACCCGTTGAGAGTCTATAAACTAATCCGAAGCTACTGACCCTATTGACTGACTGCATTCGTAAACTTCGTCATGTTCGTGCTGTCCGAATGTTAATCCCCAGTAGGCCGACCCTTGCATTAAGCCTCACTGTAGATTGTGTATGGGTCAATGGAGCTCAAGAAAAACGCGCATTCCCCACGATCTCCGACTTGCGAGGGCCTTTAAACAAGCACTTTTATTCTCATTTTAGTTTCATTTTAGTTTCCCTGTGTACATAAAGTATAGGTTAATTTATAATTAAATATACAATTTTTTATCAATAGTAATATAAACAATAAAAAACAAATATAAACAAACACAATATACAGGTTTTTGAAAATTTAGAATGCATTAGGGCCAACAAGTAAATATCATAATTTATTAAAAGAATGATGCAACATTCAAGAGTTTCTCATATCCTCCCTTTTAGAAAAATATATTCACACTCAATATATTTCACCCCCCCCCTCCCTTACTCTATCTCTTTGTTCTCCTCCCCACTCTTTTACTTGTCTTCACTATTTCATCCTCTCTGCCAACACAGATCAATCGGAATAGGAATAAATGGAAGTTCACTCTGAAGCATTGGCATCATGAACTTGAAGGGAAGGACTACGTTTTCAACAAATCAACGGGGGATGCGGACTGGTAGGATATTTGAATGGTGCCATCTATGTTAGCTATTAGCCAATCATCTTGCATAATCATGTTATGCTTGTACAGGTGAGGACAGTGTCGTAAGGTGTCTCGTGCTGAAGGTTGTACTAGTCTTCTAGTTTCCATCAACACAGCTCCAGTAGATTTAATAAGTTTTCTGTACATGTACATGTATGCACATGTCAATTGGACACAGTCTCAACAGAACTGAGAGAAACATGAATCATCAGTTATGATTTCTGCCTTCAACAGTCTGGACTTTTATATTTGAAGACCCTCAATTCCAAAACGCCCTAAATCCACTTTTGATGAAAACTGAGTTGTGTACTTGTATGAGAACATTGCTCAGATATATTTTGGTACCTGTCATGAGCAAAAGTTTTAACCTAGCTCTTTAGAGTAATTGTAACAAACAGCCTGGGTAATGATTATCAGACCAAATCATATGGGAGCTTGATATGATTTGGTGTAATAATTATTTCCCCAGCTGTTATAATTGTTGTGCCCATAAAAAAAAATTATCCGGGGATAAGATAGATTTAGGGCCTCTTTGTGTTGAATCCACTCCAAGTTATTGTTTAGCCTAGGGAATCAGCTGCTCATATAAAAGACCATGATTCTTTTTGTTTGATGTATTTGTGCTTACAAGCCTTCCTGAAGGTATAAAAATCATATTAAAGCCATTTTTAGTACTCTCTGTGGGACGTTATTCAGAGAGAAACTCTTGAAGATCATGGTGATTTGTTATTGTAGATACATGCAGTTCAGATAAAGTGTCTAGGCTAGCCCACTAGCCTAGGTTTTATAGTAACACCGTCCACTCGCATAAAGAAAGTGCTAAGGTCCTGGGCCTATATTAAAAAAACACCTTCATAGGCCTAGTATTACACCTAACCCTGTACTCTTCCCTATGTAGACAGCTACATGTAGCTTTAGTAAGGTTTTTGAATATGGGCCCTGGCCAATTACCATGGTTTGTAACAATATTTTATAGAATATTGGATGGCCTTGAGGTTGATACAAGAAGAATATTGGACGAGCTTTGCACAAATATTGGACGAGTCCGAAGACGAGTCCAATATTTTTGAAAAGCGAGTTCAATATAATCCTTGTATTGACCGAAAATAGGACATCTAATATTATCATTATTATTTACAAGAGGATTTACGAAGAGAGCCCCCCCCCCCCACCCATTTTTTTATCATAGTTTTTTTTTTCATTAAGGGATTCTAAACCCCACATTTTTTTCTGGATTACGATTCTATATTTGTAATTCTGAAAATTAAAAAAAAAAAAAAAAAAATGGCCCCCCCCCCAAAAAATTGCCCCCCTTTTTTTGTTGTTTGAATTTTCTGGAGAAAAAAAATTGGGCCCCTCAAAAAAAATGCCCCCCCCCCCCCCACAAAAAAAAAAAAAAAAAAAAAAATTGGCCCCCCCCAAAAAAAAAAAGAGCCCCCTAATTTTGCTTGATTCTGGAAAAAAAAAAGATTCGGCCCCCCCCCCCCCCTCAAAAAAAAAAAAAAAAAAAAATTCCCCCCCCCCCCCCACCAAAAAAATTTGCCTCCCCACAAAAAAAAAAAAAAAAAAACGTCCCCAATCCCTTAAAAAAATTATTTGGTCTCCCCCAAAAAAAAAACATACAAAAATATTTAACTCTCTTGGTTTCTCACTTTCAATTTGGGGATTCCCCTCTTGCTGCCCAATATTTTTTGATATGGCGCAGTGACCCCGCCCACGATATTGGGCGAGTTCAACAAAACTTTGTAAAGTAGGTCAAGTTTATGTAGTGCATCAACAAAATAACACTTGTATTTGGCCTCTCAAAACCCTCTGTATGGATAATAATTCATCATACTGAAACTAAAGTGAAAAGAGACATTTGTGCACTTCATGTTTAAAAGTGGGGCAAAGAGATTCATCACGCTATGAAATTTTGTTATTAATCCTTATAGCAGGTGAAAAGCTTTAACTCTTAGGCCCATATTCTGAACCTGAAGACCGAGTTTGTTTGAACTGAAGTTCGTAGAGAAGCTTTTTGTGCAATCCTTTGTTGATCGCACAATAGCTCTCCATGAACTTCGATCTGTACAAACTTAGTCTTCGCTCTAGAATACGGGCCATAGATTCTTCAGACTAGCATGGGTTACATGTTTTGGTCCTTGTCTTTCTGCAGATCTACTTTCTTGTGCTACATGTACTAGAACTTTTAGCAAGGAGCTCATTTTCTGTCAGGATAATTTAGCTGATTACCATTCATCTCAGTATGCAAAACACTTGGTGAAACTATTGTTTGGATTTGGTCAATATTTTTAATTGTTTTAAAAGAGCTAATATGATATTCTGTTTATCAAAACAAAGAAATCATGTATTGACTTCTATTATAGAGCAAGGTTGTTGACGATATTGTCATCCATATAAATGGTGCTATTTCCTATACTGGAAAAACCTTCCATTTTACACTCCCTCCAAAAGTTTGGGTTACACCTGATGTTAGCTCTGTTTTGGATCATTTTTGAGGCATTTTATGTCCGTATTTCAGTCCAAATGATGTTTAAGTACAAAAAATACATTATCAACCAGTATACTTCACGATTACCACGCCAAGTCTCCTTGGAATTTAGAAATTACTCAAAAATATGCCAAACGTAAAAAAATGTGATGATTTTGCACTAATTTATTTAATTATTGAAAAAAAGAAGATATCTTGGCTAATAATGGTCCTATCAAGTTAAATTTTGCATGGATGTTGAGGCACATTTAAAATATAACCCTGTACTCTTTTTTTTTTTTTTTGTATTTTGAGACAACACTTTATTAATTTTGCATGGATGTTGAGGCACATTTTAAAATATAACCCTGTACTCTTTTTTTTTTTTTTTGTATTTTGAGACAAACACTTTATTAAATTATGCAAATTTATTGCAAATTAAAGGTCTATTTTTAGGAAATTTAGCAATACTTGTTTAAAAAAATTGCTATGAAGCCCATTTTTTCAAGTTGGGTTAAAGTTGCTGAGTATAATCTCAACAAAATTATGATTAAAAAGTTTGACTTCACCCTGAATTTCCTTTGTATTCTTTTGTTTATTACTATCTATTGTTTTCGATTGTTTTATTTTTTTAGTATTTTGCAATGTTTTTGGCTCTTTTGTTTTCTAAAATTTACCTTGATTGATTTCAAGATATCCCAAGATGATGCTTAAAGCCTTTCAGATGCAATTATAAGAGTGTTGTTAGGGCAATTCGGGTGAATGGTGCATTCAGTACACAAATGGGCAATAAATTAATTTTTCGATATTTTAAAACTTTCCTAATTACACATCAAAACAATGGTTCCTTACTTAATAGCTTTTTATATGAAGACTGAATTAAAACTGTTCTGACTGGGGGAGGGGTCTCGGCCAATTTAACCAACTATAAAACATCCATGACTGCTGCACAAACCCGCTGCCAACCCCAAATATGCATTTGGTGACTTTTTCCTTTAAAGCGTATTGCAACTATTGTCCTAAAGAACCATGCCCATTGTGTTGTTAGGTGATACAACATGCATTATTGCATGCCAGGCCTAAATAGAATGTACATGTAAGATAGTAGTTTGCTTTCATTTCAGAAACAGAAAAGAGCCAAAAACCTTAAGAAATACATAAAGATAAAAATAATCGAAGACAATAGAAAGTGATAAACAAAAGAATACAAGGTATTCATGAGAAGTTAACTTTTTAATAAATATGTTTGTTGACTATTATACTCAGCAACTTTTAACAAAAAATTGGGGCTTCATAGCAATTTTTAAAAGAAATATTGATAAATTTTTCTAAAAATAGACTTTTATTTGGCATAATTTTCATAATTAATAAAGTGTTGTCTCAAAATATGAACAAACATTACGGGTTATATTTTACATATGCCTCAACATCCATACCAAAATTTTACATTGATCTGACCATTATTAGCTGAGATATCTTCTTTTTTCAATGATGAATAAAATTTAGTGCAAAATCATGTTTTTGCATCATATAAAATATAATTTCTAACTCAAGAGACCTGGCGTGGTAATCATGAAGTATATTGGTTGCATAATGTATTTCTTTAAACATCATTTGGACTGAAATACTGGACACAAAATGCCTCAAAATGATCCAAAACAGAGCTAACATCAGGTGTACCCAAACTTTTGGAGGGCCAGAGTATAAGAGACATCAATATATTATGCTTTGTATGAGTAGTAATATTCTAAAATTAAAGCCTTCTAAAATTATGATAAGAATGAAGATTTTTTTTTTTCTCAAATGATCACCTTAAAAATATGTATTGTTAACATCTTTATTTCATTGAATTTTTGTTTGTGATGCTCCTGGCAATGGCGGCAAAGGATATAGCCAAGCAATAATACATACTTTTTTAGTTGAATGAATATTTTGATGAAAAACATAATGAATTTTGCATCCAATAGAAAAAAAAAAGTACATTCATTTGTAATGACATGTATTCTGATATTACAATATATTGCATCTGGATGGAGTGAAATCAAATGCAACTCATACAATCAAAATGGTTTGCATAATGCACGTTTGAAATGCTTGAAGATTCCAAGGTGCTAAAAAAAAAAAAATCAGTGAATGAATTTATAGAGGGGAAGGTTATTAAACATTATAGCTCTTAAGTCATTAATTTCAGGCGTATTGTTTAGAAACCAAGTATTATTATATCACCCATTTGTGAGCACAGTTACTGAGAATCACGCCAAACGGGGAGCAACTCATTATCATTGTATTTACTGTTCCAGATATGCATTACTGCAACTGTTTTTAGACCAGGGTCAAAAGCACTATCAGTAACCAATTATTGTGAGAGACAGAAGGGTATTAGGCATGGTGAAATCAGAAAGAATATGGGGCGAGTTACCGACATTTTGGCTAGAGCTGTCTTTACCGGGTACGCTGACATTCTTCTTTCAGCTTTATTTCAAAGGTAGTGTTGTGACGAGGTTTTTGGTTAGGTAAGAGTGTAGTGTTTAGTCCAGGCCCCGTTGCATAAAGAGTTCCTATTATAGCATGAAACTTTGCCATCAGTGGTACCTAGCTACCATGGTAACGTTGCTCAACAGCCAATCAAACTGCAGTATTTCATAAAAGTTACATTGATTATCAAAGTCACTATGGATAGTGTATATCGAGGCCCTGGGCTGAAGATGTTCTATGATTAGATTAGTTGGTACGGTTGACTGTGGAGCAAACTGTGGAGCAATTGTCACCTGAGTTAATGTTAATGGTTCATGTTTATCCTTGTAAGTTGAGTGTTCGAGTCCTATTATTTATGTGTTTAAAGACACATTCTTCCTGTGGTAGCCACCATTACACACCCCCCCCCCCTCCCCACACCCTAACCCACTCCCCAAACCACCTAAAACCGCCTTGCTGTCCCTCCAGGGCACCATAGCAAATATGCCAGCAAATAGTTTTTCTCTTGTTTTGTCAGTCTAAAATACATCATTTTATCAGGTAACTGTGAAGTAGTAGGCTGACTTGTGACACACATGTACAGTTCAGGCCAGAAGTTTACATACACCCAGGGAATTCAATGAAAATTTTTCACTTGCCAAACATCAATAAAATATACTTGTTTCTTCAGAATTATTATACTACCCATGACAAATTTGGTATCAATAAAAGAGCATACAAGCTCTTTCACCTAACTGGGGATGCCGAACGGATCTGCTTTGTTACAAAAAAAGTAATATTTGTGCCAAAATGTATTCTATTGTTAGTCATTATATTTTTCAAAACATTGTTCATAAATATATAAATATCAAATCTATTATTGATATTACATTTTCTATCATATTATGTCTGAAGAAAAGTTTAATCTGAAATGTTTGTGTTGATAAGTAACGAGAATAAATATTAACTGTTTTGGTCAAGTTTTTATTTTAATTTTCTAAAAAATATGAAGGAATTTTTTGGGGAAAAAAATGACACCTAATATATTCTTCAGCGCCTGAAAACAAACCAATGTGATGAAAGAGTATGACATACTCATTTGTTTGATATCCAAATTTGTCATGATAGCACAGATATTTCATAAGATACAGTAAATTTTATGTATGTTTTGAAAAGGGTACAATTTTCATGAATTCCCTGTGTGTATGTAAACTTTCTGGCCTCAACTGTATGTATGTGAATATTTTAAAAATGTTAAGAAGAAATTGGACTTTGTTATAAAATACCATATATTTAGGTTTTTAGTGCATGAAACAGGTGATTGGTTACAAGTATAATTTATAAGAAACAAATTCTTATTCGACATTCCTCACCTTGTTTTTTTTCCTTTATTTTTGTTTTGTTTTGTCTGTCTCTGTGTTCAACTATTTGTTTGTTTTTATAATAGAGTAAAATGTCGTGTTCAAATTTAAATTTGTTTTGATATCTTTTATTTTTCTACAAATGACTGATTTGATTTCTGGTCATGTAGATTAATTCACACTAAAAAATTTTGTGCTAGCTCTCTGTATGTAGTTATTAAAATGACTTTACCTGTAAAATTCTAAATGTAAATTAAGTACCTTAGGATCTTAATATATACACATATTTCTAGGCCAGCTTTATTTTCATTGATATAAATGATAAATGAGTTTTTTGAAGCCCTCGGTTCTATACCAAATCTTGAATGCAAAGGTAAAGCTTGTTAAAAATAGGCTTTCTTAAAATTAACATTCTCGTTTCTGCATGAAAGTTCATAAGCCTACATGTAGATAGGAGTGTGTATAATGGATTGGTGCTGCACCCCCCTCTAATTTGTTGAGCTAAAAAATAATGGTGAAAGTGAATTTAAGCTTTAAAAAAAAAGTATTTAAAAATGAATCCTTGTAAGCATGCACAATATTTCTTGTTGTTACTAGTCCACTGTTATTATTTTTTTCTTTTGCTTGTTGTTTGATATAAAATGATCAAATTATTTTCTCTTTTTTACCTGTCATTAAAACCTTTTAAGAAATGGTATTCGGGCCTACTGGTTAAAAAACAAAAATAGTCAGAGTTCTTGGTTCCTTTTATTACTAAATAGTTCATGTATGTTTAGCCAAAGGTTTGTCTCTCTCTCTCTCTTTGAACTGCTGAGAATTTTTATATTATTTAAAGTGCCTGTTTCAATCAATTTATTATTCTGAAAAGATTGATACATCCTGAAGTAGGAGCTCGAAGAGAATTGATGTGAGTTATTTATTCATGACAATCATTGAAATTAGAAGTCTACCAAGCGGTTTATTGTGAATGTTGTAACTGGTCCATTTGTAATTTTTGCATCACGGTTTATGTCAAAGGGATATTTCTTTTCTACTGTAAGACAGAACGTTTTGTACGTGTATCAAGCAGATGAATTCCTGTATAATGAATTCATGAAGAGAATACTTTTTAAGCGATTGAAAAGTAAATTAATACCCCACCTCCTAATTGGTTTTTATAGGTCAATCCAAGCTATTTTTCCAACTTGTTACCGACCGAATAATTTCCCGTTAAATCAGTTATGAAATTATTCATTTTGAATGTTTTCCATGCTTTGGGTCAAGGTTTAGAACTTTAATCAAGAACATGAAAAATATCTAAGATGAATAATTTCATAACTGATTTATGGTAAATTATTGATGGTAACACACGGGGCAAAGTTGCAAATAGCTTGGACTTACCATATTCCGAAGTAACCTGGTGTTCACGATTACATCGATGGCTATTTATATGGATCTCTTCTCTTCAAATATAAACAAACACAATATACAGGTTTTTGAAAATTTAGAATGCATAGGGCCAACAAGTAAATATCATAATTTATTAAAAGAATGATCCAACATTCAAGAGTTTCTCATATCCTCCCTTTTAGAAAAATATATCACACTCAATATATTTCACCCCCCCCCCTCCCTTACTCTATCTCTTTGTTTCTCCTCCCCACTCTTTTACTTGTCTTCACTATTTCATCCTCTCTGCCAACACAGATCAATCGGAATAGGAATAAATGGAAGTTCACTCTGAAGCATGGCATCATGAACTTGAAGGGGAAGGACTACGTTTTCAACAAATCAACGGGGGATGCGGACTGGTAGGATATTTGAATGGTGCCATCTATGTTAGCTATTAGCCAATCATCTTGCATAATCATGTATGCTTGTACAGGTGAGGACAGTGTCGTAAGGTGTCTCGTGCTGAAGGTTGTACTAGTCTTCTAGTTGTCCATCAACACAGCTGCCAGTAGATTTAATAAGTTTTCTTGTACATGTACATGTATGCACATGTCAATTGGACACAGTCTCAACAGAACTGAGAAACATGAATCACATGTATGATTTCTGCCTTCAACAGTCTGGACTTTTATATTTGAAGACCTCAATTCCAAAACGCCCTAAATCCACTTTTGATGAAAACTGAGTTGTGTACTTGTATGAGAACATTGCTCAGATATATTTTGGTACCTGTCATGAGCAAAAGTTTTAACCTAGCTCTTTAGAGTAATTGTAACAAACAGCCTGGGTAATGATTATCAGACCAAATCATATGGGAGCTTGATATGATTTGGTGTAATAATTATTTCCCCAGCTGTATAATTGTGTGCCCATAAAAAAAAAATTATCCGGTAAGATAGATTTAGGGCCTCTTTGTGTTGAATGCACTCCAAGTTATTGTTTAGCCTAGGGATCAGCTGCTATAAAGACCATGATTCTTTTGTTTTGTATGTATTTGTGCTTACAAGCCTTCCTGAAGGTATAAAAATCATATTAAAGCCATTTTTAGTACTCTCTGTGGGACGTTATTCAGAGAGAAACTCTGTGAAGATCATGGTGATTTGTTATTGTAGATACATGCAGTTCAGATAAAGTGTCTAGGCTAGCCCACTAGCCTAGTGTTTATAGTAATACACCGTCCACTCGCATAAGAAAGTGCTAAGGTCCTGGGCCTATATTAAAAAAACACCTTCATAGGCCTAGTTATCACCTAACCGTGTACTCTTCCCTATGTAGACAGCTACATGTAGCTTTAGTAAGGTTTTATGAATATGGGCCCTGGCCAATTACCATGGTTGTAACAATATTTATAGAATATTGGATGGCCTTGAGGTTGATACAAGGAATATTGGACGAGCTTTGCACAAATATTGGACGAGTCGAAGACGAGTCCAATTTTTGAAAAGCGAGTTCAATATATCCTTGTATTGACCGAAAATAGGACATCTAATATTATCATTATTATCTATACAGAGGATTTTACGAAGAGCCCCCCCCCCCCACCCATTTTTTTATCATAGTTTTTTTTATTCATTAAGGATTCTAAACCCCACATTTTTTTTGGATTACGATTCTATATTTGTAATTCTGAAAATTAAAAAAAAAAATGGCCCCCCCCCCAAAAATTGCCCCCCTTTTTTTGTTGTTGTTTTCTGGAGAAAAAAAATTGGGCCCCTCAAAAAAATGCCCCCCCCCCCCCACAAAAAAAAAAAAAAAAAAAATTGGCCCCCCCAAAAAAAAAAGAGCCCCCTAATTTTGCTTGATTCTGGAAAAAAAAAAGTTCGGCCCCCCCCCCCTCAAAAAAAAAAAAAAAAAAAAATTCCCCCCCCCCCCACCAAAAAAATTTGCCTCCCCACAAAAAAAAAAAAAAAAAAAACGTCCCCAATCCCCTTAAAAAATTATTTGGTCCTCCCCAAAAAACAATACAAAAATATTAATCTCTCTGGTTATCTCACTTTCAATTTGGGGATTCCCCCTCTTGCTGCCCAATATTTTTTGATATTGGGCAGTGACGCCACGATATTGGGCGAGTTCAACAAACTTTGTAAAGTAGGTCAAGTTTATGTAGTGCATCAACAAAATAACACTTGTATTTGGCCTCTCAAAACCCTCTGTATGGATAATAATTCATCATACTGAACACTAAAGTGAAAAGAGACATTTGTGCACTTCATGTTTAAAAGTGGGGCAAAGAGATTCATCACGCTATGAAATTTTGTTATATCCTTATAGCAGGTGAAAAGCTTTAACTCTTAGGCCCATATTCTGAACCTGAAGACCGAGTTTGTTTGAACTGAAGTTCGTGAGAAGCTTTTGTGCAATCCTTTTGTCTGATCGCACAATAGCTTCTCATGAACTTCGATCTGTACAAACTTAGTCTTCGCTCTAGAATACGGGCCATAGATTCTTCAGACTAGCATGGGTTACATGTTTCATGGTCCTTGTCTTTCTGCAGATCTACTTTCTTTGTGCTACATGTACTAGTAACTATTTAGCAAGGAGCTCATTTTCTGTCAGAATAATTTAGCTGATACCATTCATCTCAGTATGCAAACACTTGGTGAAACTATTGTTGGATTTGGTCAATATTTTTAATGTGTTTTAAAAGAGCTAAATGATATTCTGTTTATCAAAACAAAGAAATCATGTATTGACTTCTATGATAGAGCAAGGTTGTTGACGATATTGTCATCCATATAAATGGTGCTATTCCTATACTGGAAAACCTTCCATTTTACACTGCCCTCCAAAAGTTTGGGTACACCTGATGTTAGCTCTGTTTTGGATCATTTTGAGGCATTTTATGTCCAGTATTTCAGTCCAAATGATGTTTAAGTACAAAAAATACATTATGCAACCAGTATACTTCACGATTACCACGCCAAGTCTCCTTGGAATTTAGAAATTACTCAAAAATATGCCAAACGTAAAAAAATGTGATGATTTTGCACTAATTTATTTAATTATTGAAAAAAAGAAGATATCTTGGCTAATAATGGTCCTATCAATGTAAAATTTTGCATGGATGTTGAGGCACATTTAAAATATAACCCTGTACTCTTTTTTTTTTTTTTGTATTTTGAGACAACACTTTATTAATTTTGCATGGATGTTGAGGCACATTTAAAATATAACCCTGTACTCTTTTTTTTTTTTTTGTATTTGGAGACACAACAATTATTTTCTATTACATCTCACTCGCAAATTTATGCAAATTAAAGGTCTATTTTTAGAAATTTAGCAATACTTTGTTTAAAAAATTGCTATGAAGCCCATTTTTTCAAGTTGGGTTAAAAGTTGCTGAGTATAATACTCAACAAAATTATGATTAAAAAGTTTGACTTCACCCTGAATTCCTTTGTATTCTTTTGTTTTATTACTATCTATTGTTTTCGATTGTTTTTATTTTTTATGTATTTTGCAATGTTTTTGGCTCTTTTTTGTTTCTAAAATTTACCTTGATTGATTTCAAGATATCCAAGATGATGCTTAAAGCCTTTCAGATGCAATTATAAGAGTGTTGTAGGGCAATTCGGGTGAATGGTGCATTCAGTACACAAATGGGCAATAAATTAATTTTTCGATATTTTAAAACTTTCCTAATTACACATCAAAACAATGGTTCCTTACTTAATAGCTTTTTATATGAAGACTGAATTATAACTGTTCTGACTGGGGGAGGGGTCTCGGCCAATTTAACCAACTATAAAACATCCATGACTGCTGCACAACCGCTGCCAACCCCAAATATGCATTTTGGTGACTTTTTCCTTTAAAGCGTATTGCAACTATTGTCCTAAGAACACTGCCCATTGTGTTGTTAGGTGATACAACATTGCATTATTGCATGCCAGGCCTAAATAGAATGTACATGTAAGATAGTAGTTTGCTTTCATTTCAGAAACAGAAAAGAGCCAAAAACCTTAAGAAATACATAAAGATAAAAATAATCGAAGACAATAGAAAGTGATAAAACAAAAGAATACAAAGGTATTCATGAGAAAGTTTAACTTTTTAATAAATATGTTGTTGACTATTATACTCAGCAACTTTTAACAAAAAATTGGGCTTCATAGCAATTTTTAAAAGAAAATATTGATAAATTTCTAAAAATAGACTTTTAATTTGCATAAATTTTCATAATTAATAAAGTGTTGTCTCAAAATATGAACAAACAGTACAGGGTTATATTTTACATATGCCTCAACATCCATACAAAATTTTACATTGATCTGACCATTATTAGCTGAGATATCTTCTTTTTTCAATGATTGAATAAATTAGTGCAAAATCATGTTTTTGCACTTTTTGCATATTTTAAAATAATTTCTAAAGTCCAAGGAGACCTGGCGTGGTAATCATGAAGTATATTGGTTGCATAATGTATTTCTTGTGCTTAAACATCATTTGGACTGAAATACTGGACACAAAATGCCTCAAAATGATCCAAAACAGAGCTAACATCAGGTGTACCCAAACTTTTGGAGGGCAGAGTATAAGGACATCAAACTTATATGCTTTGTATGAGTAGTTAATATTTGCAAAGATTAAAGCCAGCAAAAACATTAAATGATAAGAATGAAGTATTTTTTTTTTTCTCAAATGATCACCTTAAAAATATGTATTGTTACATCTTTATTTCATTTGATTTTTGTTGTGATGCTCCTGGCAATGGCGGCAAAGGATATAGCCAAGCAATAATACATACTTTTTTAGTTGAATGAATATTTTTGATGAAAAACATAATGAATTTTGCATCCAATAGAAAAAAAAAGTACATTCATTGTAATGACATGTATCTGATATGTACAATATATTGCATCTGGATGGAGTGAAATCAAATGCAACTCATACAATCAAAATGGTATGCATAATGCACGTTTGAAATGCTTGAAGATTCCAAGGTGCTAAAAAAAAAAAAATCAGTGAATGAATTATAGAGGGGAAGGTTATTAAACATTATAGCTCTTAAGTCATTAATTTCAGGCGTATTGTTTAGAAACCAGTATTATTATATCACCCATTTGTGAGCACAGTTACTGAGAATCACTGCCAAACGGGGAGCAACTCATTATCATTGTATTTACTGTTCCAGATATGCATTACTGCAACTGTTTTTAGACCAGGGTCAAAGCACTATCAGTAACCAATTATTGTGAGAGACAGAAGGGTATTAGGCATGGTGAAATCAGAAAGAATATGGGGCGAGTTACCGACATTTTGGCTAGAGCTGTCTTTACCGGGTACGCTGACATTCTTCTTTCAGCTTTATTTCAAATGGTTAGTGTTGTGACGAGGTTTTTGGTTAGGTAAGAGTGTAGTGTTTAGTCCAGGGCCCCGTTGCATAAAGAGTTCCTATTATAGCATGAAACTTTGCCATCAGTGGTACCTAGCTACCATGGTAACGTTGCTCAACAGCCAATCAAACTGCAGTATTTCATAAAAGTTACCATTGATTATCAAAGTCACTATGATAGTGTATATCGAGGCCCTGGGCTGAAGATGTTCATGATTAGATTAGTGGTACGGTTTGACTGTGGAGCAAACTGTGGAGCAATTGTCACCTGAGTTAATGTTAATGGTTCATGTTTATCCTTGATAAGTTGAGTGTCGAGTCCTATTATTTATGTGTTTAAAGACACATATCTTCCTGTGGTAGCCACCATACACCACCCCCCCCCCCTCCCCCACACCCTAACCCACTCCCCAAACCACCTAAAACCGCCTTGCTGTCCCTCCAGGGCACCATAGCAAATATGCCAGCAAATAGTTTTTCTCTTGTTTTGTCAGTCTAAAATACATCATTTTATCAGGTAACTGTGAGTAGTAGGCTGACTTGTGACACACATGTACAGTTCAGGCCAGAAGTTTACATACACCCAGGGAATTCAATGAAAATTTTTCACTTGCCAAACATCATAAAATATACTGTTTCTTCAGAATTATTAATACTACCATGACAAATTTGGTATCAAATAAAAGAGCATACTAAGCTCTTTCACCTAACTGGGATGCCGAAGGGATCTGCTTTGTACAAAAAAAGTAATATTTGTGCCAAATGTATTCTATTGTTAGTCATTATATTTTCAAACATTGTTTCATAGAAATATATAAATATCAAATCTATTATTGATATTACATTTTCTATCATATTATGTCTGAAGAAAAAAGTTTAATCTGAAATGTTTGTGTTGATAAGTAACGAGAATAAATATTAACTGTTTTGGTCAAGTTTTTATTTTCAATTTTCTAAAAATATGAAGAATTTTTTTGGGGAAAAATGACACCTAAATATTCTTCAGCGCCTGAAAACAAACCAATGTGATGAAAGAGTATGACATACTCATTTGTTTGATACCAAATTTGTCATGATAGCACAGATATTTCATAAGATACAGTAAATTTTATGATGTTTGAAAAGGGTACAATTTTCATTGAATTCCCTGTGTGTATGTAAACTTCTGGCCTCAACTGTATGTATGTGAATATTTAAAAAATGTTAAGAGAAATTGGACTTTGTTATAAAATACCATATATTTAGGTTTTCTTAGTGCATGAAACAGGTGATTGGTTACAAGTTATATTTATAAGAAACAATTCTATTCGACATTCCTCACCTTGTTTTTTTTTCCTTTATTTTTGTTTTGTTTTGTCTGTCTCTGTGTCAACTATTTGTTTTGTTTTTATAATAGAGTAAATGTCGTGTTCAAATTTAAATTTGTTTTGATATCTTTATTTTTCTACAAATGACTGATTTGATTTCTGGTCATGTAGATTAATCACACTAAAAATTTTGTGCTAGCTCTCTGTATGGTAGTTATTAAAATGACTTTACCTGTAAAATTCTAAATGTAAATTAAGTACCTTAGGATCTTAATATATACACATATTTCTAGGTCCAGCTTTATTTTCATTGATATAAATGATAAATGAGTTTTTGAAGCCCTCGGTTCTATACAAATCTTGAAATGCAAAGGTAAAGCTTGTTAAAAATAGGCTTTCTTAAAATTAACATTCTCGTTTCTGCATGAAAGTTCATAAGCCTACATGTAGATAGGAGTGTGTATAGATGGATTGGTGCTGCACCCCCCTCTAATTTGTTGAGCTAAAAAATAATGGTGAAAGTGAATTTAAGCTTTAAAAAAAAAGTATTTAAAAATGAATCCTTGTAAGCATGCACAAATATTTCTTGTTTGTTTACTAGTCCACTGTTATTATTTTTTTCTTTTGCTTGTGTTTTTGATATAAAATGATCAAATTATTTTCTCTTTTTTACCTGTCATTAAACCTTTTAAGAAAATGGTATTCGGGCCTACTGTTAAAAAACAAAAATAGTCAGAGTTCTTGGTTCCTTTTATTACTAAATAGTTCATGTATGTTTAGCCAAAGGTTTGTCTCTCTCTCTCTCTTTGAACTGCTGAGAATTTTTATATTATTTAAAGTGCCTGTTTCAATCAATTTATTATTCTGAAAAGATTGATACATCCTGAAGTAGGAGCTCGAAGAGAAATGATGTGAGTTATTATTCATGACAATCATTGAAATAGAAGTCTACCAAGCGGTTGTATTGTGAATGTTGTAACTGGTCCATTTTGTAATTTTTGCATCACGGTTTATGTCAAAGAGGAATATTTCTTTTCTACTGTAAGACAGAACGTTTTGTACGTGTATCAAGCAGATGAATTCCTGTATAATGAATTCATGAAGAGAATACTTTTTAAGCGATGAAAAGTAAATTAATACCCCACCTCCTAATTGGTTTTTATAGGTCAAGTCCAAGCTATTTTCCAACTTGTTACCGACGAATAATTTGCCGTAAATCAGTTATGAAATTATTCATTTTGAATGTTTTCCATGCTTTGGGTCAAGGTTTAGAACTTTAATCAAGAACATGAAAAATATCTAAGATGAATAATTTCATAACTGATTTATGGTAAATTATTCGATGGTAACACACGGGGCAAAGTTGCAAAATAGCTTGGACTTACCATATCCGAAGTAACCTGGTTGTTCACGATTACATCGATGGCTATTTATATGGTTATCGGGGAGTTTTTGTAAAATTAGAAGCAGCCTTTATTTAATTGCTTAATGATGACAAATCAAGATGAATGAAAACTACGAGTTGGATATGCATGGAATGAGCACAAAAGAATCAGACATTTGATTATTTGTCGTAATCTAAGATTAGTCAATTTTGTCCATCAACCAAACCGATAATCATATAATTTGTCTTTGCTTTAATCTTGGATAGGTACGGATGGGAGGGGTGAAGTGAAAAGGAATTGTTAAATGGGACTAATCCTTCATGTTGAGTTTGTATCTGGGGAGTCCAAAGGACAATAAGAATCAAAGATTTGTTGTTTTTGTTTTTTGTTTATTTAGTAATGGTCATGTATTTATTTGGCATGCTGACCACCTTGTCTTACATTACGTTGATGCTCAATCTACAAGAATTCGTGTTTTTGTTGCAATTGATGTATATGTCTGTATGAATGCATTGCACTTTTTTGGTTAACATGACGACGTGTACATAGTAATTTCATGTCTAAATAAAGATATTTACGTGTGTTTATTTAATACGGTTGCCTATTCTGTTTGCAGTTTATTGAGTGACGTCAAATGTGTTCAATCATACAAATATATTGAATTCGGGCAAAATAAATAAAAAAATAAATAATCCTCTCGTCGGGGAGGGGGGGGGGATACATGAAGATAAATTTATCAGTATTGTAGCCCTTTATCAGGTAGGTGCTTTGCCAATTTTGGAACAAATTCAAAATTGCAGGCCTATATTTAAACCCAAATATGCCTTCTCGATTGTTTGCTCGGCACATGGACTGTTTGAAGGCCTCGTCACACCGAGTCCGGTCCCGTAACCGGTACGGCAAACCGTCTCAAATCGCTCCAAGAGCAATCCCATAACAACCGTACCGGTTGCCGTTCCGGCTAGTACGGCACAGCCGGTGTTTATTGTGACCAGTCTCATTGTAATAGTACACGGCCGATTCATTTCGACCGTTTTTGCCCATTGTTGAACCGGAACGGGCCCGTGCCGTGACCCGGACCGGACTCGGTGTGACGAGGCCTTTTAATTGGTGAGGATTTGAGAAGCAAATCCATTGTAAATGACTACAGTCCATTCTAGTTATAACAAAGTGTTTGGACCAATACGAAATATTCTTGTGCTGAACACATATAATACGTGAAATAGGGATTGCGATAACTTGCCTTGTCAACAAAATTTCGTATCCATGCTCGTTATAAAGGGATTGGACTGTAGTGCTTCGTACGATACATTCATGACAAAGGGTAGAAAACCAACGCTTTTACTTGATTTCCCCCCCCCTCTCTTCTCTCTCCCTCCCTCCCTCCCTCCCTCCCTCTCCCCCCCCCCCCCTCTCTCTCTCTCTCTCTTTCTCAGGTTCAATCTCTTCCTTTTTTCTCCTCTCTCGCTTCAATTCACACCTGTACGAGATAGCTTATTGAAAGACCTGTGAAGCTTTATACAACGTAGGCAATAAATATTAGCCCCCTTTTCCAAGTATATTTTCATAGGTAAAACACCGCTATGATACCTAAACTGTGTTCGTTAAAAAAAATCAGAACAAGATGTGGTTTAATAATGTTTTTATTTTGTCATTCTTGTAAGACAAACACAAAACATGCACACAAATATAAGACACGTAAAATACACAGTCATAATACTTACATGAAAATATGTACTGTATAAAACAAGATTATATATATATATATTATTATCAATTCAATGAGGTGATATGTATGATTACGAACAAGGAAAACGAAAACGGTATGCAGCAGGGATACAATAAATTTGTGGAACAACAATTCTTGGCATTCGGATTACTTGTAGTTTTCTAATATAAATACCGTCCACTTTTTAAAAATTTGAACCGATCTCAACCAACTTTAAGCAATATAAAAAGAAAGCTAACTGCAGAGCTATTTGTAGCTGTATCAGAAAGAGAGGTAGGGAACCCAGTCAAACCACTTGCAGCTGAATCAAAACTCCAAACCATACCAAAGAGCTGGGTGCGGAACGTTTTTTGAAAGTACAAATACAAGAGCCAAAATGACATGCTCAAACCATTTTGTTTTTCTTTCTTTCATTCGCTAAAGTTAGAAATGAAGATATAGATAATCGTATTTTATATTCGGGGAAATACAGTCAAACCTCAAAGAGAATTTCTGGCAATTACTCGTTTAGATATTGATATTTGAAGTCATTTCTAAAGTTGTTCGCAATTATGAACGACATTGTGATCCCCCACCTTTAATTTAATTCACTAATTAAATAAGTTCTTGGTCTGATTGAAAACGTACTTGGACCGGTAGCCATTCACTTTATAATCAGTTTCATTAAAAAAAAAACTTCTAAATACTAACACAAGAACAATAACATAAGTCATTTTGAAAATACATCTATATTTTTACATGATTATCTAGTAAGAGAATACTACATCCACTAGAGAGAGAGAAAAAAAAAACACTTCATTCAATTTTCAACAATAATATCAAATCTACATTTCCATATGATTAATCATGATAATAGTTTACATGCATCTGTCACTTAGTAAGAAGATCTCTCCAAGTAGGAAAAAAACATGAATTATGAAAGCCTCGTTACTTCACCAAATATAATAATTTAGGCTACAACAGTTCGCGATCATAATTATGAAGTTTAATAGTAATTAGACTGTGATAGTTATTTGAGAGTCAAGTATGATCATAACGCTACTACGTAAAATGTGCCCATAGCGAAAACAGTTCGCATGATATTTTCATTTGCTTTTTTTCTGCGAGAAGACGCGGCCAGCGATGTGGTCAACCATGCTCGTTCCAGATTTCTCGGGAAACGGATATATCTGTGGGGCTAACTTCGGGGGGGGGGGACCAGAAAAATCATTAGAATACGGGTCTTTAATCATATATTTAGGAGTGGTTTTCACACCGATCCGGAACAATCGCGGAAAATATTGTCCAGAAAATTTTTAATTTCAAAAGAGATTTCTCGGGAAAACGGATATATTTGCGGGACTAACTTCGGGGGGGGGGAGGGGGTGGGTACAGGGGTAATCTTGCTAGCTTATTCCCCCCCCATCCCCTTAATTATAATGGCTTCCCTTCCAAAAGCCCATGCTAGGGGGTCAAAAACCCAAACCCTTTCCATCCTCAAGGAGGTATCTCTAAGAATCTGGACAAACATGAGTTGGGCGAGGGGCGGTATAGAGACACTAAATCACGAGGGGAATATTAAAAGGGGAACCGGGGTAGTACAGGATGAAACAAGTACTCGAGATACACGGTCGTGTATCACTAGTTGGCAGATGAAATAATGTCACACTCTGCACACTCCTGCCTCATATCTAGCCCCATCCTATAGCTTAAACAATTTATCAACTCACATCCCACCCCAGGATGCCTTACGAGAGGGGTGCGCTGTTTATAAACTATTTTCTGCACTTTTCTAACATATTTTTTTTCTCCGCCTGAATTCGCACCTGCCCCACCAAGTCTCATGAGTTAAAAATTTAGACAACAACTATCTCTTCATACACTATAATATTAAAAAAAAACAAATGAAAGAACAATCATGCATTGTAAGGTGGGTCAAACCATGGACTTATAACCTCTGACAGAGGTTATAAGTCCATGGTCAAACGAACTTCAGCACAATCTCCAGTTAAAGTTAGGATTCGCATTTTGCTGGAAGAAATCCAACAAGGTGTAAAACTGAATTTAACATTTGATCATTTGACTTTGGATATTTTTTCATTGTTGGCTTGCTTGGCTTGCAAGTACACCAGACAAATTGACATGTCTTGATAAAAACTGCAGCATATTTTCTTTATTTTTTAAATATTTTTTTTGACATTATGGATAACAAGCAATCAAATGCACCATTTATATTTCAACAAAGCTTAAAACGTAACACAGAAACTAATATCGCCTCTCCATGGCTAAAATTGCATGATAAAACAACACCCAAACAAAATATTTTCGTTTGGGTTTAATACATAAAACAGTTGCAAACTCGGTAATTACTAAATAGTCCAAAAGAAACATCTCAAACAAAAAGTTCAGTGAAACACTATGATATCACAATAATACAACAAAATATCACTAATATATATATATATACCCTCTATCTGCCCCTTCTTCCAAAAGGGTAATTCGAACCTATGTTTTTTGGGTGTAATTTACAGTTCTACAATGCTGTTAAAATGCTTTTCTCGATCAATTCAAGATGACGTGTTCTTTATACATAATGGTACATGAGGTCATTAAACAGGAGACTGTTCCTTTGTCAATGCACTCCAGCAGAATATAATATGCGTTCTTTTGTATTGCGGGATATTCGGGTGATGACCGAACCTGATCTTGGCATCAATTCAGGATGTGTTCCGATGAGTCGACCTTTTCATTGCACTTCAGAATTCTCATGAAAATATTTACATTTCTTGATAAAAACTCACAAGTAAATAAATATGTGCACTATGTACAGATTAGGGCACAAAATAAATGTGCAGTTCACTTTCAATGGTTCATGTTTAGACATAATGTCCACTAAAAATAAAAGAGATCCTTGAATATTCATTTCTGTTTTATTATAGGACAGTTTCATGGTCCGTGGTGCAAGGGATCAAGTGGAGTTCCAGTGTCTTTTGTGTTCCTTCCTTATCGGTGGGTGTTGTGTTGTTTGATTGAATTCCGCTATCAGCCCGACTGTTTTTGCGGAAGGCATCTTCGTTGTCCGCATGGTTGTAATCCTGATGCGGCGTCAGGGACAGTCCGCAGTTGTTACGATTCCTTTCGGTAGCGTCCGTTGGGTGAACATCCGAATCATCGTCACTATGGTAACTCTGTACCACTTGAGGTAAGAGGTAATGCTTTTCTCTGTATTGCTCCGGTCTTAGACTCTCCTCGTTTGTGTTCCTCATGTTATCATGCTGGTAGAAAGATACACTGGGCTCGTACTGACCATCGTAGTTATCATTCTGGTCTACTTCTTCAGGGACGGTTTCCAAGCCTTCAATCGAGACCTCGAATGTGACACTGACCCTCTTGACGAACAACTGATGCTTCTCTGCAGCTGTTGACTGGTGGTTATTCGAGTGGACGTCATTCATCTGATGTTGATCTACGTCGGCATCGCTTGAACCCTCTTCGTTAAAAGGGATCATTGGAATCGCGTTTGAATTCGCCTTCAATGTGTGCGTAGGACTCAAATTCGAGATGACATCTTTGTCGTAGGCCACAGATGAATGGATGTCGCTGGTCATGGCCGTAAGCACCGACCCAGAGGAGTCTCGATGGTATTGCTTGATCTTGTTGTCATGCGTAGTCGAGTTGATTTGTGATACGGATCGTTGGGCGCTCGATGCAGTCGGGTGATATTTCGCCGCTTGTTTCTCGCACATTCCATGTTTAGCAAGCAAAAGGTACAGATCACGTCGGAAAGCTTTCGTGAAGATGGCATAGAGGAATGGATTTGCACAAGAGTTTATAGGATAAAAAAGCACTATGAAGATTTTCGATTGGTTTGTTGTGAGGAGATGGTGTCCGAATGCCCCCGATAGACCAAACAGTGCCATGGGTGCCCAACAAGCAAAGTCTGTGAAGACCAAGACCGCCATTCGTTTGGCTACTTTAGAGTCCTTCCGCTGCATGACAGTATGTGGGTTCCTCACTGTCAGATACATTTTAATGTAGCACGCGCAAATTACCACAAAAGCTAGAGTGTTCATGAAAAGAATGAATATGACATATGTAATAGTAACGGTATCTTTCCTGTTTTCGATATAGAATGGCAAACACATGCTTGTGATGCCATAGTTTCCAACTTTGAATAGAGGCAAAACAGCTATCAATATTGAAAAGATCCACCCAGCAATCATAATACGCGCTGCTAAACGGAGTCGTATGCGTTTGTTGAGATCGATTGCGTAGATGATAGTGTACCATCTTTCAATCGTAATGACGTGAGAGAAAAATACAGAAAGTTCGCTTGCAGCATAGACACCGAACCCAGCCACACTACAACCAGCTCCGACTGCCATTGGAAGGATAGTAAAATATTCTTTCCCCGGCCCCCCCCCCCCCGGGGGTTTTTTTTTATTGGGACCATCCGGGAAAAACCCAAAGAAAAGGCCCCCCCCACCCCATGGAAGAAAAAAAAAAGTACAATCCCATACACATATCAGCGAACGAAAGATTGCACATAAGGAAACTTTGGGACGGTCATTTTATGTCGTTGTGACGCGAGTACTACAAGAACAATAAAATTGCCAACGAGCGCTGTTCCAGATATGAACCACACCATAATTCGGAGGAAAACATATCCCATCACATCGGAACATGGATGGAAGGCATTAGGCTGAGGGGTACATATCACATCCGAGTAATCAGTCTGCACAATGTCACCTACGCATCTGCTACCACTGTGGTTGTAGGAAACATTGGGGTTGATGACCCCAGCATTGAAGATACCTGCTTCCTCGCCAGTCGGTCCCTTCTGTACAGGTATGCTCTCCTCGATGTTCGAGCCATTCAGCTCTCTAGGATCAAAGGCAGAAGCCGGAAGGCTCTCCTTCTGCATACCTGTCCCCTGGAACTGTCCGAAAAGTGACTGGCCATAATCATCGTTGTCCGATCCGCGTTGGACTGTGCTGTCCGTTCCTGAAAGCACAAACGGTCCATCTCCTAAGAACCCCAGGGAATCAACACCATGAGATGTTATAGTTGGCATGGTGGTGGAAGGGCATGAAGTTGCTCTGATCCTCGTTGAGATATTCTGTTTCTTCACGTTACCGTAGTTTTCCTTGGTCTGGTAGTTGAACGCACAGCAATGGGCGAAGTAGTTTAGTTTAGCCACGCGTATACGTTCGAAGCGAATTACGGGAGGGAAGACTGAGAGTCTGTGAGTTCCTTCGATATTCAGCTCGATGAGATACTTGAGCCCTGTTATAGGCAGGTAATCAATGTCCGTCTTCTCCAGGGATCTGTCATCAGAAAAATAAAATACATGACATAGATTTGTTACAGTATGTAAAACCCAGGGGTAACTATGTTTGTGACCAACACGGTTAGGCAAGTCTTATTTAAATATCATTTTGGAATGAAGCATATCGTTAAACATTTGCGTTGTTTTATTTTTACAAGTCGTCAATAATAATATGATTAACCCTCCTAATATTGATTGTGCACAGTCTCCAATCTATTACCGAAAAAACTATTCGAATTTAATATGGGATCCATTGGCAACATAGACATTTGCCTTGTCAAAATATCAAAATATTGAAATGAATAGATAAGTGATGACTTCATGATAATAATAAGTAAAAGCCGATAACTAACTTAAGTAGTTATACATTGTAAGAGTCACAGGAAAAGTCAACTATAGACACAGATTTCTCCACTAATTTCATTTGAAGCCATCTCTAAGTCCACTTACAATTTTTCTGGTCCATCAAACTCTGCAAATGCATTTTCAGCTAGGACAGTGATGGGGTTGAAAGCCAATGACCTGTATACAGTACAATATTACAGCAACACAAGTTAATGTCATGCATTTGCTTTAAATGAAGAAGCTGATGCCGTTTCCCCCCTTCCATTCATACTCACATACGAACAATAATTGTTAAATAAATTGTTAAGGACAATATCGGTCTGTGATTAGGGTGGTTAATAAAGTTAAACAATGTTATAAGATGAATAGGGGAAAAGTAATCAATTAAAGATGTCCTTGAGTGAACATCCATACAAAGGCGGTGGGTTTTGTCTTCATTGCTATTTCTATACAAATCACTTCAATAAAGAGCAAATATCACCCACAGTTTTTAATCTTATTTGTTGCAGTACATTAAGCTCATTCTAAATGGTTGAAAATCAAAATAAACATTAATACCTTCAAATTGGGAACATGGAAAACAAATATATTTAATTAGAATAATAGGTCAATTTGGGGATTTCAAGGTTTCACTTTCATTTTATGTCGTACAAATTCAATAAATGTTAATTCCACTTTGCACCAAAATTGTAGGGGGTAAAAAGAAATATTTTTTTGTTGACAGTTTAAAGAGAAAATCCCAGGTGGCTTATACTCACAGACTTTCTATTGTTGCCCCACGGAAAGCATAGTCAGGTACAGTTTCAAGGCGGTTCCTCTGCAGATCCCTGTATGGAAACATAACAAAAGTATCAACGTCAGTAAGATAGAGGTTCTACAAACATTGGAAATCTACTATCCATTTACTATCTATTGTTGTTCCTCAACCTGACTTCATATTCCCTCATTGCAATTAGTGATGTGGTAGTGTGTGCGTTACTATCTTTTGGGGTTTCACTTTTCTGAATAACCTCTGATAAATCCATACACCCAATATAAATGTAACAACATATAATTTAGAAGAAAAAAAAATAAGAGGTATATTTTTTCAAGAGAATCATAGACTGCTATGAAGCGGAAACATTGTTCCGAAGTACGAAAACTGTGATATTCCATTAGTAAACGTTCTAAAACCATATTGAATCGAGAGTCACTAGATATACATCAATTCTACGTATGTACCTTGAATATAATACCCTTTTGCGATTGTTGATCTCATGCAATTGCTTGATTCTCATTTGCATTCCTAATTCAATTCAATTCAATTCAATTCAATTCAATACTATTCAACCATAAAAAGCAAAATTACAAAGAAATATACAAATTAGGATACATGACATTTCACATAGATGCATAATATGGTTTGGACCAAAGTGAAGTAACAAGCTTATAAGACATTATTGGACCAATAATAATCAGGGTTCCCAGCATTTCGAAAAAATAAAATTCCCTAATTTTTCCCTGATGAAATCTCAAAATTTCCTGATAATTATTTAAACCAATTTCCAATTTCGCGTGTTTCTTATGTTGTCGCAGTGAACGTTTCGCAGTATAAAACACTTGTCTGACTTGCTACAGTAGGGGAGACCGGGGATGGAAATTACACGGGTCAGTTGTTACAGTTTTAAGTGTGCCAAGTTGGAACAAGAGAGTTCGTGCTAACTGGCATCTATATACAGCCTACACATAGCTGTGATGAACTGCCGGTCGGGAGGTTTCTCCGTTGTCTTATTAAAAAGTAAATCAACAAAAATTTTTTTTTTTACAGTTCCAAGTGAATTTTTGACAAAAATTAAAATTTGTAATAGTTCTTACAACTGAAGGCACATGATGATAGTCTGGTATTGTGAATATAGTACAAGTATGTCACTAATATACCCCTGAGCCATACCCTGTAATTCTGTCTAATGGCTGTGCTACAGTTGATTTTATGTGTAAAATCACCCATGGGGTAGGTTGTTACAACAACCTACCCCATGTCGATGTAACAACCTACCCCAATTACATTACACATGTAAAGTAATTTCGTTTCAATTTTTAGGTGTTCATATTTTGATATTTCTATTATTACTTTAGGCTATTCTAGAGCTCTACTTGATCTACTGTTAACGATACCAAGAAACTGGAAAGTTGAAGCAAAATTATGGTATAAGAGATTTACACATTGTAACAAATTATACCCCGTATGTTTACATATAGTAACAATTTACCCCGTATGGTGTAACAACTTACCCCGTATACGGGGTAGATTGTTACAAAAAAATGTCTTCATTAATTAAGCTGTAGTTAATTAGTGTTTACATGTTTTCAAGTTTTATGTGCCTCAGGTTTTAGCCAACATAATAGGCTAACTACAGACCCAAAATGGAAGTGTGTGAGAACTTTCATTAGAATTATCTGGCCCAAAATGTGAATTTTGTAACGTCCATCCCCGGTCTCCCCTACTTTTGACTTTTGGGCCAATCAAAATTCCCTGACTTGTCCCTGATTTTAAGGCATTTTTATCATATTCCCTGACTTTGCCCTGACTGGAAAAAAGAAAAATAATTTCTCCTGATTTCCCTGATTTCCATGATGGGCTGGGAACCCTGATAATGGGGGGATGATTTACAACTTAAGTAGAAAAAAAAAAAAAAACCTTTTCAGGATGAATTTTCGACAGGTAAGGCCTCGACTGACCCGGATTGGTGTAGGTCCACAATGGACCCAGAATGAGATCAATTTGGCCCTTCATTTCATAGAAGTAGGTACTTACAGTGTGCGAATACGAAGACCTTTGAAAGCTCCTGGTACCAACGTTTCCAAGTTGTTTGAAGACAGATCACTGAAGAGAGAGAGAGAGAGAGAGAGAGAGAGAAAAAAAATTTAATCAGTCTAATGGCGCAGTCATGCACGTTTTCCCAGTGATGGCCGCACCTGTATGCAGTCTGAGTGTAGATCAACCTACCATACATTAATCAGTGACATGCTCAGTAATGAGAGAGGTAAACCCAAAGGATTCTGGTCCTTCATACATGTGTCTTCGGGTGTGCCACAGGGCGCTGTCCTTGGACCGCTGCTCTTTCTGGTCTTCATCAATGACCTCCCCCAATGCGTCTCATCATCTATTCGTCTCTACGCTGATGACGCTCTATACTCTGCCGATCCATCAACTCCCTTGAAGATACTGCAGCTCTCCATCAAGATCTTACCAATGTCCAGGAATGGGAGCGTAAGTGGCTCATGTCCTTCAATGCTGACAAGTGTGAAATGCTGATGATCTCTAACAAGCGAAACAAAATCATGGCTTCAACTCCTTATTTCATTCATGGGACAGCACTTCGCACTGTGGATGAGGTAAAGTACTTGGGCGTCACCATCCATCGTACACTGAACTGGAAACCCCATGTTAATAATATCTGCAAGAGGGGCAACAACACCCTCAGATTTCTCCGACGTAGCCTGAGGAAATGTTCTCCCAAAATCAAAGAGCAAGCTTACAAGACATAGTACGTCATACCGACGTTAGAGTACTCCTCTACTCTATGGGACCATTGGACCCCCATACCATTGAAATCACATCAAAAATAGAAATGGTACAACGGAGAGCTGCCCGTTTCGTAACTTCTGATAATCATCAACGAAGCAGTGTTACTACCATGCTCCGGAATCTTCAATGGCAGACTCTCTCTGACCGAAGAGCCCACAGTAAGGTCATCATACTGTACAGAATCATGAATGGCAATGGCCTCGTAGCCATTCCTGCGGCTCCACCTTACTTGTACCTAAGCATCACACAGAGCAGGAACAAGAGGACGCCACCTTCAACTTATACAGCAGCATTGCAGGATATTGGCCTACCAACTTAGTTTTTTTCCCAGTGTCGTCTGCCTGTGGTATGTTCCTTCTGCCTCCGTGGTTTTGGCCCCGTCCATGGAGGTCTTCAAACACCGCCTCTCCGCTGTCACTCTGCGCTAAGTGCATAGAGTTACACATGCGCATTTAACTCTTTGGCTAAGTGACAGCCATTGTTTTTACTCGCACCGTAGTTAGTGTTATTTTTGTTCGTCACTGCACTTTCCATTTACTTGTTCCCGTGACTGTGATATTTTCTACACAAGTACGACTGTACTCTTCAAGAAGGATGTACTTCATTTGAAGAAGAAGAAGAAGAAGGAGAATATTTTTGTCTTGGGCTGTTCGTACAAAAATACATATAACGGCTGTTTTCGACTCGCTTTATTAGCCGTAGGGAAAATTGGACTGCGCCATCATATTCATAAAATCCAACATTTTCTCATTAAATTTGTGTTTTTGAGTAATATTCATTCGTCTTTAAAATATTACTTGGAAACCATTCATGTTTAGACAGATCACGTAAAGAAGCTCTGTCACATGTACGACGCATGGCCAACGCACAGTATGCGCTGGATTTGGCGTTACTCATGCGTCGAGCGCGCTGGACCAACGATGTGCATTCGTTGCGTATTAAAATATGTGATGTCTATGTATACGTTCTGTGTGAGCGTTGTCGACAATTTTCACCAATTTCAATGGGCTGGTCTTGCGTTGTGTACAAGTGACTGCCGCGTTATGGTGCAGTCACACGTACGACGCACAGCCAACGCACAGTATGCACTGGTTGTGCGTTACTCATTTGTCGAGCGCGCTCAGCCAACGATGTGCATTCGTTGCGTATTTTAATATGTGTTGTCTATGTATACGCTATCTGTATGTGTGCGCGTTGTCGGCAAATTTCACACATTTCAATTCGCTGTTCTTGCGTTGTGTGCACGCATGACATGTGACTGCCGCATCAGAGCTGTGAAATTGTAATGTGCCCTTCTCTTTGCGTTAAATGTTCGTCACATTATTCCTTTCAATATTTCAGAGATTTCATGACATTAAACTATCGAAATATAATTGACATTTATGTGATATTTGTATGATTGAGCCACTAAACCAGCTGGGGCAGATGTAAACAGATACAATACAACATTGTACCTTTAACATGCCAAACGCACCCGAATATGATAGATGGACAAAACAAAATGGACATAACAAGAAGCACTAAGGAAGAAAACGAGTGATTTAGAAAAGAAAACAGAGACAATCCGAAGACACGGATAGGGAGAAATGGAACGTGTCCCAATTAATGTGGTGGTCACACCTGTTCGTCTGTGCAGCGTGCATCGCTCTACGGCGGATTTCCTACAAATTGCTACGTCGTATGTACTTTTTTTCAGACATGCACGGAGCCTGTAAGTAACGCAGTAGGATTTTGCAGTATGTGCTCCAATCAAATCAAAATAATAATCAATAGCGTAAGAATGGCATAAACTACGAGCATCCTAGCTCAAGATTTGTTTTGATCACGGCAAAAAAACCCGATATTCTTAAAGTAGCATTCAGTAACATTAAAACAAATAGCCTATTACTGACGTACCGGTATAAGAGATAACCAAATAAATTGCATGTGTATGACAGTAATGTATGAGTGAGAGGGATAGAGAAAAATATAATTGAAGAGATATAGTGGAAGAATAATTCATCATAAAATACTAGTTCCGAGATACAAGCATTTGAATTTTTCAAACTTCTTTGAGTAATTCCATACTCATCTTCGATAGTCAAGTTCCGGACCCAAGATGAGTTGATTTGATTAAAATCACATAAATTATAGAATCATAATAAGAAAATTTCTAAATATGTTTTATATGCAGAAAAAAAAGCTTGTTCGCTATACCAAAACTGGCAACAGCTTTCATCAAGCTGTGATGTCATAGGGGCAGTACTTGCCATGTGTGTTCTAATTGTGTTATCATAATTGAATTTTCACTTCATTTGTTGAAGAAACTGTTTTCCTCAAAACTTTGTCCAACTTAAATTGATGGAAATATTTGATAAGATGATTATCAATGGCTTATCATATTCAGATTAAAGATAGTAAAATTAGCCAATGATAAGGGTATGCATATAAAAATAATTGCTTTCCAACTAAATTTCATTTGAAAGATGATTGTAATAGTTTATGTTTTTATGTGTTTCTAGAGTGACTCTAATATTTCTGGTCATCTGATATCGAGAAACTTGCAAAATATAAGAGAAGAAAATAACAAAAAATGAGGACTAAGCTTCCATATTCTGTTGAAACCCGAAAATCGCTTTTACATAATTTAAAGCCAATATCTTATAGGTGGTGATTGAGGTGCTATAACACAGCCTGTCAAATTCGAAAAACCTAAAAAATAGCCAAACCAGCTTCATAATTATTGATTTAAGTCCAAATACAAGACAAATCATCTTCACCATCCTCGTTCATACCACATGGCTGTAATTGAACAAGATATAAAATGCAATGATCAATTGCGAAGTTTTGGAGTTACTTATTGACTTGTTGTTTATGTACAACAAATTTTCAATAGGAATATTTGGGAATATTAAAAGTGATGAAAAGGAATGGCAATTTACATCAGCTCGTGGTTAACTTGGAGGTTTAGGAAAATTAAGTTATTTTCTTTTTTTCTATTTGTGCTGCATGTCTTGATGCTAATAAAACATTTTTGTGTGTAGATTTCTCGGTTAAAACAAACACCAAAAACGTTTTTGTTTAGTCAATTAGACGAATTTAAAATTCGGCGTGACTTCTCCACGGATTTAATTAGTTGCAAATGCATTGAGCGCACCACAACTTTACATTAAATGAATACCCCTCCCCACAGTGAAGACAATTAACTATATATTAAGCCCCCTTAAAAAAAAAAGGGCTCCTCAGTTTACGTGCTTACGTGCTTCTTGTACTACAACGGTGTACTTAATATAGGTACTTCTTCCACTACAATCATGGATTGGGTACATATTCTACTGAACTGGCTTCATTTTTATCCTAACAGCGTGTACAGGTCAATTTGTTGTAATGAAGGGGTGCAATGTGGTATTGAATGCTTGCCTGACATAGCAACATTAGTGCAGGTAATATGGGCAGTCCAAAATGGTGGAAATGATTCTGGTTACTTGGTATTGGGATGAGGCAACCTCAGTTTAGGAAATATGTTCGAATCCTCACAACCCCACACACATTTTGGTAGAAACATCATTTCTCTGACTTCACGTCTAAATGGACTTACGTGCTTCTTGTACTACAACGGTGTACTTATATAGGTACTTCTTCCACTACAATCATGGACTTGGGTACATATTCTACTGAACTGGGAGACTTATAGTTCTACAAAACCTTACTTTTCTCAAAATTGGGATTTCCTGTTTGGGGCATTTAGCATTATGATTTTGTTTCTTTAAATCTGACTTTTGGCATGTTCTATGATGGTATGAACATATAATTTATGAAAAAAAATCCTTGAAAATATATGACGTAAGTATTTCTTTCCACTACTATACTCTTCAATTATTGTAAATAGGCTATTCGGAGAATTGAAACTGATAGTTCTAGTTCTCTGCAAGTTAATGTTACTTCAGATAAGAAAATGGTAATACTATTTCCGATTGGCGTCTTTAATAAATGAAAAACAATTTGGCCATTCAAAGCGTTTTGAACCATCTGAGAGAGTTTTCAATCTAAATTGAAAAAGAAAGCCCGTGACAATATTGATCTAGAATGTAATAATATTCTTTAGACTTTACGTTAATACTCTTTTGCCAATACATATAATGTTTTTTTCTAATCAGAAATAGAGACTCGTTTACAGGGGAAAAATATGAAAATAAATAAAATGTTATATACAATTTAAAAAGTATGGTTTCCAACAAAAGTGCAGAGAGGCTTGCTATAAAGATAGGTATAGATTGAGTTGTCTGAGCTGTTAAAGCCGTGTGGTATGACAGACTCAAGCATTTCTGTTCGTATTGGTTATCTGTAATCATATCTGCCTCCAAGCGTATAGATGTTCACTCGTGTTCATGACCAGATAATGCCCAACTTTCTAGTGGCATATCCAGGGAATATTCCGGTATTAGAACATGCAAGGGCGGGTAGATAAATGATTTTCCCCACGTCGTTATTTTATTTATTTTATTCATTTTGTACTTTTTTTTGTCAGCGCGCAGTGACTTGGTTTGAAAAAAAAAAACAAACAAACAAACAAAAACAAACAAAAACAAACAAAAAACATGAATTTCAAGTTTTGGTCTAGGTTGTAATTTGTTTGTTTGTTTGTTTGTTTTATTTAGATTTCTAAATTGTTGTCTTGTTGGGGTTCATAATAGTTATTTTATGTTTAGGGATACGTGAAGGGATATGATCACACTTACATGAGGGTATTTGGTTAGGGTAAAGTGGGTAGTAAAGGGTATAACAAAGTTAATAAAAAATAAAAAAAACATGGGGAAAAAGTTCTCTGGAGGGTAAGGTTCAGACGGGGGCATCCAAAAAAAAAAATAAATAAATAAATAAAACAAAAAGTCTGTTGTTCGGGGTGATATTCGAAAGAGCAATTTAGATATGATATCATTATCATTATTGTTTGTTTGTTTTATTTAGATTTCTAAATTGCTGTCTTTTTGGGGTTCATAATAGTTATTTTACGTTTAGGGATACGTGAAGGGATATGATCACACTTACAGGAGGGTATTTGGTTAGGGTAAAGTGGGTAGAAAAGGGTATAACAAAGTTATTAAAAAATAAAAAAACATGGGGAAAAAGTTCTCTGTAGGGTAAGGTTCAGACGGGGGCATCCAAAAAAATAAAAAATAAAAAATAAAACAAAAAGTCTGTTGTTCGGGGTGATATTCGAAAGAGCAATTTAGATATGATATCATTATCATTATTGTTTGTTTGTTTTATTTGGATTTCTAAATTGCTGTCTTTTTGGGTTCATAATAGTTATTTACGTTTAGGGATACGTAAAGGGAAATGATCACACAGCTTACAGGAGGGTATTTGGTTAGGGTAAGTGGTAGTAAAGGGTATAACAAAGTTATTTATATATTAATAAAAAAAAAAAAAGGGGGAAAAAGTTCTCAGGAGGGTAAGGTTCAGACGGGGGCATCCAAAAAAAAATTAATAAATAAATAAATAAAAAGTCTGTTGTTTGGGGTGATATTCGAAAGAGCAATTTAGATATATCATTATCATTATTGTTTGTTTGTTTTATTTGGATTTCTAAATTGCTGTCTTTTTGGGGTTCATAATAGTTATTTTACGTTTAGGGATACGTAAAGGGAAATGATCACACAGGCTTACAGGAGGGTATTTGGTTAGGGTAAAGTGGGTAGTAAAGGGTATAACAAAGTTATTTATATATTAATACTAATTTTAAAAAAAATATTAAAAAAAAAAACATGGGGAAAAAGTTCTTTGGAGGGTAAGGTTTAGAGCACCCAAAAAAGAGCATCCAAAAAAGGGCATCCAAAAAAATAAAATAAAATAAAAAGTCTGTTGTTCGGGGTGATATTCGAAAGAGCAATTTAGATATGATATCAATTTCAAATGACGATAACGACATTTCTTTGACCATCCCCAAAGGAAAAGGATGGTCTAGTAACATAATAAAGTGAATATCTCTTGTATAGAATTCGACAACATTTGTAATATATGTATTTCCTTCAAACAGTGTATCTTTTTTCATCCTATATTTAAAAATAAAAGTGGAATAGCGATGCCACATTACATGCAGGAAGCTCTTGTAACAAAGACGATGATGTTGACAAGGGATATTTGATATCATTTTGACCAAGCATGCCAAGAGCAAACCTATATTTGAGATTCTGCTCCAAAGGACTGCGGGTGTATATGATCCAACCCTTGATTGATGATAGCTACTGAGGTTGTTGCTCAAAAATTTAAACAAAATATAATTGCAGTGAGAACATTCTTCATTTGTGCATTCTAAAAGACATTAAAAAATCAAACAAACAAAAAGTGAGTCAAATTTTTAACGAAGTGTCAAAATGGCCCCATTTTGGGTCCAATCGAGTCATGTGCGCCATTTCGGGTCAAGTGGGGTTATACCGGGTCTATGACAATGATTGACCATTGCCCTGTAACACAAAATAAACGATCAATCTTACTATTGATAACCATCGTAAGTCTATGGTTTTCCATGTACTGAGAGTTGAACTCAATCGTAAGATTGATTGATCGTATCTATTCTATGTAACAGGGCACATGAATGGTGTTTGACCTCAATGGACCCATAATGGGGTAATTTTGACCATTCGTGTTTTTTTTTTTAGAGTGTATACTTACACTTTAACCAGAACTTTGGATTCGTCTGATGCCAAAGAGGCCAAGTTTGGAACAGCATTGAGATTGCATCTGGAAATTTCTCTATCACAAGAAAATTATATAATAATGATCATAACTTATTAGTATGATCCAGTTATCCGTTGCCATTAATGTATAAGCAACAGTCATGCACACATGAATCGCCTGCCGATGACAGAAAAAAAAAACAGCGTTAAATCTGTATAAACGATAAGATCTTAATTTGTAACTAGAAATTAATGTGTAAATCATGAAAATAAGATATGTAAGTGCAATGACTTTGTGTCGTTATGAACAAAAGTAAAACATGTCTGTATTGACATTTGTTTTAGCAGGTCCCGTGAAGGGTATTGAAGCACTTATTATGTATCAGAATAGGCATGGAAATCACTCTGTATTAGGCTGAAATTTATATAAATGGGTCAAAGCATAATTCATAGCTCTATAGTTCGATTGATTTCAATAGACCTGATTAAAAGTTATAAATTTATGGATGCTCCTTCCAGGCCTGCCTGGAGACCACGCAGCGAGGTAATGAATAAACCGTTTTTAAATTTTGATTTTGAAATTCTTCTTTAACTAATGAAATTTTTGGAATTTAGTTTGTATACATCACTTGTTGCTTTGTTCGGCAAGATTATGAAAAGTTTTCGAGTTATCAAGAACAAGTTTCACTTGAAATGTATGCACCAACTGAATTACCCAGTAAATTAGTCGTTGCCATGAATACGGAGGATACAATATTGGGACTGCTTCATGTGGCTATAGGCGTTTAGGCATAAAGGCTGATTCACCAATAACCTATTGGCAACAAGTGACTACCACTCTAAATGATTATATTAATTTCCCAAGTATACCATAACAGATCTTCTCAAATTAAACCAGGGACTAAACTATTGATTCAACATATTCCAAAGAGATATTAACACGGACTTATTCCGTCAGTTTTATCTAGAATATCAGCCACCTGAGAAAGGAAATTGTATTAATTGAACGAAATCTAATTTTAGAATATCTAGATCCTTTAAAATTCCCGCGAGAAATTCAAAAAATTTTACTTGTTAAGCAATAAAGAGGAAAATCTTTATACTATAGAGTTATAAAGCATAATGTGGATTACAACGTTATTTATTTTATTTTATTTATTTTTTGTTGTTTTTTTAACTGAAGAATCCACATAAAGACAGCGTTGTAGCATGCAAAGATGAAAAGTGAGGCATAGGAACAAAAGTCGACTTGTTTCTACAGTGTGTCCCAGAAAGAACTATACACTTTTGAAATGGCTACCGAATAAGAAATAGATGGTTCTTGGGGGGAAAGATTCATACGTAGCCTAAAACTCATATTCTCAACTATTATTTGACACCAAAAAGTCCAAAATTGATTCATGCTTCAATGAGCAATGTCAACTTTTGTGAAAGACACAAAAACGAGGCTGCGCAGGAATTCACTATTCATTTACCACCTGCTTATGGGCAGCCAAAAGGGCCAATTTTGATAATGGCATGAATCGGCTAACACAGACAAAATAAACTAAGATACAAAACAAAAAGGTTAACAATCACATTTTTGCATAATATTAATGTCTATTTCTGGCGTTTGGTTTATTTATGCCTTAATATTAGCTGATTTATGCTATTATTGTTATTACCCCTTTTGGCTGCCCATACGCAGGTGATAAATGAATAGCAAATTCCTGCGCAGCCCAGTTTTTTAGTTCTTTACAAAAGTGGGGGTTGCTCATTGAAGCCTGCATCTTTTTTGGACTTTTTGGTGTCAAATAATAGTTGAGGATATGATTTTATCTAAATATAAAGCTTTTCCCCCAAGAACCATATATTTCTTATTTGGTAGCCATTTAAAAAAAATATAGTTCTTTCTGGGACACACTGTATATAGGGCATTTATTCCCCTAAAAATGTGCATTATTAGTTAAAGTCCCCGACCGGACCGAGAAATAAAATAGCCAAAAACGAAAGCTAATTTGCTACATAATACAACAATTCCAAAATTAAGCGTTTTTATTGTACATCTAGAAAGTATTTAATTTAAAAAAAAAGATCGAACCTCAACCAGGCCATCCCTCCCCAAAACTCGAAAAATCACCCCTAATTTAATAGCGCGGTTGGTGACGTCATAGGATGTTAATGGAATGTTACAGCAGTCCTAGGGCCAGGCATGATTGGGTTTCGCCTTTAGAAAACACATTTGATATTGCTATGTCAGGGTAATAGACCGCCCGTGTGCTAGAATTCTATTGTTATGCATGAAAGGGCAAATTAAATGCTTGCAATGTTGTAGCATTCGGTTAACATCCTTTGACGTCATCACCCGCGCCATTATATTAGGGGTAATTTTTCAAGTATTTAGGAGGGATGTCCTGGTTGAGGTTCGGTCATCTTTTTAATTAAATACTTTCTAGATGGACAATAAAAACGCCTAAATTTTGAATTGTTGTATTATGTAGCATATCAGCTTTCGTTTTTGGCTATTTCATTTCTCGGTCCAGTCAGGGACTTTAAGGAAAAGTTTTTGGCAATAATAGACCCTATACACCCCAATCTCCCTCGAACTTTTCTTGATCTCTTTGTATCTGAAATATCCTTTTCGAGTTAAGATTTTAGATATTATTTGAAACAATAAAAAACACATTTTGTCAATTACTTTATCTATTGATCCATCCTAAAGATAATATTCATAAAAGATTAAACGATTGAGCCCATAATTACCACGAAGGGCATAATTTTCTTTCTCTTTCACCTCTCACGGGGGCCTTTATTCCATATGTGCTTTGTCAAAATATGAACAAATAGATATGGGTTTAGAAACATTATGAATATTGAAATATTTTGTTAACGGATAACTTGGAACTAAACTACTGACGTGATTCTATCTTCAAATCCATCCACAATCTTATAGGATTCATTTCAAGTTTAAGAAATACAAGCATACATTTTCTATGATTTTATTATAATTCTGATAACAATACTTACAATTGAGTGAGCTGTGGTAACTCTCCAAAAATGTCAGGTAGCGGCATCTGCAGTGGGAGGTTTGTCATTTGTCTAAAGAGAGACAAGAAAACAAATATCTTATTCGACTATTTGTTTAAGATATATTTATCTCCGATGATAGGCAAATAATACAATATCTTCCTACATTATTCATTTATTATATAAAGTGAATGAATCTAATACCGTTTTTACGATTCATGATTTGAATATGAACTTTATGTTTAGTATCATTAGTATAAATCCAGTCATTCAGGTAAATTAATTATACTTACATCAGGATTAGCTCACTATTTGAGAAAGCATTTTCCTCGATGACAGTCAATTTGTCGTTGCTTCTAATTGATCTGCGAGGTAGAAGGATTTGAGAATACATTAAAAAAAATTCAGCGACCTATTGTAAAAGCATTAAAAATGTGATATTTTGATACACAGATCCAGCATGAATCCCCTTTTTTTTTTATTCCACTGAGATAACGACTGTAACCTCAAATAAAACATGAATTTGCTCGTATATATACATGTATACAAATTAAATGTCATTATCGTTTATATTCTACAGTTCCGTACACTCCCATCTTGATTGTGCTTTTTTGTAACTCTATTTTCTTGCATATATTTTACCATTATTGCGATGTCTTAAAATATCGCTGTTATTAATGTTACATTTGAATTAAACAATTCAATACAACTAAATTAATGGTTTATTGTGAATAAAAACAACGGTATACATGATTGACAGCCGATACGCTAAAATGAGCATGTTCGAAGTAGAAATACATAAAGTACATAACAAAGTATTACAAGTAAGATTTTATAAAAAAAAAAAAAAAAAACATACTTAGATATAAAAGTGCATAAATTTCCAAAAAATGACATTAAATAGAGATTCTGAAAAAGTTGGATCAAACTGGATGTGTGGTTTTGTTTATATATTATATAAATAGTGGGCAATTTAGAACACAACTGGATTATAATTATGTACGACACATACTTAATTATCCAGAGTGCATGTTTGTTTCACCGAGGCCTCCGGCCGAGGTGAAATGGACTTGCACGAGGGATAATTTAGTATTTGGCCAGTCCATAAACTATACTTAAGCAATTTTTCTTAAGTCTATGTATCTTTTCTAAGATTTTGTCCAGGAAAAAAATTTCTTAGCTTTTATTCCGAACACATAAAGCACTTTGTCTGAGCTCATAAAGCATTAAGCAAAAGTCTTAATTCTGTTAATATTGTCATGTTTAATTTGCGGCCTCAAATGAGCTTGCCATATAATTAACATTAAAGTTAAGCCACTAGGTAGTAGGCTTAAAGTTAGGATAAAATACTAATTTTTTTATGTTCGATTTGAAGGCGCAATTCCATTTAAGACTTTTGGCTTAGCAAAAATCTAAGAATTTATGCTTCACTGCCAAAAATAGGCTAGAACAGAATTCTTAGTAAGCTGTATTTATGGAATATGCATTTCTAAAGATAAGCAAAAATGCTTAAATTTCATGCTTTTATGGAATACGGGCCCAGAGGGGTTTCGCCTAATCTGATTTTAACTTTGCCAAAATGTTGGTGCTCCTCAAGCTATTATGACGTAAATTGTTGCTACGCGTATCCATTGTTATAAGCTGTTGTGCACGGCATGGGCCGCGACGCGACAAAAGGGCCCTTGAGCTGAGCACCTATATGCGCGCTAAATCAACAATGACGTCATAATCAAAATAGTGAGCGCGCTCATAGCTACCTCTGACACAATTTAGTGTAGGAGCCTATGTAGTTTTGTGTGCAAGTTATGTTATTGCTTGGCAACGTTATACGATTGTGTTCTACAAAATAATAATAATAATAACGCATTTGTATATAGTGCCATCTGTCTAGTTGAACTATTCCGAGGCGCATTGTAAAACAAGATGAAAGTGTTGAACAACATACATCATACATGTAGTTACAAACACATTCTCTGATCCCAAGAATTAGAAAATTGTGCGTCGCATTTTTTAATTGACCTTTTGTGATCAAATTTAAAGGTCAAAGGGCCAGGATTCATGTGTACACTGTTGGTCAGAAAGGCTTTTTTTTTTTTTTCCTGCATCAGCAACTTTCTTTTTTGCTCAGGCTTTAATAAATTTCTTGAAATTATTTATTCCCACTTTTACTAGTCTTTTTGGGATCAAGGCTATAACTTGGATGTTCCCCCAAGAATTTCTGCAGAATAAAAAATAAAAAACAGTGTGTCAACCCTCCTCACAAATCCAAATTTTGTCTTTTTTTTCTCTCATTTTGGGGGCCCTTTTTGTTTACCCAGTTGACCAAGTCCACCCCCACGAAACACGTCTGAAGTGTAAGGTTGTCATCGTTCTCTACGTTCAACCAAGGTTTAAGGTTACATACCTTGGTCTCTTGTCTAGGTGAGAGGTTAATATGGTTGAACTAAAAATTGACATCAATTAAAGTTGAAAATTTTTATCCTCCTTTACGGTACAAACAGAGGAAAAAGAAAACAACCATATACCCTTAATTTTTATAATTTTCCCCAACTATTTTATTTCAGTCTTAATGACAATATTGCGAAAGGTAATAATAATCTTTATTCTTCATAACGGGGTCTTCCCACGAGGCCGAGCGCCCACTAGTCCGATTATTTTCCCACGAGGCCGAGTATTTTCCCATGAGTCCGAGTATTTTTCCCATAAGGCCGAGGGCCCACGAGGATGAGGGTCCACGAGGCCGAGCAGTATATTGCAAAATACAATATGAGAAAGATCGGCGGGCGTTGTGGAGGTTAAAAGACATTTTTACATTTTTAATTCTCCGGGGATGGTTGGGGAATGTTCAGGATAATAGCGTGGTTCCCAAAAAGTGAAAGCGGGGACTAACGATTTCAAGAAATTAAAGCCGGAGCAAAAAGATTTTGCTGGAGCACAAAATCTTTCCAACCTTTCGGACAAACAGTGTATAAGCAGAAATTTGTTCAAACGGACAAAGGTCAAGACAAAATATTTCGACCAAAAACCTTTTGCTAAAATGATTTTTGTTGTTGTTGTTGTTGTTGTTGTTGTTGTTGTGTGTGTGTGTGTGTGTGTGTGTGTGTGTGTGCGTGTGTGTGTGTGTGTGTATGTGTGTTTGTGTAGAGACCTTCGGCAGCATGAAATGATTTTGATAACCATTGTCATATTTCTTCTACTTGATCACATTAACCAGAAAATCGGCCATTATTTTCACTGACATAATAATGACTTCAAAATAAGGTCAAAGCTCAAGTTTCACTGAATTCCAAGAAATTGAAGAAACGTATATATTATTTGGACTTTGGCCTAATTTAGAGGTCATAGGTTAATGAAAATTTAAATAAAAAATTTCCTTGTTTATAGGATCAAATAGAACATAATAAACAATACAAAATCAGAGATGAACAACAGGATACTTTAACAAAGCAATCGAATCTAATGATACCATGAATAAATAAATAATTAAATTAATAAATAAATGATAAATAATTAAAAAAAAAAGTCTTAATCTAAGCAAAAATAATTGACTTAAAAATGACGCCAAATTTCAGAGAAAAGTTAGGTTTTTGGTAAAATGAGTCCATTTCCTGATTGTTAAGCATTATAACCTATAAATTAAACTTGACATAATTTCCTGGTCAAGTGTGCCAACATAATTATGCTGGTAGGATACAGTATTATTGATTACATTTAGTTACAATTATTATTGTCTATTCAATTGTAAACTAATTTGAAATTTGTTTAAAACAATTTGGTTGCGTGAAAAAGTGATAATAGACTTTACTGCTGGTTTTGAATAGCTACAATTTCATACCGAATTTAACACAATTTTATCAAAATTGCCTCTTTATTTGGGGTCACAAACAAAAAGGCAATTAAAAGTCTGACAACATACATTATTATTTTGATTATCAGATCTAAAAGACGGGCCTATGTTGTCGAATATTAACATAACTTGCACACAAAACTACATAGGCTTCTACACTAAATTGTGTCAGAAGTAGCTATGAGCGCGCACACTATTTTGATTGTGACGTCATTGTTGATTTAGCACGCATATAATTAGGTGCTCAGCTCAGTTGAGCTAAGGGCCCTTTTGTCGCGTCGCGGCCCATTTTACTGTTATTACGCGCTAATATAAGGCAAACAATAAAATCGATACTCTTCCCATTCATTTAACACGGGCCTTCCCGTACAAAAATCGAAAGTTATATTGTACATATGTACAATATAACAAATTTCATGTATGCAGTGGCGGATCCAGGATTTGAGGATAGAGGGGGCGCCAGGCTCGAAAAGGGTTAAGAAGTTGAAATTGTCTGATTTTGATGTAGATTCAATGAGTGGTTTTCAAATTATAGAGGGGGGGGGCGCGTCCCCTGCGCCCCCGCCTCGATCCACCACTGTGTAGGTCACGTGGTACTGATCTAGCCAATCACAACTCTCATTTTTCTACCACTATTTACTATATATATATATATATACATATATATATATATATATATATATACAGTGGTGGCCAAAATTATTAGAACACCAAGCATATTTAAATGATTTTAGTAATTTTCATTCAGTTGACCATTTAAATACCTATAAAATGGTTGGAATGTCTCCGAATATCATCATTATGCTTTAAAAACTAAATAACAAAGCAATGCGTTGGGAACTCGCCCCTCAGTCGCCCTTTTTTATGTTACACCACCGATTGAAAAATCTTTAAAAATCTTGCCCCTTTCAGGATCAAAGTGTCATAACGTTAAACATTTTAAGCCTCTCCTTATAAAAGTATATACATTCTGAAAGGAAATTTCCTGAGGATGTCAAAAATGGCATTCATAACAACACAGGGTGAAGTAGTTACATCTTATGTGGGGATTTTTAAATTATTTTTGAAGGGCTCCAAATTTTTAATTCAGTGCCCCTATTTAAGTCCATTGTTCCAATGACCCTTAACATTTCAACATATTTGAATTGCTCATGAAATTTCCTTATAAAAAAATATAAATTTACAAGGAGTGTCTTAATAAATTAAAAAAATAGTCTTAACCTTCAATGGGCATGGTTATTTTGGTCATCTCACCACCAAGGGTGGGGGCGAATCCACCCTCCCCATTAGACCAAATTTTCTGAAACTTAGCATGTATTTGAGATATATTAGAATGAATAAGTCTGCTAAGTTTCATACTTCTACCTCAAATGCTTTTTGAGCAATCGCCATATATAATTGGCATTTTACTTTTTTGTATTTTGACTACATGTTTAATACACAAGTCTATGGGGAAACCAAAAGCGCATAGCGCAACTGTTTTTAATGCTGTGCATTACCAGATGGTCGAAACTATATAAATTTGGTATCAACATATACATAAGACCCTATGCTAAAAAGTCATGAATGCTCATGGCACACAAAAGATATCTTTAATCCGATTTCGGCAAATGAACTAGGGCATTGATAATCCCATAGACTTTGTGTAGGTTCAGGTGTTCTAATAATTTTGGCCACCACTGTGTATATATATATATATATATTATTTTGAGTTAAACAAGTCTATAAAATTTGGAATGGAACTCTCTCTGAATCGGTCGGTATTTACACGACTGTGAGACACAAATAAGGTTATTTCTTTTCATTCACTTACATTGTTTCCAACATGGTTAAATTCTTGAAGTCACTGTGTAGAATCTCAGTGATACCCGTGTTCTCAACTAATCTGAAAGATATAAGAATGTGATTTTGATTTGATAAACATAATAATGTGATAAATAATTAACCATGCATAGACACAAACTGTATTTAATGATGATTTTTTTTTCTCTCTCTTGAATACAAACACTGGCGCAAACGTAATTGACAAAACTAACCCAAATATTTATATGATAGGTTATTATTTTTGTATCAGAAAGAAAATTCTTTCTCGTATGATACCAAATACAAACAATTTTCAACAACAATATACTGTGTATCCGTCACATACAGTTTATACAAAATTATACATGTATTCTCCTTTGGGGAATATGCCTTCGTATTTTTCTCTGAATATGGGGGGGGGGGGGCTTCTATCAGTTTCCTTTCTTATGTTCACACCTTCCAATCCCACAGGGTCATCCCTAGCTTGTTACTCTTATGTTTATAGAATTTTCTTTTTTAACATAGATTTGAGATTTTTAAGATTTATAAAAAATAAAAAAAAATAGATGTTTGATTTGATTTTGTTTTGTTTTTTGTTTTGTGACATTTCGTAGTATACGTTTGGCAAACACACACCCACACAATCACATGCAAACATACAGAGCTAAAATTATCTCCATATCTCGATACCAGGAAAGGCACATGGCCACCAATGGACACAAAGTTGAGATATATTTTACCCTTCTTTTTATTGCTGGTGTCACACTGTCCCGAAGTTGAGCAACGATGGACATACGAATGGTGAAATATTAGGGTTTGTGCAAAGTCTGCCGATGTCTACAGAAGGTAATACACGATTGCACTCGAACAACCACTGTTCGTGATTTGTGCCAGTGCGAAGGACACACGAAGGGTACACGAATGGTCCGCTGCTTTAAATTTAAAATTTTCCATAACCGTGGGTCAATCCTTGCTCAACTCGGGAAAGTGCGATGCGGGCTTGACAATACTGTACGATGGCTACACGGTGGTATTGAGAGGGCGTCACAATGTATTGTACGTAAATAAAAAGATGGCTATAATTGTGATAATGGCAAACAAGACTTGTTGGCTTTTAATTTCAAGTCATTGCAAGTTGAAGCCCAATCCAGAGCATATGGTATTGATCAATACTACCACTCTCAAACCGACCACGACAGTTGTCATTTTGCATTTAGACACCAATGTCGTCATTGTTGCTTGTTTTGAAATGAAATGGGATGTTGCTTTCACTTGTTGAAGTCATGAGAATAAGAGAACCTCTAGGTGAGTTTTTGCCAGGGGTCAAGGAACGTTCTAATACTGTCACAATAATTTCATCATGCATCTTACGGGAACGTCTAAACAATATTATAGCACCACAGGTTATAATTCTTCGGATTTCATCCGACGCGAAAATGACTGGGGACGTGGTTCGATTTTAACAATGACAATAAGAGATTGAGAGAAATGGAGGAAGAGAAGGGAATGAGAGAGAACAATAATGGTAACAACATTCAGATCCACACGAGCACGTTTTGCCTTTGGGTTAATTCATCATCATCATCGTCGACGTCGACGCCATTATAAAATGAGATGCCGCTTCGACTACTCTTTGAGTTGTGAGCAAGGAGCGCGCTCCGCATCTCGTCTGTATGCCCGTGAGAGAGTTATCAAAATACGACATCACAGGGGTTAAACAATATCTGATACTACGATGGGGCATAATTCGTCCTGAATGACTGGGACGGGATAAAGAGAGAAAGAAAGCGAGATGCAGAAAGAGAGAGAGAGAGATAGAGAAAGAAAGAAAGAAAGAACGAGAGATAAAGAGCTTGGGGGAGGAGGGGGCTTCGCGGCAATGGCCATCGGATCCACATTAGCACGCTAGAATCGATGATGCTTGCCATTTTCTCTTCGCAAACCATCATCATCCTCCTCATCACCGTCGTCAAAAGAAATGAGGTGTCGCTTCTACTATGGTTGGGAGATGAATATGAGAGCATTGTGTCCCTTGTAGGCCAACATGTCACCACAATTCACCATGCTCAGATGTAATGGGGCACACAATGTCCAAATAATGGGGCACATTATAATTACAATCATATCGGATTCTGACGAACACACTAGACGAGTCGACGATTGTCATCTTGCCTTTAGACATCATCATCGTCATCAATGTTGCCACATGAATTAAGATGTCACTTCAGGTATCGTTTAGAGCCATGAGCATGGGAGTTCTGTTTAGAAGGGGAGGGGAACATGAGAGGAATAGATTTCCTTCAAGGGTTACAGCAATATGGTCCCAACTGTTACAACAATTTCACTGTGTACGAGGGTGATTCGTGTAATTGCACCACCATGGGCATACTTCGTATGTAGTGACAATATTGCTTCATGATTTGATCATGGAGGAAAGAAGATGTCATTGTTGGATGAGAGAGCCAGGGAGATAGATATAGAGAAACAGAGAAACGACAGACATAAATACAGACGTGGATATGAAGGGTGGATAAGATGAGAGAAAAGAGCGTGAATTCAAAGAGCTCGAGTGGGACTGAAAACACAATAATACTGTTGCCTACAAATTTTGAAGATATTGTTTCAAATACCTATCTCGAATAATTTCACGACAATCTATCCACGAAGCAAATTTACTAAGTTTGCCATGTCTACGTTGGAAAACAAATGGAAACTATCGTTTCTCTGCAGCTATAACACGATGGATCTTGTTAACTTGTAATCCAGGCGGAAAGATGACATTGATTATGCCCACCCTGGGCAAAATATTTTCCGCATCTCAAGATCGGAGAAGATCAATTCCAAGGGCACGTGTGACGTCTCACAATATTAGCAGCATCTGCAAAGCACATTCCCCTCCCCCTTTATTCTGAATTCGTCTGCCGAAAGCCAAGAGGGCATTCACTCATACTGCATGCATGAATTATAACGCCATTCTTGCTCTCAGCCTACAAATCGGGCAGTATACAGCCGAGAATTATTGGACTTTCATGTTCAAGAAAGAAAAGAGAGAGAGAGAGAGAGAGAGAGAAAGGTGACTAAAAAACCCCACAAGCAAGTAATGAAAGGTTCAGATGCAGCGGAGACAGACAGAGAGACAGAGAGTGAGATAAAAAGAAATAAAATGATAAAAGAGAAAAATAGCAGGTGTGAATGAGAGGGAAAAAAACGAAAAAGGGGAACTGAAAGAGAGAAATATGTTGAGAGAGAGGGTGAACAGAGAGACCTGAATCGTTACCATAGTCTTTTAAATTGAAGCAAATTAGCAAAAAGCATTTAAAAAAAACATGGTCAGCAACTTTATTTTCATCCTCAATTTGGTTGCGCATTTCTCACGGCATTTAAAAGTAGAAAAGAAAAACATACATTAGAGAACGGGAAATTCCTTTACTACCATACTATGGAGCTTAAAAGTGCCCCTATCAGGCCTATCTATGACATCTCACTCGTCTCATTTTACCAACCGTCTCAATCTCACCGCATCGTAGAGTACCCATCTTCAAATACCTCATGAATATTCAAAGACCTCTACTCGAAGCACGATCATCTACACTGGGAGGGGGAGGGGTTCATCTTCAATCGTTTGTTATTT
>CALNVZ010000174.1:69098867-69118116 GCA_940671915.1 Paracentrotus lividus
AATCTTTTGATGAAATAGACAAAACGCACAATTCAGGGAGCTGAGTTATTTTTCTATCAATAATTATGAATATAAAAAAGGAATGGCCTTAGAAATATTCAATTTTTGGTCTAAAAATAGAAAGTTGAAGAAAAACAAGGACAATACAACAGTATAGATTGACTGACAAAAGCCGCAGACGGTTAGACATGGCAATCGTTGTCATGGAGATTAGTATCGAGTTGAAGGATATAGGTTGTTTGGATGAGCCTAGGTCGGATCTGTGTCGCCCGAACCAAAATGTCAAGTGGGGCTTCTTGAGAAACCTGTTCCACTGTTTGTTGAAACTTCCCCAAGGTTTTGAACAACAACTATGTTCTCGTTTCAGTCTCCCCCCCCCCTTTCTCGCCATCCATCTTACTTTGATTATTTTCAACATTGTTTTGTTTTTTTCTCTGTCTTCTTCCACGTCTACTTATTTAAGATGATTCTATCAAATTAAATTTGAATCATTTTTCAAGTTCAAGTTCAACATCTCTCTTACTCTTCTTTTCTTCTCTGACCAATATCGTTATCCCTTGATATCCACCTTGTAAAAAAAAAAAAAAAAAAAAAAAAAAAAAAAAAATATATATATTATATATATATATATATATATATATATATATCCAATGCGTTGGTTTCTATATCTTACTTCCCAAATTTATATTTTCTTTGTTGCATATCATACATGATCTAAAATAAAACTGAAATAAAACATGTATTGCAAAAATTGATCACGATCAAAATAAAATTCACCACATCATGTTTCTTTGATATTTGTTCTGTCTGTTTCGTTCCATCTCCTTTCCTTTTCTTCCCATCTCCTTCTCTCCCTGTCTCTCATTCACCTTTCCCTTCTATTTATTTTTGCTTAATTACCTTTCTGCTCTTACATATCAAGTTCAAATTCAAATTCACAATTTCCGTAAATTCCAAACCTTATCCGTCCTCTTATGTACCTTTTGTCTTATCTTTCTTCAATGCCTTCATATGATTCTATCGCATGTTCCCTCTCTACCCCATTTCTTTGATCTTCTTTCAGTGATCGATTTCGTTTTAAATTCCCTTCTCTACTCATCCATATCAAATCAATTCATTCATGTCTTCTATCAGACAGAAAGTACAGCTACATGCTCACATTACACTATGCATAACATTCCAAATAATTTTTGAAATAATTATTTGAGGAGCGGTTGTGGTCTGTATCGATCATCTTCGATCACATATTAGTCTGAATAATGTTTGAATAAATTAATACAGAATTGAATGCCTGCTAGCATGGGACACATCCATGCATTTTTATGATTATTATTATTGTTATGATTTAATCGACCATGCAGGTTGTCGTTGAAGGTCCACTCATTGATTTGTATGCCCTCATATCGAAACACGATGGAACAGGGGGGCATTTCATCAACGGACTTGTCGGACATTTTATCCGACAAATTTGCTCTCAGCCAATCAGATGCAAGCATTTCAGTAGGCTTAAACAGTTTTGTGGAAATAAAACGTCGACAGGTCCTTTCTGAAACGGCCCCCAGGTCTCATATACAGACAAGTCACAGTTACTGGATCTCAACCACCCTCTTTTGTCACAACTTAGGCTCTTAATTAAGTGAATTAAATAATTGAAGAGAAAATGATGTATTACTTTTCATTTTTTTTACCAAAAACATGACATTGCTTTTCATTTATTTTTTATACCAAGAAGCCGACGAAATGGTATTTCAAAATATGGTACTCTATACTGCTTATCCAAACCATATGCAAATGAGAGGAAATTGGCCCTGCTTGCTGCTAAGACTCTAAGAGAACATAGTTTACAACAGTCACAGATTGAAGGCGAACGGAGAAAAGTTATAGCAGAGCATGCAAAGATTCATTTTCAGTTTTCTGTATAGCATATTCACAGCACCCTGATTAAAAAAAAAAAAAAATAATAATAATAAATCAGTGGAATTCCATAGTGTATTGTGTCTCTTTCATTGTAACAAATCTAAAGGTGGTATATTACCTGATAAGACGTCTCCGAGACGTAAAAATCTAATGATGAATGTTGAATTTTTTCGCGTCAAGTACTAATCTGAAACCCATCTCAAACCCGTCTCATGCATGTCATGGAAGGTGAGATTGCACTATAAGGTTAAATACTCCGTCGTATTTCCTTCCGTCGCTTTTCTGCGAAAGCTCACTTTCATCAGGGTAGGCCTGCAAATCACCATCTCCGGTTCTTCTCCGTGTTGTTCTCCTCTCCTGAAATTCCTGTCCCTCTTCATTTCCATATTAACGGTTCTCAGATTTCAGTGCATGTCGATGTATTGCAGACTCGGACACAACGACGTCTAAATTAACCCAATAGCAACACTTGTAGATGCAGATGAGTCTTCGCCTGGTGTCATTCATGCATACAGTGGCAACTTCGGCGCCCCCAAAAACTTGTCATTCTTCACATTTGGCCTCGTTCTTCCAATTTAAACAAGATCTTATTTTGGAAATAGCTGAAGAAGAACAACAACATAAACATTTTTCAATTTCTTTTCAATTTCATGTTTTAATTTAATCTTAATGTACATCAATGTCATTTTATTTGTTTGATTCAACAAAAATCACCATCCATCGAATTTCCAAATAATTATTTAAAAGAAACTAAAATAATAAAGTTCATTACATAAAAAATTAGGCCTATTATCCGAATTCAAGTTGTAAGTTATTTTTTTTTTCTTTCTAATGATTATATCACTTTCTCCTACATTTCATAAAGTCTATGGTATCATTTGAACCTATTTCCATGTAGTATTGATCATACAAAACACTTGGTATTTTACTCCCCGCCCTCACGTTTTGCCCCTGACAAATTACGTGTAGTAAGGGACTCACCGTCCACACCCCCACCCCCTCGTCTAATAAAGTAAATATCTTGAATGTAAGCCTGTTATTCTAGGAATGACATGTTGTTGTGGTTGAAACAAATATCATACAAAATTAAATGACAAGGGGAAAAATATCAAATCACTCTCTCAAAAACAACTTTATGATGACAGCCTAATACGTAATGATCTCTCATCATCCGCAAAGCAATTACTAGACTTATAAATCATGTTCAAGCCGACGTCCTTTTCGTGGTTCATTTTCTTCTCTCGACATACGGTGTAAACCGTAGTAAAGAACCGCTTACAGGTTCACGAATTTATTAGGTTTTTGTATATGAAGAGCTCATTTCCAAATGGTACTACATCCATTTTCCATCAAAATTCATTTTTTTTTTTTTTTTTTTTTTTTTTTTTTTTTTTTTTTTTTTTTACACATTAATCTACTCATTTTAGCACCTCTACATACGGTTAAAAACAGAAACATGAATTTTCAATGGGAAGGGGGAAAAAGTTACTTTCAAAAATCACTTCATTTCCAAAAGGTACAACATCCATTTCAGTTCGTTTCCATTATGTAAATAATGCGTAGTTGGCTGGGTTCGCCAGAGCATCAGTGAAAATTTGAAAACTTATGTACTCAATTTCTTTTTAAAATCGTCATCTATTTAAAGCAATATGAAATAGTACAAAATGTTCCTTTTTGAATAAAAAATTGCTGAGATACATGGCAATTTACATACTCTGAGACATTTCGTTTCCAAAAGGTACTACATCCAGAACAAAAAATTAAAAATTTATTTACAGAGAAACTTGCAGACCTAGTTTTTTGTTAGACTGGTTTCCCTTTAGTATCATAGAGTAGAACAATCTGTGAAAGTTTAATTCCAAACAGACGCTCCTATCAATGAAAAATAAAAAAAATGTGTTTTTCTCCGAATTAACAAATATGGATATAGTACCTTTTGGAAATGACCTCTTCATATGAGCATACAATCACTACCAAAATCTTAACAACATTTTTTTTTTTACAGTATAAAGCTTGTTTCAAATCCCATAAACCACGTAAAAATGATATAGTAAAGTTTAAATATAGGCCATCAATTCTGTTGTGCTATTCAGATCCATTGAACGAAACCCAGATATTTATTGCAACATTATTTGTAATAAGTCAGGGTGATGATTATCAAAGACCTAAATAAAGATACATTTCAGATCATAAAACAAGGAGAGCCTGATCATAGAATATCATTAAGCAAATCAGTCGCCTCTTTTTAAACAAAATAATGATAGGCAGAGTACTCTCAACTCCATATTGCACTTTTTCATGTTTATGACATTTAGTGCGTCCATACAAGGACTCTACGGATCCTAATAATGTGATATCATCCGCGAAATTTCCTATAACATGGAGAGTGGCTTAGTAAAATCAATTAACTCTTACAAACATTTATATGGACGCACCCACTTTCTATTCGTCACGCATGGCTTTTTCGGGATCATCTCCTTATCATTCTGCTGTCCCCATTCCAGCTCCAAAGTTACAGGGAAGGGAATAACATCATGTTCCTGTCTAAGGCGCAGAGGGGCAGAGATAGGGGCATCTTCACACCTCTTAATGGCATGAATGGGGTGGGTGTGTATTTCGAGTAGAAGCAATTTTTATATGGCACTCAAATATTCATTTAACTATTCTAAAGTACATGTGTTGTTTCCCTTTGCCATTTACTAGTCTGTTTCGCATTCAGCAATATTTATCAATGTGCAAGCTGTCAAAAAAAAAAAATCGAGTTGTGTATGAAAGTTATGATACGATTTTTCCAAAAGGAATCAAATAAAAATGAAACAGTCCTTTAAAGTTTAAAGTTTTAAAGTGTTACCAAACGATTTATTTTACTTTGGCATGATGGGAAGTTTATTCAAGACGGGCTCTAATAATATAACATTAAACGTATTGAAGGAAAAACAGTCAATAAACCCTGGATTTTCATCTTACTTACGATAGTGTCCAGTGTCAGTTCAAATGAAAAATAACAGGTACTTTCTACAAAGCTTTATTTAATTTATTTGACATATATTTCTTTGTGCTGTGGGCAGATAGTTAACGCACATCGAAACATCTCCGATCATGATCTGCAGCAGTGACATCGAACTTTAAAGTTGACGCCATAAAACGAAAAAAATAAATGAATAAATAAAAACTATTAAAAAAAAGGGGGGAATAAAGGGGGTAAGAATCCATTTCCCTCCAATTATCAGTAGGATGTTCATCGATGTTTCGTCTACCTTTTCGTTCGTCATGCCTTTTTCTTTATTTTTTCAAAATCTAAGACGGCAAGATTTGGGATCATTAATGCCTGAGCGGGTTCGACTTGAGTACAGGCAGGTGCTACACGACTAATCTGCCGCATCTTTGAATATTTATCATATGACAAGCGCCCTCAGGGGTGCCCGTCTCAAAATACCGTACCGCTTACATTATTTTCCCTCTTCAGAAGGGGTAATAAGTCAGGCTCGTTCGTGTTGTGAATGTGACTCGAATGCTATTACGAAGCATCTCGTCATTTCTGAAGGGGTTCACGTCTTCGTTTTAATTTCGGTCCGTGCCAGAGGATGACAACATTTCAAGATCCCCCCCCCCTTCTAAAGACGTCCTCAGACTGCATGTATTATCATGTTCTGTCACAGTAGTATCCTTGAAGTAAATATATGTGTGTCCTCAAAACGAACATGATACTGAGTAAAAGACTATCGCATTGTGAATGCATCTCGAATGATATTACGACGAATTTTTCCATTAATTTTATGAGCGCATCGTCACATTTTTTTTCTTCGATTCAAATGATGTAGGATAATACATCTGTTTCCTATTTTCCTTTTTCTAATGATGTGGAGTAAGATTTGTTACAACAATTTAAAGCACAGGTGTGAGATCTTAAATCTGGTTCTAGAACAACTACCCCTAAATAATAACCCTCGAACAACTACCACCGCCCAAAACCTACTCGTAACCATACACCTAACCCTAACTCTATTTCTGGGGGTAGTTTGTCCCGGGGGTAGTTGTCCGGGGCCCCGTAACACAAAGGTTTGCCATCAATTGCAAATTTGAAAGAAATATTCTGATTGGTTGCTGGTCTGTCTTTTAAGCAAAAAGCACGTGTAACAATGATCTTGATTGGATACGGCCACTTAGCGATTGATCGCAAACATTTGTGCATTGGGCCCTTGGGTATTGTCCTGGGGTAGTTCTCATGGGTAATTGTATGGGGGTAGTTGTCCTAATACGCTTAAATCAGCATGCCGTCAGGTTCAGACCAAATCACCTAATTATAATGTGAGGATTACAAAAAAAAAAAAAAAATCCTCAATAACATGTTCCAATCTACTGTAGATAGCATCAATGTTATTCGCGACATATAATACATGCTTTAATATGTAAGATCATCAAGTCAGGTTTGGTTGTCATCAAGCATAATCTCCGTGGAATTTATCCTAAGATTTCGAATGACAGTTAATGCGGTGACATCTAGTCGTGCGGGCATCGCACAACTGTCATGGCGGATTCCGTAGAAACTAAAATCTATGTCACACATACTAGACAAGTTACAGTACGCTATAGAAGTTGTAAATAGCTTATGTATATTTCTTACAGTCATATCAAAATCATAGGCATTGTAGGAAACGTAGCATTTGTCCCCAAAGTGCACACCAGCTATACGTTGCACGCACATCCCAGTAGTCTACGGGTATTGGACAGGGCTGTGGAGCCGGGGGGCTGGGGGGGGGGGCTGCAGCCCCCCCCCCCACTTTTCATTCAACGTGTACAAAAACGCAAAAATGACCATACATTCGTGACTTTAGCCTGTTCAGCCCCCCCCCCCACCGACCCCTTTCGGCTCAGCCCCTCCACTTTCAAAAACGCTCCGCGGCCCCTGTTGGAATCCACTCGACTCACAAGCGAAGGTTTCCCTCGAAAATTTAGGTGGGACCATTTAGCTTAGAAAATCCAAAACCCTGAGCAGTACGTTAGTATAAAATCCCTCGTATAAGTTTACATCGGAAAATTTGGCGGTGCCAACTTCATTCGAGTGCCCCACCCCCTATTTTCAAACTCTGGATCCGCCATGCAGTGGAGTTCGAGTCTCATCACTCATTTCTCAGTAGCTGCACAATGTTTCAAACATGGCCACTTTTTAATCAGCGTGATATATTTGAAAGGTGCCTTCACCCGCCTTATTAATCAGTCAATAGACGCACATTCGGCTGAAATTGCAGTCATTATATCACCTTTGGGTCTTTCGACACGTCAACAGACTTCCAATTCTTGGAGAAGAACCGACTCCCATTCTAAGATTTTACATTAATCCGTTGTTTTATTTCCGGGACACGGCAAAATCAGTTCTTTACTTATAATAAATTAAACATAGGCTACAAGCCTTTAGGTGGATTACGATGTCAGCAGACTGTTGAAATATATGCAAATGCCTTGAGGAGAAGCAGGATGTGTAAAAGGTGTGTAGAAGTGAATTAAAAGTTTGGTTCGTCGTTTTCATTGCTGATGAAATATGGGATCATGCTATACTGAAGAGAAGAGAAGAGAAAGAGAGAGAGAGAGAAGAGAAGAGAAGAAAAGAAAATGGTGCACCCTAATCTATATAATGCATGATTCTCTATATCTAATAAATTTTTGTCTCAGAAATAAATAAATCACGTCATATATATTATGAAATTTGCCTCATGGAAATGCCAGATGAAATGAGAGAAAAAAAAGAACCCATTTAATCTGCAAAAATTACTACCATATCAAGGTGATGGGAGAAATGAATAGTAATAATAATTAAAATAGAAAATACATATACATTATCAAATATTGGACTGGACTACTCGATGCTGTTCCAAATGAACTTTAATATCGAATAACTTGAATGTTACCCCAAAGGTTTGTGACAAAATGAACAAGAGAAGATTGAACAAAACTCGAAAAAGTTTAGTTAGATTGGTAATCTATATGCAGCCCAGAACTTGATCTATCAAAATGTCCTAATGCGGAAGCGATCACAAGACCCGATGATATAACATGAGTCAGATATACTCTCAGGGAACTTATCAGCATACTCCTTCTAAATGTCAAGTCTTCTCATTTCTTATAAGCATTATACCGTCATTTGATCACTAAATAAACTTCAAGTAACATATGAAATTTTAAGAGGCTGCAGATACTATACGCAGCTACCCCACCCATTTATGATTCGCCATTTCATCATTTTCATAAGCAGTTTTGTATTTTCTAAAGTTATAGAAGAGGAATCCTTGCCCGGCCCATTAATGTTATCTTACAACCTGATAAAACTTCATTTGGGTACAACACAATTAGTCTTGCAAACTAAAATCAGCATTAGAAAACAAACAGACAAACAAACAACCCCCCCCCCCCCCCCCCGAAAAAAAGTAATAATAAATAAAGAAATAAATAAAATAAATAAATAAATAGATAAATAAATAAATAGATAAATAAATAAATAATAATAATGAAAATTATTATCATTTTCATCGTTAATATTTCTTGTGTATTTCCGTTGTTTTGTTTTTTGTTTTTTGTTTTTTTTTTAAATAATACAATTCAATTCAAATAAACATTTATTTCCAGACTAAAATAGGGGGAGGCAAAATTCCCTAGTTTGGAGGTATAACAAATGGAATATTATGAGCCGGCATGTGGTTCAGTTCAAATATGAACTGCTTTCATACATTCATAGCCATGTCCAGTAGAGACAATGAAATCAAAAGCCATCATGGTGACACCTTCACACAGCAACACGAGTTTAAGCTCAGGAGACTTGGGTACTGAGACAGAAAATACGTGATTGAGATCGAGTACAAACGTATATTTACGGGGTTACACGGGGCTGATGGGGCAATGCCTAGAAAAGAGTATAGAAAAACGTTCGTTTAGCCGAAGGAAATAAAGAAGTATTAAATACTCGTCGACTTCACTATTCCATGTTAGTTTTCAACATACTTAAAAACCACTGCATATAATTATATTGTGTCGGCCCTCTTCCCCCGTCCTCGAAACATATACGACATTTTATCAAAATATACTACAGTCTATATTGAAATAAAATGGTACAGCTGTGAAATATTTTGTTATTGTATGAAGATTGATCACAACCTGGCAATGCTTGGTATTTCCAAAAAGCAGTGTTTTTTTTCCCCCATTCTTTTTTCATCTCATTTGGTGCTGTTGATCTGAAGAAATGATTTGTTTTCTACAATCAATGAAAATCCATTTTGCGCAAGCCATGCCATGCCTTTGTGTAGGTTTCGAACACAAGCCGCCAAAATGAACGTGAAATAAAAGTTTGTGTAGAGTCAATTCTCTGGTCTTCACACAAAAATTAGCATAAATTTTTTTCTACAAAAGCAAATTATTTGAAATAAATTGCGTCAGCACGAACAATGTACTGGTTTTAATTTGATATTTGAAGAGATTGTATACCTTACTCATGTTTTCCCTGACTGTACCATTAAAAAACAAATTAATATAAAAAGAAAATTTTATACGAAAGCGTATAAGAAATATAGAGACAGACACCCTCTCCCAACAATAGATAACTTCCGCAACTGCCCAGCCTACATAAACCAGTAACCCCCGAGTGATAATATGTGTTAATCATCAGTCGTTGTTCGTGTAATCAGGAGCTGGACATGCGTCTAGGGGCCTCTCACCTATGGGGCGCTTTGATTACCCACTAATATCGATTGCGCCCTGCTATGGAATAGGACCACCGTTATTTGGGTTCGAAGGATAGCGGAAGGCGGAACTGTCCGTTAACTCCGTGACTCCTCGTATCGAATATCACTTGACAATGGTTGTGTTAACACCTGTCGAACGAGGCTAGGTATGGAACGTCATGATGGCCAAAACAAATATGATCATATCTTATTTGATGATGATATATTTTTTTAATGATGTTATATTGTTTTCACGTTATTGCTATAGTCTTGTTCGATGAATGCCATCTTTACATGTGACGACAGTTTTCCATTGTACCTTTGAAATTCATTGTCTATAAGGCATTTCATAATTATCTGATTTATTTATCTGATTTAAAGCAAAACAAAGAAAACTAAACTGTTAAAATATTAAATTTAAATACTCGATTCAATCTGATTAAGATATTTGTTTCAAATATCGGGTTTAGGCGCCTGATTTCCGATTCAAATATCCGATTTAAATGTCTGATTCAAATACCTCATTCAAATATTCTTAATATTCCATTAACCATGATAACAGATTCGAATCCCTGGTTTAAAAACCCGATTCAAATATCTAATTTAATTATTTGTTTCTGTTATCGGTTAACAGGTATAAACACAGCCACACTCGATGTGATACGAGACGATGCCCGACTTTCACGACGATTCGGACGGATGAGAGAAAGGAGATTCGGAAACGGACGGCGGAGTGAAAGGAATGATATGACCACAATAAGAGAGAGGATGGATATGGTAGAATAAGAACATACAGCTTGTTAGTCCGACTGTTCATTTTTCAAAAGATCGTTTATCTGAAAATTAAACTGTGCTCTTGACGCCCAAAGTGAAATTGTTAATCCGACATTAGAATAAGGGTCCTTAATTTGAAAAAGAATAGTGTTCGTTTATCGCTAACTCGTATACGTTTTAATATTACTTCAGTTTCTTATCCTTAAAACTGATATTTTGTCATAAAATCAGTCTTAAAGATGAAAAATGAAATGAATGTTATAACAAAAGATGCAAAACTTCAGAGAAAATGTGAGGGAAGGATGTATACCTGCAATGATTATGTCTACATACAATATGACGAACAGCCATAATCTCTCTCAAGTATAGTCATTACCCGATTGGAAATGAATTTCAGTTTACATTACCAAACGAAATCTAAGTGGTCATGTGATCGCAATAAATGTCTGAGGAAGCAGTACCCTTATCTAATGTAGATATGAACCACTGGATCTTATCCTTAAAAACCACGTAATCATAAAGACGGTGCCATTATTCACCGAAACTACCACACTGTCTCTTGTGGCCACTTATGACCACTGGTGACCGATTGACCACATGACCAAGCTTCGTCGTGAACTCACATCTGAGAATAATCCAAAAACTTATGCCGTTTCAGTTTTAAAATGTTGTGTTAATTGTAGTTGTATGACGACATGTCTTTTTAATATAGCGTGGCCATTGAAAACCACTGATAAACACTGGACCGCTTGACCAAACTTTGTCTTGAACTCACATCTGAAAATGACCTCCAAAATTATGACTGTTCAGTCTAAATGATAATACAGGCTATATGAAAGCATGTGTTGATATTTGTATGATGACATGGTAGGGTAGTCCCTAAAGTCCACGAATGACCAATTGGCAGTTTGACCACGTGACCAAGTTTTGACGTAAACTTACATCTGAGAATGACCCACAAATCTATGACCTCTCAGGTTAAATGGTAATACAGGTTTCATGAGAAAAAAAAAATATGACGATTTATATTGTATTACGACTTGATATCGACATACATCAAAACGGCGTGAGACCTCTGGCATAACTACAGTCAAGAGATTTTTAAACTAAAATGTCATGTCTACACTGATGAATAGGCGGTTACCAAAATACTGTTACATAAATATTAAAGTAATTCAGGTCCGTCAACGTCACTCCAATCACCCCCCCCCTTCTACAATTACAAAGAAAGAAAAAGAGAAAGAAAAAAGTCTGTGAGGCACTTTTTCAAATCAATTCGCATATTTATGAATGGTACAGACGGTATTAAAAAGCCAAATGAGACAACGAGTTTGACATGTCTGAAGTGGTGATGATTCTTACAGCATATCCCAATTACCATGGTTTCTTGTTGATAAGCTGTGCACGTTGTCGATTAATTCAATTATCCATTTTTTTTTTCTTTTCCATCCTCGCCAGCACTTTTGAAAAATGGATGCAGATGTGGAAGCACTCGGGATAATGGTACTAATGGATGAACAACTCATCTATCATAACTTCTTTCATTGACACCCCTCCCAATAATGTCATCCTGATTTCCAAGTATTCTACCATCTCTCTAAAATGCACAACAACAACCCATTTATTACCCGAATGTAAGGACCGTTCATAACAATAATGCTATGTGTAAAAACCTGTTCATCCTACACGCAATCGATTTATAATATACATAATCTCCATAGATAATTGAATTAAAACACTCAAATATAATATCAACAACAAACTGGCTGCCGTTTCGCAGCTGAAGCCTAATTGAATGAACTCATTATATATTCAGAACGATAAAGAAAAAACACATTTGCCAAGATTATAGTTATATTCAATGCTCCCCAAATCATTTACATCGCTGCTCCAGCAATTCGTAATTCAATTGCTTAGGTCACAACCTGTTATGCGTGGGTCGTTCACCTCCCTGGGGTCGGTCTGCATCGGATTTCCAAGAAAATATTTGCGCAGGACTCAAGAACTGTTGTGACCACTGCATTATTATTGAGCTAAATGATGGCAGGATAAACATGAAAGACCGTACCATAATCCAGGTTAGATACAGTTTCTTTTTGTGGGTGCTGGAGTGTCACTTTAGGGGATTCAGCAAAGAGTCTCAGGTCTTCAGAAGATAAAACATCCACAGTAAATCCTTATGAAATCTACTCCTGATTGTTCTTCGCCGAGCATCGACAGTATATTATGCGCTAAACGGTAGAATTTTATAATCCATTATTCGAATACATTCGATATATTTTATTTTACGGGGACTCATTCCTATGCGCTGCTCTTTGTAGGCCTATATCTTTCTCATCTTCACTGTCACGATTGTAACTTTGAGAAAATAACGTGACAGACAAAGAAAGAAAACTGTTTTGTTTGTTATTTTGTGTTTTACTTTTTTGGAGATCAAATCATGTTTCTACATGTACGACTTCAAATAGATTCGTCTCAGGCGGGGTTGACTGTATATTAAATAATACTTGATCAGTGAGATACGGATTTGTGTAACTGCAGATATAAAAGTGGGGTGTATTCGGTCTTCGGTGATAAATAACAGGGCTAAAGCTCGGTTTTTGTTTTTGTTTGTTTTACAGGGGTTATAGTTAGGCATTATAGGTCCGGTTTACAAAGAGACTTCCTCCTATTTTGTTCTTGGAACTGTGTCTATTATGTTCAATGTACATATTTCTATAAAAAAAAGTCTTCTTGTCATTTAAGTTCCTCCTTTTTTTATTTTTATTTTATTATCTCTATCAGTATTATTATTATTATTATTGTTATTGTTGTTGTTGTAAACATTTTTTGTCATTGTTGATACAATGTTTTTAATGACCTGTACACATTGATTTGTTTTAACTGAATAAGACACAAAATAAAAAATAATATATATATATATATATATATATATATATATATATATATATATATATATATATCTGACGTTGGACAGATATTAAAAAGATAGATTATGATATACGGTCATGACGGTATGAAATTATTGATATAATATCTCGATAAACAAATAAATACAAGCGGATTCGATAATTTTAAAATTCGTTCTCATATCAGATGGGAAAGTCAATGAGACATACATAAGGGAAGAAACAAAAGCTAATTACCCGTACAAAACAATTTTTATAATTACTTTCGTACACCATTTGCTAACATAAAATTTTCAAAGCTAATACCGGTCGACCTAATAACAGAAATGCGATTAACTCTTAGATCATCACCCTAACCTAATGTAGCATCTAAAGATGTTTCTGTTCTACCTTTCATGGCCCCTAGCCAGAAAACTTTCTCGAAAGTCATTGAAGTTTTGTTTAGTTCTTCCCCCGTGCATTACCCTGTTGGCATAATTGTAATGATATTGTTTGAATCTCAACCTACTTGTCACTAGTAAAGGAATGCTAAAATAAAAACACACAAAAACAAAACAAAATAACAAAGAGTAAATACATATCTCATTAGTAGCAAATTGAGTCTCCTATATCTATAGAAAGAATAAACATGAGTGGGAGAGAGAGTTAGAGATGAAGAAAGATGTAGAAAAAGAGAGAAAGATGGAGGATATTGAGAGGTGTCACAATCTTAAAATTGAAAGCCGAAATGGAAAACATTTTTATCTAAATTGGATTGACACGGAAAGCAAGCTTCTTGGAGGCATAAACCGTGACACACATGTTTTATCCCCTTAATGTGTTTTATATCGCCTGCCGCTGCCACAAACCTAATGGTTTTACAGGATATTTTCAATTTATTGTAAAGCACCACACGCCCTAAATCCAACTGATCTAAATACGAGATCCGCGGGGGCTGCATGGCCCAATCTATAGAGCCAATACTAAAATTGATTGTCAGGTTGTACAGCACCCCTCTTTCCCTCTTTATTCATTTATATTTCATATTAATTCGCCATCTGGAATAGTGGCGATCACGACCCATTTCCCCTGTAAGTCTGGAAGGGGTTTTCATCCTTTACCCAAACCCATTACAAAGGGGGCAGCGCCCAGGGTACGGCGCTGTTGAAAGTTTTCAAAAGTCATTACTTGGTTTTGATGAGGAAAACAGTGCTGTGTGCAAAATCAACTCGTCAAAAATCAATAGATCAGTTGCAAATTTTATTTTCATCATGGCCTTCTTTCTCAATGAAAGTAAAAATCATGATCGGAACGAAAATTCGAATGGAAACGGACAAGGAGATTTACGAAACTAAAAATTGTCATGTCTTTAAAAGAACAAAATGACCACAACCAGTGATAAATCCTTGTACATTTTTGTGATTATCCGATTAAATGTTTTATATTATTACCTTTACAGGCGCTGTAAAATTTATAATGAAAAAAAAAAAGTTATAAAAACTTGTAAAGAGTACACAATCTTTCTCTCTCTCTCTCTCTTTCTCTCTCCATGCATGAACTCAAATTGTACTCTAATCAACAGCGGTTTAAATTTGTGGCATTTTGGTCGAGCAATTAAATCCACCATTTTAAAGGTTGAGTGACAATCACGTCTGTTGCAATCTACATGACTGAGAACATCACATACTCAGTAAAAGGGGGAAAAACAGCGGGAAAAAAATAATGAATTATATATAATTCCGGAATGGGGCCCCTTTACATCCTGCATGGTGCTGTAGGCATTATATCGGGAGAGCGAAAAATGCAGTGTCAGAATGTGAAAGATCGACAGAAGAGATATTAAAAACAACTTTACAGAATTTACAAACAGAGAGAAATCTATAGCAAATTTTAGACGGGAAAAAGAAGGTGAGTGACAGAGAGAGGGTTGAGAGAGAAAAAAAGGAACACGGGAAGTATGGGAAATGGGGCGGGGGGGGCATGGATCCATGATTTAATAGAATGCAGCCAATGAAGGACGCAGCCAACATATTATTTGAATATTAGGGATGGAAGGGGCTTTTTATAGGGCCTACCCAAACATTATCATGATTTTTTTTTTATAAGGATATACCAAAAAATATCTTGGGCGCACACCCCCGCTTAGGATAGTTAATTGTATATACACGCGAACAAAAACACAAAGGATTAAAATATGGAAGGATAAAACAAGAAAACTGTTAAGAGCGGTCCTACACGATAATCGCTAAGCTAAAACAAGGACTGAAGATGCGATCTGTGTGCAAGCCGCCATTGTTCCACGAATTATTCGCGAAGAGCATGGCTTAATTTGCATACGGTTTTATGCAAACACACGCCAGCCAATCGCGATCGCGCTGCAGTGCGATTAGCGTACAAGCGTGTGGTGTGGTGTGTTGTAAAAAGTACTTATCAGTGTTTCGGAGCTCGAGATGTATATGCATATGCACCCGAGCCTGCGAGCAGTCGAATCAAGGCCGATAACAAATTGGCTCATGACTTCGGCACCGTTCGGCGTTCTAGCTTTCGGTTTGTGGACCACTGCGTAAGAGTCGCACATCATTGGTATGAATGGGCAGCTTGCATAGGTCGTTACCGCGTGCGTCGTATTTTGAACTCCCTCTACACTATGGAGAACGTGCATCTTTAACAAACTGCGTGTGTGTGTGGGGGGGGGGGGGTGTGCGCGCGCGCGTGTTGTGTGTGTTGGAGAGAGAGCGAGAGAGAGAGAAAACGGATAAAGAGACGGGACGAACATTATCAAACGACACAGATCCAGGCATTTCCATTTAAATTGTACGCGTAATTGAATAAAAGGAAGATCCCGAGGCAACGCGATACACAACATGATTTTCAAACGATTTAACATCATCTGCAAAGTCGATACTATGGAAAGGCAGAGATGTAATCATCATTATCACTAATCTGCCCATCTATATTGGGACCACATAAACCTCCTTGGACTCGTTAAAACATTCAAAATGCATGAACTGGCTAAAACAACGCCTTGAGCTCAATGTCAGATTCTGACATGTCTTGATGCACTTTTAATGGTTTTATGCAATGGATATATACAGATTTTTCCTTATTTTGTAGATGTCACATATCCTGGAATATTTCAGCGCTGAAAAACAGGCTAAACAACAAAAAAAAAAATATTAAGAAAATGCAATGTGTTGCCATATCATCAGTTTGATTATGTAAACCAAATTTCGTTTTATAATTGTTAATAAGGCTTGGATTTTTTTTTTTTTTTTTTTTTTTTTAAAGATTACAAAATGACTTCGTCAGAAATTACATTTTTCTTATTCATTACAGTTATTTTGAAATTTATGGAAATATTAAATTGTATAAAAAATACTGATTTATAAGACCCCATCCCCTTTCGTTAAAAAGAGATATAAAAGAAATTAGTATATATGTCATTCACTTCTGTATACTTTTTCTGAGCAACAGATCAAAATATCTCATTATCCAATCAAATTACATATTACATAAATATGTTTCAAATACATTGGGCGAAAAAGCCTATAAACAGTATTGTGCTTTTGTGCTTAAGAAAATGTCCCTTTCCCCTTCTCTCACTTTTATTACATCTGATTTGCTCCATAGATAAAGTTATTTACATATATATCTAAATTATCCTTCATCCCAATACAAGTTTGGAGTCTAATCGGCATATCGGGGGTAAGGGGCAAGCTGCTACCCACGCACATACGGTATACATGAAACTACGTGGTGGCACTGGGTAAAAAACTAGTTAATGGTATTTTGCATGTATCAGTATGATTTTGTTAAGTGCGCCATTGTCAATTTTGTTTATTCCGCATGTCTCAATGGTATCACTCTAATGCCAGTGATCCCTCTCGGGGTCGTCCGTTCTGATCAATAGTTTCTATCTCTCTGACCATCTTATTAACTTCTGCATCCCAAGGAGTCCTTAGGCCAGGCTTACACTCTACAAACCATGCAAGACGCCCTCTCCGTTTCAGCTAAACAAATTTTAAGCGGTGTAAAATTAACTCAATAAAATACTACCATAGGAGATTCACCAATACAGTTTTATGCAGTTTGTTTTGTGGGTTTTTTATATTCTTCCTCTTATAAATAGACATATATATAAATATATTACTAAACAACAACAAAAAAAAAACAAAAAAGGAGAAGAAGAAAACATGCAAATCACAACAAGAAGACGGTTATGTTTAGCCTTGTTTTATTTTGTTTTTGTTCTCCATCGTATGTCAGGATGCTACGTACTCTCCAGAAACGAGTTACGACTACCAGAACTACTGAAATATCATGACGATACATTTGTGATGTCTATTTTGGCCATACTGCAAGAAAATGTTGACAGTTCTGATTGTCATGACAGACATCGTATTCCCTATACATTTTTAAGGGTATCGTCAAATTGTATGCAACTCAACTCGGTTGAGCGCATTGAAAGAATTCGGGATGGTTTCGACCTTTATCTGTAACCATCAACCAATCATGCATGCACAGGCCTTCCTATAAACCAATCGATAGCAATCACGGAAAATACTGAAACAAGTGTTTTAGCTCCTTTTAACTAAAAGGCAACCAAGATAATAATTAGATCTAGCATGTGATACGAGGTAGAGGGTGGTTGTGAAAGGAAAGAGTATTCCCCTCCCAAAAAACAAAAATAAAAAATTCACGAAAGATAAGAGCCCTGTAAGTGTCATGTACCTATACTCAGAAGGGAGGAGTAAGGGAACCATTTCGATGACCTCCGGCTGCATGGGGACGGGCATAAGTCTGGTTCATCTATATGCATAAGGACCATCAATTTAGCAGTGGATGTTATTGGGAATGGAAGTGACTTCCGTACTCCTCCCACCAGGGGTGGATATTTGTTAGGGAAAAAAAAATATAATGGTTAATATTCAGCAGAGAATAAACTTATTAATCGCTTAATCGGTAGTACAAAATCATTACCCACATAAGGTCACCTTTATTAGAATCAAATGTCTTTCAAAATGGTATATGTTGCTCAAACTTCCCGTATTAAACAAAGCTACTTTATATCATAATAAATTTTCTTCGGATTTTTTTTTTTTTGCATTTGCCAAAGTTGTAAAAAAAAAAACTCACACACACAACCCCCCCCCCCCATAAAAAACAAAAACAAACAAAACAAAAAACAATTAAAAAAACAAACAAAAAAAACCGATGTGAGAAGGTTATAGGAGGTGTACAACTTGGATGGATCACTGCGAAAGATTCGAGTATTTGTTTCGCCGGTTGTAGGTGATGAGAGTAAGCGTCTGTGTGTGTATGTGAGGGGTGCGTGTGCGTGTGTGTGTTTGTATGTATATGTGAGTATGGATACCTGCATGCTTTGGAGCGAAAAACAAACAACGAAAAGCAGAGATAATATATGTGTGGGGGATGTGTGAGTGGTGTGTGTGTGTGTGTGTGTGCGGGTGTGTGCGTGTGTGTGTGTATGAACTATGTTAGATGTTAGTCGGGTGTGGGTGATGATGGAGGTGAGTAAGGATAAGTGTTTGTTTGTGAAAAAGAAAAAAATAGAGAGAAAATGAATGTGTGTGTGTGGGTGTGTGGGTGTGTGTGTGTGTGTGTGTACGTGGATGTGTGTGACAATTAGCCGGGTGTGCGTGATGAGGGTAGGTGAGCGAGTGTATGAATGCTTGTATAAAAAAAAGATAGAAAGATAAAGATAAAAAAGGAGAGGGGGAGAGAGAAAAGGAGATCCCACCTCGTGCTGATGAGGATGAAAGAGCATGAGCGTGTGGGTGGGTATAATTGCCAGAAAGAAATATAGAGTAAAGCACAGAAAGTGAGAAAGTTTTTTCCTCGCCCGCCCCCCCCCCTCCCTTCCTCAAGAAAAGAAATCTTCTGATACACATTATTAACTATATAATGTGTACATAATTATTGAGTGGATAATCATCATCA
>CALNVZ010000174.1:69118141-69128768 GCA_940671915.1 Paracentrotus lividus
ATACCCCCGTCACACTGACTTCGTTTCCTACTACGTCCTGCAAAATTTTGCCGAACGGGCATAGTCTGTGTGTAAACTGAGTGGACGTAGTAAATACTTTTTACGATCTGTTTACGAACTTCATGGACTAGCTCGGTCGGATTTCCAAAAAGTGTTCAAAAAAATCGGGCCCCATCTCGTCCTAAAATTTAACGGGGTGGCAACGTACCTGAAACGAGATGGAGCTACTACAAACGAATTGCCGTACTTAAATCGTTTTAAAGATGTGCTAGGACGTCATACAAACGAGCATTGATATTAATTATTCAAGTTCTAAAATTAAAACGTAGTGACAACGTTCCTTAAACGGGTAGGACTTACTCTGAACAGAAGGACGTACTACGAACATACGTTTCAATTTTTAAACAGAACGGCATGTCATAATTCCCGTCACACTGAGCTAGTTCTCACTGCGTTCTTGGTAGTTCTTGGTGAACGGGCCTCAATCTGTTTACACACGACTGAACGTAGTGCAGACCTTTTAGAATCTAGTACAGACCGTTTACAATCTGTTTACGAACTTGGCGACGGGCCCGAACGCCGGAGAGAACGGAAGGCATTCCGATTTTTTTTAACATGTTCAAAAAAATCGTACTGGCTTCAAGTTCTAAAATTAAACGTTGTGACAACGTTCCTTAAAAAGGTAGGACTTACTCTGACGAGAAGGACGTACTACGAACGTGGTACCTAACTTTTATCATGCTGCGCATAGGCACTTTTAGTGACCGTTTGGACGTGCTACGAACGGTATAGAGTGAACGAGCAGTTTACTCGTTCTGAACTGGATAACAACGTATTGCGGACGCGATAAAGACGGAATTAACGTAACGAGAACTATTTATGAACTGCCTAGCATCGTAATCAAGAAATTATTTTTCAAAGTATAAGTTCCAACCCGACCAAAGCCCGTTCAGCATTTTTTTAAAAACGGGCAAAAACGGGCAAGAACGTTATAGAACGACCTCAGTGTGACGGCCCCCTTAGCTGGAATCAGCATGAAGATGACTTATACCCAGTACTGCATTGGACGTCCAGTTGTAATAAGATACAGTGTTCATTGGCATTAACGTTTAAAAACAAATAAACTTTGATTCTGTCAATTCGAAACTGTTATAAAAAAATAACTAAAAGGCAAATCAAGATAATAATTAGATCTAGCATGTGATACGAGGTTAGAGGGTGGTTGTGAAAGGAAAGAGTATTCCCCCCCCTCAAAAAACAAAATAAAAAAATTCACGAAAGATAAGAGCCCTGAAGTGTCATGTACCTATACTCAGAAGGGAGGAGTAAGGGAACCCATTTCGATGACCTCCGGCTGCATGGGACGGGCATAAGTCTGGTTCATCTATATGCATAAGGACCATCAATTTAGCAGTGGATGTTATTGGGAATGGAAGTGACTTCCGTACTCCTCCCACCAGGGGTGGATATTTGTTAGGGAAACAAAAATATAATGGTTAATATTCAGCAAGAAGAAACTTATTAATCGCTTAATCGGTAGTACAAAATCATTACCCACATAAGGTCACCTTTATTAGAATCAAATGTCTTTCAAAATGGTATATGTTGCTCAAACTTCCCGTATTAAACAAAGCTACTTATATCATAATAAATTTTCTTCGATATTTTTTTTTTTTTGCATTTGCCAAGTGTAAAAAAAAAACTCACACACACAACCCCCCCCCCCATAAAAAACAAAACAAAACAAAAAACAAAAACAAATTAAAAAAAAAACAAAAAAAACCGATTGTAGAAGTTATAGGAGGTGTACAACTGGATGGATCACTGCGGAAGATTCGAGTATTTGTTTCGCCGGTTGTAGGTGATGAGAGTAGCGTTGTGTGTGTATGTGAGGGTGTGCGTGTGCGTGTGTGTGTTTGTATGTATATTTTGAGTATGGATACCTGCATGCTTTGGAGCGAAAACAAACAACGAAAGCAGAAAGAATAATATATGTGTGGGGATGTGTGAGTGTGTGTGTGTGGTGTGTGTGCGGGTGTGTGCGTGTGTGTGTGTATGAACTATGTTAGATGTTAGTCGGGTGTGGGTGATGATGGAGGTGAGTAAGGATAAGTGTTTGTTTGTGAAAAAGAAACAAAAATAGAGAGAAATGAATGTGTGTGTGTGTGTGTGGGTGTGTGTGTGTGTGTGTGTGTACGTGGATGTGTGTGACAATTAGCCGGGTGTGCGTGATGAGGGTAGGTGAGCGAGTGTATGAATGCTTGTATAAAAAAAAGATTGAAAGATAAAGATAAAAAAGGGAGAGGGGGAGAGAGAAAAAGGAGATCCCACCTCGTGCTGATGAGGATGAAAGAGCATGAGCGTGTGGGTGGGTATAATTGCCAGAAAGAAATATAGAGTAAAGCACAGAAAGTGAGAAAGTTTTTCCTCGCCCCCGCCCCCCCCCTCCCTTCCTCAGAAAAGAAATCTTCTGATACACATTATTAACTATATAATGTGTACATAATTATTGAGTGGATAATCATCATCACAAAAGATGTTTTCTTGTGTATAATAACGACAGCTTGTTATGTTGAAGAGGGTATTAAGCAAGAATTGAACAGAGTAGAAAAGAAGACGAAAAAGGTTATGGCTAAATTTAGAAGAATAAAGTAAATGGAACAAATCTGTGATCTGTATTTAGAATGCTCCAGTGATACTAATTCCGAATTTAAAGTAGACCTTCAAGAACCGGCTCCACTTTCCAAGTCGAATCTGATAGGATTTGAAGATTAAGTACTTGGTCAATAGAAGTTGTCAATTCCAGTTGACTGAGTGGAAAGGATATCCAATATTCAGAACCTCCTAATCTCCTGGAGGGCATGTGCAACATATTGCATTATGGCAGTTAAACTTTATTCTTTGTTGCATAGGTTACATGGATGTGTCAAGGGCAGGTCTTCAACATCTTCCGGTCTGTATTTAATAATGAGGACCTGACATCTGATAATAAATGAAAGCAATATGGAACACTCTTTGCATTTCCTGAAATTGGTTATTCACAGCTTTATATGACGTGAATTTCTTTGTACCTGTTAGTGAAGTAAATTCTCCTTGACAACAATTGAACAAAATGCTTATTTATTTATTTATTCACTTTTTCAGTTTTATTTCAACTTACTAATGTATAACGGATCCTCTAGACAGGAGCTTATTTACAATGATATCTCATGCACAAAAGTTGCTTTTTTATGTTGTTATTTGTGTGACTTCTTTGATTTTGAGTCGTCAGGGCATAACCAGCATTAATGAAGTCGCCAATACGGTGGTCAGTATATTCTCAGTCACAAAAGATGTTTCTCTTGTGTATAATAACGACAGCTTGTTATGGTTGAAGAGGGTATTAAGCAAGAATTGAACAGAGTAGAAAAAGAAAGACGAAGAAAAGGTTATGGCTAAATTTAGAAGAATAAAGTAAATGGAACAAAATCTGTGATCTGTATTTAGAATGCTCCAGAATACTAATTCCGAATTTAAAGTAGACCTTCAAGAACCGGCTCCACTTTCCAAGTCGAATCTGATAGGATTCTGAAAGATTAAGTACTTGGTCAATAGAAGTTGTCAATTCCAGTTGACTGAGTGGAAAGGATATCCAATATTCAGAACCTCCTAATCTCCTGGAGGGCATGTGCAACATATTGCATTATGGCAGTTAAACTTTATTCTTTGTTGCATAGGTTACATGGATGTGTCAAGGGCAGGTCTTCAACATCTTCCCGGTCTGTATTTAAGTAATGAGGACCTGACATCTGATAATAAATGAAAGCAATATGGAACACTCTTTGCATTTCCTGAAATTGGTTATTCACAGCTTTATATGACGTGAATTTCTTTGTACCTGTTAGTGAAGTAAATTCTCCTTGACAACAAGTTGAACAAAATGCATTTATTTATTTATTTATTTCACTTTTTCAGTTTTATTTCAACTTACTAATGTATAACGGATCCTCTAGAACAGGAGCTTATTTACAATGATATCTCATGCACAAAAAATCCTGCTTCTCTTGCTATTTACTATGTTGTTATTTGTGTGACTTCTTTATGATTTTGAGTCGTCAGGGCATAACCAGCATTAAATGAACCAAACGAGGACATGTATTTCAGTTAGGCAATATAAGCGTGCTAACAGAGTTACGTGGTATGTGTAATCTAGTTTGAAGGAGTTATCTGCATAACTAGATTTTCTAGGGAGATTATCACATTAATCATGCTTCATATACCATGCATTACAGCATTTCTTATTCAACATCAGTTTTTCTCTAAAATGATCAGACATTCTGGCAGTCGACGCTTTTTGATGAGAAGAGGAAACGACTCCATTTTCGGTATCGTTCATGATGCTGAAAGCATTCTTGCTTCGACGCATCTTTACCATTGATAAACGGGTTGTTCAATAACTTATTTTCATGTTCATGTACACGCAAAGGACAAACGAAACATGATATCGAAAATAACAATATGAAATATAGGCCTCTGCCATTGCCAGATCAGAAATATATGACAAATTTCAACTATTTATTTTCTTTTATATCACAATTTGACCTCTGTGACCCTTGATCTTTGACCTTCATACTCCAAAATCCAATCAAGTCGTCTTCTATACGGTGATAATATACTACCCCTAAGTTTAAAGCTCATATCTCAACTGGTTCTCAAGATATCGCGATGACGAACTCAATACATGGGATTTCACCATTTGACCTTTGTGACCCTTGACCTTCAACCTTCATATTCCAAAATCTAATCAGATCATTTTCCTATGGTGATACATACCATCCCCAAGTTTGAAGTCGATATCTCAAGTAGTTTTCGAGATATCGCGATATCGAGTGAACGGGATGTACGGACGGACGGACAACCCTAAAAACATGATGCCTCAGGCACCACCTTCGGTGGCGGAGGCATAAAAAAATTGACCTAATTCCTTTGACATGCTTGTTATTCGGTCAATAATTAATTGGTATTATCTTTTAACTGTTTTTAACTATTTGTTAAAAATGTTACTTGAAAGGTTCGCTTTGTTTGAACCGGTCAATAGTAGCTCGTATAAACTATACTTCATGAGTGTGAACGTGAACGACAGAGATCATAGAGCGTTTGGACAAACTAAATTTATGTGAAAGTAAAATCACTTTCTTCTACAATAGGAAATTTGTCCAGCCTTATATCTTTACATATCTTTAAAATCGACATCATACCCTAAACATCAATGTGTTTACATAGAAACATTTTTAGTCAAATCATATTCCTGAAGGGGAGAAGGGGGGAAAAATCGTTTGTTTTGTTTTCATGCTATGGAAATTTTCTATCAATAACAGCCTCGAGGGAATAACAACGGGAAAAGATTCGGTTCCTACAAACTATGACGATGCATGCAATATGCACTTCAGAGACACTGGGGAAAGAGGTAGAAAGAGATCAAAAGAGAAAAATGGAAGAGAGAGAAGAGGAGAAGGGGTGAAGGGGGAAATATATTACGCAGACAGGGAAATTAAGATAGGGGGAGATCTTAAACGCAGAGGCCTATATATGGGCAAGTCTACGCTATTTGTTCCCAAGGTGGTGATTTTTCGACTTTTTGACCATTTTTGTGTCAAGTGTGTCAGTGGGTTTGTAAAGGTATACATAATGTGTCATATATCACCATAAAGGGTATAAAATGAAGTTAATGCAAATGAGGTCAAAAAGTCATTTCAAGGTCATATGACGTCACAAGGCTCATTAATATTCATGAAAAAAAAAAGGTTTGTCATAGGAGTACAACCAAAAAGTATGTATTTTATGTTTTTATATTTTCATGGCTAACTCTGGTGAAAATGTCACGAACCTATAGCACATAGCTTTATATATTTTTAGACTTAAAATAGTCAGGTCTCAGAAATAATCTCACAAAAGGTAATGAGCTCATGTAAAATCATGCCTTTTTATTACTCACCCTCCCATCTTTAGAAATGAAAGAAAATAAATGTTTTTTACATTTCTGTTTAGTATTACCGTATGTTTCTTTTGTTTTATCAGAAAGATTTTTTAACAAAAGATGTTGCTACGCATTGGCTACACCAATTGTTTAATGAAAAATATTACAGGGAATAATTGTCCTGTGTGTTACCTGTCCCGTTTGTTACCTGACATATTTTTTAAAACTTGACCTTGCCAGAAAACTCGAAGTTGTATTAACGTTAGCATATGTCCTTACAATGTTTATTACATGTTCAAGAGGATAAGACTATGCAAGTTTAGATCTGATTTTTAAATTTAGAGTTATAGGTGAACAAAGACAAAATTTGAAAACACAATTTTTTCTGGTCCCGTTTGTTACCGACGAATAGATGATCATAAATTAATAATGAATTGAGTTATTTCAACTATTTTTTTATGTTTTTGTTGAAGATTCTTAGTTCCTTCAAGAATATACCTAAGGAATGAGATTTCATTTAAGATTTTTCAAACAAGCCCTGTTTTTGGCTCTGAATGTCCCGTTTGTTACCGCGAAAAATAGCTTGGACTTGCCCATATATTAAACTAAATGCCCTTTGTGTATACAATTGCACTTTCAGAACGAAACACAGCCCCCATAATTATATTTTACGCATCACACGCAACCATGTTTGAACACCTTCAATACATATGCTTACTATCCATAGCTACGTCCAAATTTAATTATCATAGTAGGGGAGACCGGGGATTGACGTTACAAAATTCACATTTTGGGCCAGATAATTCTAATGAAAGTACTCACACACTCCATTTTTGGTCTGTAGTTGTAAAACCTGAGGCACATAAAACTTGAAAACATGTAAACACTAATTAACTACAGCTTAATTAATGAAGACATTTTTTTTTTGTAACAACCTACCCCGTATATGGGGTAAGTTGTTACACCATACGGGATAAATTGTTACTATATGTAAACATACGGGGTAATCTGTTACAATGGGTAAATCTCTTATACCATACTTTTGTTTCAACTTTCCAGTTTCTTGGTATCGTTAACAGTAGGTCACGTAGAGCTGTAAAAATAGACTATAAAGTAATAATAGAAATATCAAAATATTAACACCTGAAAATTGAAACAAAATTACTTTACACGTGCAATGTAATTGGGGTAGGTTGTTACATCGACATGGGGTAGGTTGTTGTAACAACCTACCCCATGGGTGAGTTTACACATAAAATCAACTGTAGCAAAGCCATAAGGCAGAATTACAGGGCATGACTCAGGGGTATATTAGTGACATACACGTACTATGTTCACAATACCAGACTATCATCATGTGCCTTCAGTTGTAAGAACTATTACAAATTTTAAGTTTTGTCAAAAATTCACTTGGAACTGTAAAAACTGGTTTTTGTTGATTTACTGTTTAATAAAACAACGTAGAAACCTCACGACCGGCAGTTCATCACAGCTACGTGTAGGTTGTATATAGATGCCAGTTAGCACGAACTCTCTTGTTCCAACTTAGCACACTGAGAACTGTAACAACTGACCCGTGTAACTTCCATCCCCGGTCTCCCCTACATTGTCACCCCCCCCCCCCCCCCCCCCCCCCCCCCCCCCCCCCCCCCTCCCACCCCCTCCCATGCCTCCTCTCCACGGCCACTGCAACAAGTAGAACATGTAAAGAAGGGACAGGGGGTCGTTTCATGAAAGGACTTGTCGGACGTTTTATCCGACAAACTGTTATAAGCTACTGAAATGCTTGCATCTGATTGGCTAAGAGCAAGTTTGTCGGATAAAATGTCCGACAAGTCCTTTGATGAAATGCCCCCTGGGTGCGGCGCCACTGAATGACGTTTACTCATCAAGTTTATGTTCCCCTATTTCCAGATTAATGATGAAGGGCTTAGGCTACATGTAAAATAAGAAAATGGTGGTATTGATGTTCTTCTTTATTCCGCGGGGCTACGCACACTTGATCAGAAGGTCGTCGACTTTAAAAATCTAAACTCTATAAGGGAGTTGTTAACATTGGAATATGGAAATGCGTTATGAGTGAAATCAACAGGGAACATAATATTCACACACTAGGGTTACATGATTTCTTGTTTACCTCAGTTGTAATAGGTCCGAACTGATTGGCTACCCAAAATGCTTCAATCAAACAAAAGGATTAAAAAAAATTATCAAAAGTTATTTTTTCCGCATATTTAGAAAAAAAAAAAACATGGAAGTTATTCTGGGTGTCTGTTGTCATTGAAATGGTATCCTTTCAGAATCGGTTGATGATCTCTTTTCTTGTTACACTTTATTTCATTTTCTTGGAATTTTGTGGAATTGTGATGGAATATGAATGCAAACACATTATGCATAAACAATGAAAAATTCCACAGAAAATGTTAGGGGAATACAAAACGTGACAAGAGGCAGAAAAGAATGTTCATATTCCAAGGCAATTGAAGTAAGAGGGAGAGATTAAATATTGTGTGTATGCGTTGTGTGTGACGGGGTATGTGCATGAGAGATGAAAAAAGGTGGGAAACCAAAGTCGAAGAGGGTAGTACAGAGAGAGGGGGTGAAAAGAGAGACAGAAAGACATAGAGAGAGACATAGAAAGAGATAGAGAAAGAGAGAGAGAGAGAGAGAGAGAGAGAGAAGGGGGGGGAGGGGGTAAACAAGAAAGCGGAAAATAATGAGACGGACGAAATCTAAGATTAGTGAGGGTTCGCCGAACGATTCATCATCATGCCTTCATTGATTTATGTGGAATATGAATGAGAGCCCAGGTAGGGTATTGCATGCACGGAGGAAAAAGACGTCACTGTCCAAAAGAGTATTCAACTTGCTCACATACATAACAAACAAACATAACATGGAGATCTATATGTTATAAATGCTTTACCTTACATTAGGGTGCTATCTCACTTCGCGGAGACGTCTCCGCGAAGTGAGATAGCACCCTTAGTTATTTAAGTAAAAACTGAATTCCCATCAATAATTGTCAATTTTCTTGTTGATGTTGCTGTTTCCTTGTTATCTGCGGTGTTTTTGCTTTTGTAGGGAGTTTGGAAAAATGTGTAATAGTGCAATTTAGGGGTTATTATGACCACCTGACATTTTAACATGATAGTTCTAACTCCACTGATAGCTCGCTCTGCATCAACTCTTCTGTGTTTGAAAGTTAGCGACACATTGCCCTTGTCGATCACACTGCGTAGGCGTGATATCGATTTTGTAAGGAGCTATGCCCTTATCACGTGCTATTTCTTGACCTTGAAGTCTAGTAGCATTGAACTCCTTACAACTTGATGCCCTGTGATTTGTAAACATTAGGAAGGAAATTACTAGCTCCCATGGCATAGCCTCCTTTTCTTCACACTCAGCTTTTAAAACTTCTATATATCAGTGAAAATATTACTTTCTTTTACACCCTTTTACGAAAAAGTCATTTGTTTCGAGTGCAGGAATTGCTTGAAATATTCAGCGCGCAACATTGCAAGCTATAATCTTATTAAAATAAAATAATGCCGTTGACCTGTTTTTGTAATCGACCAAGTGGAAATGAAGGTATTACTCTAAGACTGATTTCTTTCTAATGTGGGACGACAGACCGACTTCATTAAAGCCAGAAAATGCAGCTGTAGCGACCAGATAAAAAAAAACTTTCAAGGAAAAACGCCACGGGCTTTCCATCAATGAATAGAAATACAATCCAATTTCATATCGACTCTGTAAAGTTTCAACAGTATATCGTGCCCAAAACCAATGTTATATTAAATGACACAGTGCACGATGGCTGCTACAGGGGAAGGATATCACCTCACGTTTTGAAAGAAATTCCATTTCCTGAGTACGTGTAATGAGTATTAATATAGTTCCGGTTACACACCATTGCATCTGGATACCGTCATGTGTGTGTGGACATGTTGCATAGTATTAGTCAGGCAGCTAGCTCATGATTGGTTAGCTGAACGAGGTACCACTAGTAAAGTATTGGAATATATGGGGAAGAATCCCACATTTACTAAACCACAACGATCTGGCAGTGATCTCTGCTGCATTTAGGTCCTATCACGCGGGGTGCGTCCAACATGTAGTGCCTCATTTTTACAAATAAATTATTTGAATGAAAATATGCAGAATTCTTTTCTAAACCACTACATTTGATGTCAATAATAAAGTATATTACATTGTCTTAACGCTTGCTGATCAATTTTGAAATCAGTAAGCTGAATCGAAAACCATGAGAAGTTTTGAAATGAAGAAATGTTTTTTCTCTGACTTTTTTTACGCAAATATTTTTTGTTCCTTTTTTCAATCATTTTTAAAAATAATTTGTAATAAAGCATTGATGTTTGTAACTTTTCTAAAAACTACCTACGTGCATGTGAATGAAAGCCTGTAAAAAGAAGGGAGTTTAATATCTTTTATTCGATAAAGAATTATGATGAGTTAAAGTAGGCAACGCCAATATAGACAAAATTCAAGCAATTTGCCCCGGTGACGGGAGAATCACAATCCGGCACGTGTATTATGAAAAGCTGATGTATGCGATGGCTGTGAAGTGGCCCAAACAAAGTGCCAAATGCGAACATTTCGTCTGTTTTGTCTGCTAAAAGGCTATCGCATGTTTCTGGGCCCTTGCTG
>CALNVZ010000174.1:69130545-69153785 GCA_940671915.1 Paracentrotus lividus
TGGGTCAATTTGATAGAGGCACGTATATTAACATATGTTTGATGATTTATCGACCGCACAGGTGAAATAATTAATTTTCTTCTGAAAAAAATGACACTTTATGGAATTTACATCATATAACACATAGGAGAACTGCTCGCATGTGACGTTACAAAATTAAAATTTTAAATATTCATAACTTCGTTATTTTTTGGTCGATTTTCTCCAAACCTTCACTCATATTTTTATTTTATTTTTCCCCATTTTTTAAAACCAATAAAATTCCAGGGTGAACTTCCCCTTTAAGAAGAAAGCGTCTGATACATCTTCTGTCGTACGCTGATAAAGGGAAGCAAGTGAAAAAAAAAATCCTGTAAACAGGCAAAATGTGTCGCCAAAGCAACAACATAATGCCTTACCTGAAATATCGTTAAATCAAGTTAAGTGTTTTTGTATGAGATCTGTTTAAAAATAAAGAGAAAAATAGGAACATTTTAAGAACAGTTTGAAACCTCCAAAAACTCAAACTTACTTGATATTTCCCTTACTTCGTTTTGTCAGAAGTAGGGCGGCTTATATTTCACTTACAGTATCGGTACTTCTCACTATTATCAAGGATGAGAGAAAGATAAAGTGAGAGAGAGAGAGAGAGAGAGTGTACGAGACAAAGAGATAAAAGATGAGGGTAAAGCGAACCAAAACAACTTTTATTTTTTTGCTCAAACTCAGTACAATCTCTTTTCGAACATGAAAATAGGCATAAGACATTAATATTTTCTTAATGTTAGTGAGAAAAAAGGGAAAATACATACGGTGGTGATATATCATACAATATTAGAAAGAGTGGATGTACATTACAGAACAGTAGTTAAATGGTATAAAAGATAAAGAAAGTTGGAGATAATAGGTTAAATATGCTAATATGTACTATAGGCAGTACGCTTTGGGAATGAGAATCGTGAATATTTATACCTATCTCATGTGGCAGAGGATTACGATTATAGTAGAGTCATTTTGGGGGGTTCCGTGACCAACCTCTCTGAACCTTTTTTTCTCAGTGGATTTGGCATTCTGAACCATTTTGAAGGAAAATAAGCTTCTATGTACCTCCCAAAAATGGAGGGAACAATTTTTACAGCCCCAAATTCAAAATGGCTGCCAAAATGGCCAAAATAGCCCAAACTGCCTATATCTCAGTAACTAATTAACCTAGGAGGTTGATTTTGGTGTCTTGACATGGGTTTTTGGGGACAGGGATTTCAATGCTTCCCTTGTTTTATTGGTAGAACATGTCCACTGCAGTGAAATCCAATATGGCCTCCCCAAAAAAGGCCGAGGAACATTTTCTCTCTTAAACAGCCCACAGATTCAGAAATGGCGCCGCAAAAATGGCCAAAACTGAACTCTATATCTCAGTAATTAATTACCCTAGGAGGTTGATTTTTGGTTCTTGACATAGGTTTATTGGGGTCAAGGATTCAATGCTCCCTTGTTTTATTGGTAGAAACATGTCCACTGCAGTGAAATCCAAATATGGCTCCCAAAAATGGCGGGAACATTTTTTACACCCCAAATTCAAAATGGCCGCCAAAATGGCCAAAACTGCTTATATCTCAGTAAACTATAATTAACCTAGGAGGTTGATTTTGGTGTCTTGACACATAGGTTTTTTTGAGGGTCAAGGATTTCATGCTCCCCTGTTTTATATTGTAAAACATGTCCACTGCAGTGAAATCCAATATGGCCCCAATATACACTTTGTATTGTTCCTCGCCACCAAGTTCCCTAAGAGAGCTGATCTTGCTGGGGTCAAAGCAGCCTGTCAACATGATTATATGGTAACATAATTTCCCAAATTCATCACATCTGGAAAAATTTTGATTATCGCTGACAGTTTTACTTCAAAGTCAAACATACCTTAAAAGTCTGCGACATCACTCTCTCCACCTAAGTCACTGACACTATCGCTACAACGAGTCACTATCAGTGTATGAGTCACTGTATGCATTTGCGCTGTCGGAATCACTCTCTTCACCATCGCTGCTGTCATCACTGTTGCTCTCGTTCTCCAAGGGTGGTTTCGAGATGGACAAGGAAGTGGGGTTCTGTTGAGCGTACAGGTAGACAAAGTCCATCTACACAGATGCCATCCATGTCCTATCGGTGATGGTGGCTTGCAGCTGGAAATTCTTGAGCAAATATGCAAGGTAGTTTGCACGAAGCAGGTGCTGATGCAAACTGTCCGAGTCAGGCATTAATCGCATTGTGCTCTTTCTTCTGTGCTCTTCCACTTTGCAGCCCGGGCTTCTCCTGGTGTCTTGCTTTTGGCATTACAATAGACGTAGCGAATGACGAACTGTTCTAAAATCACTGATGACATTCTGCGGGGCTGGAAATTTGGGTGCCACAATTTGCAAGCAGACTATGAGCTTGTTTAGAATTGGCCGAGCGTCCAACAATCCGCAATTTACCTGCTCCGAAAAAAAGCAGAGTTGAATCAACAACCGCTAATGACATGTATTGCAATGATGGATTGAGAGATTCTTTCATTGCACAGATGTTTGGCATCATCAGCTGCTGTTTGCGTTTCAAGCACAAGTTCCCTGACGCTCGATGACAAACATATGCGGCTTGGACGTAATTGTCGGTGTCTTCTGTGTCAAGAACGACTGCTGCCTTGTAGCCATCTGACCGAAGTGCACTATACATCGTGAACATGGCAGTGTCTGCTTCAGCATGGAAGCATAGGAGTTCAGGCAAATCCTCGCTGTAGTAAGATTCCTTGCGTAACTTCCGACTACACAATAGATGATCTCTGTCCCTGTAAATGCCCACTTTCTGGAATTCCTTTTTGAAGAAATGCCTGTAGGCGGATCTTTGTTAGCAGGCTTACCAAAGCAGGGCATGGAAATCCTTACTAAGGGAAACTTGTCCTCTGCCTTCATGAAGACATTCTTTGTTTGTATCTGTTTTCTGTCTAAAGTATCCTTTCACTGTCCTTAATGCTGTAGTCCAGGTCATAGGAATCGTTTACAAAAATGATTCTCTCTGCATTTGCGTGTCTACTCTTGATAGTGTTCATCATTTTCTCTGCGTAGTCTCCCCAGGTATACTGCTTACCATTCCTCTTCTCCCTATCCTCAATGGTCGGGACTGCAAGTCGCAAAATGAGACCCATGTCAATAAGGGATGTATACACTTCAGGTTCTGAAGTCACATCCATGGTCAGTTTTTGCAGTAGTTTGCTTTTCTGTGACTTGCGGAATGTTCCGTTTGCATTGAAGATGGAAAGGCACTCGGGTGTGACACGATTGTTGCATGATATCCTCAAGATGTAGTGTCCCACTGCTGTCAATAGTCTCGACAACGAAGCCCAATGGCACATCCCTCCGACTTCCATTCCCATCCGCCTTTATCCTTTTTTCAAATTTGTCTAAGCTCTACTTTATCCCTTTCTTTTTCAACTTTCTTTTTGACTGGAAAAGTTCTTTCGCTTACTCCGATGAACTCTGTCATTCAAAGTCTTGGTTTTCGAATAGACCCTCTCATCCATGAACTCATTAACCTTACTTCTACCATCCATCTTGGCTGTTGCTAGATCTACAGCAAGTGAATCAGAGGCTGGGATTCCAGACTGAAGGGACCGCAGTGTCTGGTTAGTTTGGTCAAACGGGTCACACTCAAATTCATTGATACACGAACTTATATCCTGCACAGCTTGTTCATCCTTTCTTCTCTTGCTAGATGAGCAATCTGCATGCTCTATTTTACTATGCCTCTTGCGATTAGCATGATGGTGAACAGCTCTTCTCACTCGATTGATGTTATTCACGTTGCATGTATTTGAAAGGAGTTGTTTCTCATTGTTCAGGATAGCTAACCAACCAGACTTCAGCTTGGAGCCCTTGTTCATAGTTGATTCTATCCATATGTCCAGAGCAACACAAGAATATGGATTTCCTGTCATTGACTGTGCAAACATACCATCTTTCATGAATGCAGCCTGTTTGGCAAGAGTTGTGGGACACTACATCTTGAGGATATCATGCAACATCGTGTCACACCCGAGTGCCTTTCCATCTTCAATGCAAACGGAACATTCCACAAGTCACAGAAAAGCAAACTACTGCAAAAACTGACCATGGATGTGACTTCAGAACCTGAAGTGTATACATCCCTTATTGACATTGGGCTCATTGGCGACTTGCAGTCCCGACCATTGAGGATAGGGAGAAGAGGAAGGTAAGCAGTATACCTGGGAGACTACGCAGAGAGAAAATGATGAACACTATCAAGAGTAGACACGCAAATGCAGAGAGAATCATTTGTTGTAAACGATACTATGACCTGGACTACAGCATTAAAGACAGTGAAAGGATACTTAGACAGAAACAGATACAACAAAGAATGTCTTCATGAAGGCAGAGGACAAGTTTCCCTCTAGTAAGGATTTCCATTGCCCTGCTTGGTAAGCCTGCTAACAGATCCGCCTACAGGCATTCTTCAAAAAGAATTCCAGAAAGGCATTTACAGGGACAGAAGATCATCTATTGTTGTAGTCGGAAGTTACGCAAGGAATCTTACTACAGGCGAGGATTTTCCTGAACTCCTATGCTTCCATGCTGAAGCAGACACTGCCATGTTCACGATGTATAGTGCACTTCGGTCAGATGGCTACAAGGCAGCAGTCGTTCTTGACACAGAAGACACCGACAATTACGTCCAAGCCGCATATGTTGCTCATCGAGCTTCAGGGAACTGTGCTTGAAACGCAAACAGCAGACTGATTGATGCCAAACATCTGTGCAATGAAAGAATCTCTCAATCCATCATTGCAATACATGTCATTAGCGGTTGTGATCATAACTCTGCTTTTTCGGAGCAGGTAAATTGCGGATTGTTGGAACGCTCGGCCAATTCTAAACAAGCTCATAGTCTGCTTGCAAATGTGGCAACCCAACTTCCAGCCCCGCAGAAATGTCATCACAGTGATTTAGAACAGTTCGTCATTCGCTACGTCTTATGGTAATGCCAAAAGCAAGACACCAGGAGAAGCCCGGCTGCAAAGTGGAGAGCACAGAAGAAGCAAGAGCACAATGCGATTAATGCCTGACTCGGACAGTTTGCATCAGCACCTGCTTCGTGCAAATACCTTGCATATTTGCTCAAGAATTTCCAGCTGCAAAGCCACCCATCACCGATAGGACATGGATGGCATCTGGTAGATGGACTTTGTCTACCTGTACGCTCAACAGAACCCCACTCCCGTTGTCCATCTCGAAACCACCCTTGGAGAACTGAGAGCAACAGTATGACAGCAAGCGATGGTGATGAGAGAGTGATTCGACAGCGCAAATGCATACAGTGACTCATACACTGATAGTGACTCGTCTGTTAGCGATAGTGTCAGTGACTCAGGTGGAGAGAGTGATGTCGCAGACCTTTAAGGTATGTTTGACTTTGAAGTAAACTGTCAGCGATATCAAAATTTTCCAGATGTGATGAATTTGAAATTATGTTACCATATCATGTTGACAGGCTGCTTTGACCCCAGCAAGATCAGCTCTCTAGGCAATCTGGTGGCCGAGGACAATACAAAAGTGTATATTGGTGGCCATTGGATTTCACTGCAGTGGACATGTTTACCAATATAAAAGGGAGCATGGAAATCCTTGACCCCAAAAACCTATGTCAAGACACCAAAATCAACCTCCTAGGTTAATTAGTTACTGAGATATAAGCAGTTTTGGCCATTTTGAATTTGGGTTGTAAAAAATGTTCCCGCCATTTGGGAGGCCATATTGGATTTCACTGCAGTGGACATGTTCTACCAATAAAACAAGGGGAGCATTGAAATCCTTGACCCAAAAACCTATGTCAAGACACCAAAATCAACCTCCTAGGATAATTAATTACTGAAATATAAGCAGTTTGGCCATTTTGGCGCCATTTTGAATTTGGGCTGTAGAAAAATGTTCCCCCTTTTTGGGGAGGCCATATTGGATTTCACTGCAGTGGACATGTTCTACCAAATAAAACAAGGGAAGCATTGAAATCCCTGTCCCCTAAAACCTATGTCAAGACACCACAAAATCAACCTCCTAGGTTAATTAGTTACTGAGATATAGGCAGTTTGGGCATTATTGGCCATTTTGGCGGCCATTTTGAATTTGGGGCTGTAAAAATTTTCCCTCCATTTTTGGAGGTACATAGAAGCTTATTTTCCTTCAAAATGGTTCAGAATGCCAAATCCACTGAGAAAAAAAGGTTCAGAGAGGTTGGTCACGGAACCCCCCAAAATGACTCTACTATTACGATGTTCGTCTCTCAAAATAGGAGAAGAACCCAGATCTCGAAGAACCCCATTTTTTCGGAGAAGGAAACAAAATGTTTCTTGTGAATGTCTTAATCATGTCAAGATGTCACATGGATTCAAGCTTAAATTTGTATCTGGACATCAATTGTAACTACATATATTTAAAGTCAAGTCAGACATTCTGAAAACAAAATTAACTTAACATTAAATTACAGTAGCAGGGGTCTTGATCCTCCCTAACCTCAATATATCATAGACCTAATCGGAAACTTCATTTCCTCATTATTTTCATTTGATTATTAAGAAGATACACCAAAATGTGAAATAATAATTATTTGACATTGTGTTATTGAGGATCTGTAGTTTCCTACCGCAAACAGACATGACAGAGAGGTCAAGAACAGAAGTGTCTGCTTTGACAATACCCCGGTAAAGGAGCCGCCAGAGACCACTCAGGATATCACCCGACTGGGAGCATGCCGCTTACGCATGGCGCAAACTAACAGACGATCAACCACTCTGCGCCGTACCCATGAGACTATTTCCTTATTTATTCTACAACGCGCAGATGCGGGAGTGCGCAAGGACACACGCAGGTGATTTTTGGAGTCCTGTTCCAATAGTTCTGCATCAATTGCAAAGAGTTCCGTTTACACTCGCCGGTGCCGTGGGGAGTAAGAAGGTACATAAGGGGGTAAAGAAGGTCGAAAATAGGCAATTTGGGTATTGCACGTTGAAATTGGCGTCTCCGTACTAGGTGTGATGTATTGAAGCTTGTTTACACATATTTGTAATAATAATGATGGCTTTTCACGCGTGGCGCCCACTGATATCACCTGGTGGTAATGCTGAATCGAGAACTTGAAATGCTTCGTCTGAGCTGTTTAGTAGCCTATGATGGCGTCATCCTTGATATGAACAATGGACGTCACGCATTAAGAATTGACAATATTATTTTTATGATAATTTACCCAAAACTCTTGTTCTTTTACTCTCAACCGCGTATGATGATCAAGTGTGCAGGCACACAGCCATGACCATTCAATTATTTGTCAAGACATGTTGGTACACATTGTGTCTGGTCATACATACGACTGTGTGATTAGTCCCTATTGCAACAATGACATACAAGTTGCCCATTTCAATTTTACAATCAGGAGTTCTCAAAATCCAATTTGTGCTAGACAAGCCACTAGACGAAGCGACGTGTTGCTCGTAGGCACAAGGGGAGATTAATTCCTATTCCCTAAATCTCCAAGCCATGGGTTTCTTATGGTGATTTCGATGAATATCTCTGAGATTAATTTGGATTAAAGTCTTATCAGGGGAAAGCATCTTTGCCTTGTGTGTTTGCGAGTTCACCCTATTGCTCTCTCACGGCGCCCAAAAAGAGCAAGGCCGCTTTAGGCTTATGGCTTTTCCTCACTAAACTTGTTTATTTTGTTTATACCTGATCTGACATTGCCGAAATTCTCTGAAGCCAAAGTCTTTCATAAAATCTGATTTAAAACAAATGAACACGAGCTTTAAACTCCATGGTTCCATCTCAATAGTTGTGCCCTTAACAAATTCGTATTCTGTATTTCTCATTCAATTTTAAACATTTTTTCCATGTATAAACACACTCCCAGTTTATTATTTGACCATACTAAGACTATTAAAGAGAATCTACTGGAGTGACAAAGATGATATAAAGAATTATTGTGAGCTTTCCTATCACTTTAATGCCATTTAGGAGGAATATCATAGTGAAAGGTCAACTTCAAAGAATTGCTCTTTAATTGCCCTCATAGTCGTAATATAACCCAATATAATTATACCCAAAGCAACTGATATGTTCGGACCGATCATTTTGTATAGCCCCAAACCAGCATTTCTGTGTGCAGAGCATATATTAAATTCTAATTTGAATTGGGTTAATTTCTTATCATTTTGGTGACACCAAAATCTCACAACACACAAGAATGCTTCGGTGGGTCACGACAAACGTTTCCAAAGAACTTTTAGACAGTTTTTTCCACATTTCATTCTCATTACCAGAACAATAATTCCACTTCAACTGAAAGCGCTGGAAAATAAGTTTTTTTTTTTTTTTTTTTTTTTTTTTTTTTTTTTTTTTTTTTTTTTTTTTTTTTTTTTTTTTAGCCATTTATAGAAAGAGGGATATCAATCGAGGTGGACAGGGGTAAGTCAGCAAGTCACGACGTGGCAACGTCCTCTAAACACTATTTCAATTCCTGATGACATACAACCGATGGCATGAATATCATTAGTCCTCGGGGCAGTCTAAAACCATTACTTTGCTTCATTTCCACATGACCTATCACGAATCCAGAGGGGGTTTCAAAATTAGAATGGCGCTGCAGGAGAAAGAAATAATATCTGACATGGAATTCTACAACATCACGACTCAAGTCACATGTTCATTCAATGAAACTTAAGAAGTGTTTTCACGGTCCAAACTGCCGTAAATTTCTCAATACGAACTGCTGGATGGAAAATCATCCCCCTTTTCCCCCTAATTGATGTTCAAATTTGCTTGTTGATTAGCACTTTTAAATGGGCACTTTTTAAAAGCTGAGGGTATTATTCATTTTTACGTGGGACGTAAGCTTTATTGACAGGGCATCACTATTAACCTATATAGGAAATATAATGGGATCATTTAAAGCCAGAGTAAATTCGGTATCAGAGATGTGAACTCGACAGAATATATGCACGCACTACCTTTTCAGGGAGCCAATGCTTCAGCTTTAAAAAAAAAAGTAAAGCAGGTGTAAGGTATTATGGTCAGAAGTGGTTGTAAAAAAGGAGGTTGTTGGGGTTTGTGGGTATTCCTGATTGTACAGTATCAGATAGCAAATCACGTTGCATTGCACATGTCACTTACACGTACGTATCCATATTGAATCATAAAAAGAAAGTGTTTTCGATGTCCGTAAAAAGAAAGGTGAAAAAAAAAGAAAAGAAGCAAAACAAGCAAACATAAGGAACAAGTGCCACGAGCAAGGTGCGACTACAGAGTGATGGAAAACATTACTGTAGTGTTATGACACAGGTTCACTCGGCCATTGATACAAATATAACTCTACATTTGAAGGGGAAAAAAAAAGAATACTAGATAACTTTCAAAATTAAAACAAACCCCAGAGCGTTGCCATATTTTCTTTACCTATCATAAGAAGTGTACGAGAGAAGAACAAATAAAACGTCTTCTCGTATGACAGTTGTTATTCCATGGAGGGACGGATTCGATAAATAGGAACTGTTCGTAGCACTTGGTTCCTTTTAATCACTCGCGAACTAATATTTACCGTGTCACACCAGGTAAAGTTGGTGGAAATTTAAACCCCTGGAGGTCGGAAAGACCAAGAAAAAAAAAGACAATTTCGGAAGAGGGAGAAGACACGAAGAAACGGGATCTAGCGCCTTGAATTGATAATCAATTTAACTGATTGACCATTATTTCCCAAGACAGTTGTTCAGGCCTCCATCCAAAAGAGCGGGAAAGCAGCGGTGAAACTGGATGAGAAAGTCAATTCAATCGACGATACAACGAAGATAGAGGCACTGGCGTTGAGTTACATCACCGGACTTCATTTGAGGTGAACAACAGGTATTTGATAGGGTCAAGAAAACCACGATGGAGTACGTCTATTGACGCCTACCGATGATTCGATGAACTTCTACAAATAATAAATCAAACACCACATTTTTCTAGGTTTGAAAAGTCCAATTCTAACATAAACTCATCGTTTTGGTTCTTGAAAACAACCAATATTCGTTCATTATTGAATCACTTTCTAATGAGACAGTCAATACTTTCCTCATTATCAGCAAGAGGATTAACAACCTGCGAGCTGCGTTTCTCGAGACTTAACCTCTAATTCGTTGAAAGAGCTAGAAGCGTTTCTATCCTGGAATACAAAGACAACCGACATGGGATACATTTCAACCTGAACGAATTGGCACAATCACTTATCCTAAGGTGAATTATCTAGCTTCTTAAGAGGTGCACGGAGGTCAACACTGATACCTAAGGACGGTTTGTTCGGTGTTAGAAATAATCACTGGGAATCCCATGCTGGGTAACTACTCCCTCAAAACCCATCAAAGAATAAAGTCGGTGGAGCTATACCTTTCACGTATCTCGGTTCCCAGTGATATTGCTTTGGAGACGTATAAAATAGGTTTAGGAGTGCTCACGGGCATTACAGTGCAATGAAATATATCTTACAATTTGTCTAAATGTTGGTATTCCTTTAAGAAGAAGGTGATATTGCAACTCAAAATAGTTTGTCCTTCTAATACTTCAACTTGATTTTATGTAGGCACTCCTTTGAAGTAACCTGTCTCTCAAAGTAAGGGATCAATAACAAACGATCGACTAAACACAGGAATACCCTAATGCTAACGGCGCATATTCTACTTGGTTAGAAAACCAAGATACTTTTGTTTTTGAACGGTTCATTCTTAAATTCGAGTTTACCCATGAAGAGTCAGAGAAAGCAAAATGAATATATTATTATTTCATCCATACCCTAAGGACTCACTCATGACTCCCACCACCACTCAACTCTCTGTCCCGATGCCAAAAGACAATTTTCCTATTACGATGGTAATGTTTGCTTTAATAGCATTTATGATCTCCAGCAGTTATTCCGTAATACGATGATTGTAATGTGTGCTCCAATAGTATACAGTGTTGGATCCAGGATTTGAAAATCGGGGGGGGGGGGACAGGCTTGATAGGAGGTGGGGCACCGAAATTTTCCTTTTTATCATGTAAAGTCAATGAGCGGTTTTCAAATTATAGAGGTTGTCCCCTGCGCTCCCTTCGGATTCGCCACTGATTTATGATCTTCAGAAGATCTGAAACGAGTAAAAGCTGTCAAACTTTGTATTGTCATACATGACATTATGGCGAGTGCAGTTACTTGGAACATAGTATCACATGTAAATAGTAATAATATATAATTATATATAATTATTATTTTGTTATTATTATATAATATCATTTATAGTAATATTACCAAATCATTATAGTTGATAGGTAAGTATATGAAACTCCGTATTGTTATGCGCGGCATTGCAGAAAATTCAGTGGTTGGTTATGGCATTTGTCCTAGACAAATGATTATTTTTTTTTTTTTCATTATTATATTTGAATCGGGTGGAGCTCTCAGACTTTCCACCACTATGGGGGATTTCGAGGCCAGTGAAATTATTTTAGATATATTATAAAAGTTGTAAGCTGATTTATGGATATCTTCGGTAGATATGACATGAGTAATGTCAAACGTTCTACCATTATAAAGGGCGTCATGACAATATCATTCCTTCAAACACAATATAGAGTCATTCTATTGTTTCAACCTAAAATTATCTTCTAGAACACTTTGAAAAAAAAATCTTTGCATGACTAAATTTGATATTTCTACAACAAAGATAAATGGGCCTGATATCGAATCAAATTTTAAAAGGTTGCTTGCCCAAATATATATATATATATACATATTTTTTAACCTAAATCTTCAGATTTATTCAGAGATCCTCGATGACACTCTGTCAAATCTTCTCCCCGCCCTCCCCATCTACAAAACATTTGCGATACAGTCCAGTCGACCATGTATACACATGCAGTTAATACATACCCTGGGCTATTCGACACAGTTCGTTCTGTGAACATGGTTATCAGACACTGTTTGCACCTTGTATCAATAAATAAATCGAGGCGTGCTGTTTGCTGGGGCCTAAACATATCGCTTCGGATCGAGCGTAGGGTGAGGGGAGGTGTGAATAACCCACATTACAATTCCTTAACACTATCCGGAGGGCATGGATTGCAAACGAAGGAAGGGTCGTAGGTATATCATCGGATTTGAATTCGGTAGTTATAATAATCGTCCGGATCTCGAGCAGATTATTGATATAATGTATCCAATGATTTGTTTGACATCTTTGATAATTATGAAAAAGGACAATGTCATAATAAGCATGATTTGGAATTGAAATGGAGCAATGAGATTGTCTGAATGGTTGGTGTATCGATCGTATGTTAAACCAACTAATAGATGGCTTGAAATTATTTTACCATAACGAATGTTAAAATATTAAAAATTTGATATTCTTGTTGTCAATCATGTTGTAGCTGATCAAAAGATATGTGTTGAATGCTACAAATACACCACTTTGACTTCCAGATAAGCGGACAATTTCACATACGATTTCATTTACGTTTTAGGGATTCCTTAAAGCAAGCAGAAGGGTTTGTGGTAACGAGGGCATTGGCTTTCATGCATATTACAAGGAATATTTCTTCTTTTAGTAAGCAAATCCCTAAGAAAGCAAGCACTCAGCAGTAACTACATCGACAAGTCTATATCTTCCTAGTGCACCAAGGATGTTATCAAAAAATAATTCATCCCCAGAAGAACTAACAACTTTGCTAACCGTTGAAGATTGAAGATTTCCTCCGCATTCTCGAGTATATTGACACTTTTTATTTATTTATTTTTTATTTACCATATCGTAACAGAATTTTGCCGTGTACAAAAAGATTTATTTTTCCTAACCATGATAACGAAATGATCATCAGGTAGCAAAATACGAGGCATTTCACAAAAATATATTTCTAGCGCTCTTATCGCACAAGTAAAACAAAAAATGGACAAACAATAGCATGGACAATTCATTAAGAAAAAAAATAGTGAGCGAGCAAAGGGAAAGAAATGTATTGATTGAATTGAAAACTGAAAGTTGATCCCAGTATTAAATTTCTTTATTAATATGCACATGGTCCACTACGCCAACATTTGGCAATGGTATCAATGGTCATTAGTCCTTTAGTTTCCTGGCGGGCATTTCTGTTACAGGTATTGACGTCCATGAGAAGCACTATATTGCACTTAAAAGTGAAGGAGAAGTGAGAAGAGACCTAGTTTCGTCTGAACTTGATGGTTGCGGGGAGTAAGGAAGTTAAGCATAATGTCTTCATAATGACTAGTGAGTAGACCAAGGCGCCACAAATGAAAAATTAAAAAGCATTGACGAAATCCATTACTACTTAAAGACTGGAAACTCAGCTTGAATCACCAATCAAAATGTGATCAAGTTATCGCCTTTCTTGTCACATAGCGAGGTCACAACTATTGAGATTTAAGCTACAGGCCTTTCTAGAACCCGTTACCAATCAAACCTTTTACCAAAATCTTCAAAGTTGGCCCCCTTTTTTTTACCTCTTAATCAAGAATCTCAGACGTGTTACCCGAGAAGCAGGCAATGGTTTTACGGTTGGTCTCCAACCTGTTCGCCTCAATTACAGCGGTATACATTCAATTAAGGGAAAGTAACTCGGCGAGTGATCCATACATTATTCGCCATCATGATGTCAGATTTCCTCATCATACCTCGGTCAGTCACACCGGTGACATCGACCCAAAAACGACGTTAGACCGGACGAAAGATTACCATGATTACATTACTGCAAATGACAAGTTCATGGTTGGTTTTGACAATGTTTGAGGTGTGACTGAAGGCTAAATTGCCTTATTTTGAAGGTTCAAACTCCAACCACTGGCATGTAGGAGGATGAATTGCATGGATTTCAGTTTTTTGAGAATGTCAGATGACGCACCAGAAGATATCAGCACCAACAATGTACAATTTAACCGACGCTAGAAGAATATTTATTACGCAGGTAGCTCCTTATAATACACTGACTTTATCGTTAATTAGGAAGTGAACTTAGTAACCTTTGAATTAACCCATCACATTTTGTGTTGATCTCAAGATTGTAAGAATTATCCGGGTATGATAAGCACCTGATGGGCATTCTTGACCGAGGACACGTTTCTTCTTATATTTTCCCCAGTTGAATGGGCGTTTGTCACGTTTTATTGACACTAAACAATGCGAAATACTATTTTGTTTATCATATATTTCATTTAGTATAATTATGTTCTCACTTATTGTTGAGACTATGTGAAATTCGTACAAGACAAATCACAAATTAAATATGGATAAATTCATATCAAGTAGTTAGATTTGATTTAGCATACTTCATACGGGTATCTGTAATGTCAGTGTTTTCATGTAAGAAATGCGTCATTAAATCAAACACAATTTTTTTTTCAAGAATCACTTCATTACCATGACTATTCCATGAATGATTGTCCGCGTCAAAGAGAGGATTAGAAACTATGTATCTCAGCAAACAGTAATATCTGTATTCTATGTCCCTATCGTCATCAAGGCGATGGTCACAACAGGTAAAGATGTGAGATTACAACAATCTCCTAAAGAAAACATGCACCTTCACCGTGTACGGCAAAGACTGTCGCAGGCTATCTGTCGCAGGCTAAACGCAAAGAGGTGAGAGACCGTAATGTAGTGGTCACAACACGTTGTAGGGCTACGGGACATTTTGTAGCCTACCTTGCATGCATGTTGCATGTATAGCCGTCGTTGATATAAAACTTCAGCGATTCCTACGTTTCTGTAGTGATAAAGTTATTGTAAAAAATAAAAATAAAAAAAAATGCACGTCGCACCTGCAAAGTGCCTGTAACTATATAAGTACGTGTGACATAGATTTTTTTCTCTGAAATCAGTGGTAGAGAGTTGCACGCTGCACATACCACGAGTTGTGACAGCCTTATTTATTAGGAAATAGCATGAAAGTTCTAATAGTTTACTTTTTTGTAATATTTAATTTGTTTATAATTCAGAGAAATGAGGGTTAACACCAGTTGTCAACATTGAAATCTCAGGCCTTCACCCAAATGCTTATGGGGTATCCACCCTCAATGATAAATCACTCTCTAAAGACGCTGTCTCATAAATCTATGGCTCCGTACGGAATTTATGAGAGCTTTTTAACGCTTCGTTTCTCTGTATAAATACGGGCGGTCCGTTACTCGTCAAACACTGATATCAATTTTTTACGAATATTATAACCATCTTTCCTGTTGAAATCTCCAGGAAATTACTTAAACGATCTATTAAAGAGAAAAGAAAGAAGAAAAGAAAAAAAAGAGCAAGCTATAAAACTCAGCCCAGTCCTACTCCGACCTGTTTATCTTTTGAAAAACATTCCCAATCGGCAAGTCTATTTATATCTTTTGTATGGCAGGCAATTTCGTCGGGGTAAACCGTTTTATCCTGCTCGAAGGAGCCTACAGTCGCCTCCTTTCCCTAACTTTGTGATTCTACATGCACATGAATTCACATTTATTTACGCTTTGATCAAAACTCCATTTAGACAAACACCTTACGGTGTTAAGGTATAGGGCACTGACCGCCTGTCTGGAGTGATCATTGTTTTACATGAAAGCACACTGCTAGTTATCACAAGGGAAACACGCACCGCAAGGAAATGCTGGAATAGGGCGATGATGGGTCTTAATACAAATATGTACGATTACTATTTTCAACCATCACTGCGTTTTAACAATGCAAAACTAAAATGAAATTACCTTAAGTGTTTGAAGAAATCCTCCAGAAACTCGTGAGTCGTCATAAAGTTGATTTACTGCCCCTATTTGCCCACTGATGTATTTCACTGTTCTGTCAAAGTTTAGTTTTAATTTAAACGCAGTGGAAAATAGCCCAGAACTAAAAAATACGGAAAATGGGATTCCATGGGGAATCTGGCGCGAGACTTCCCCATTGCTAGCCATGTGCTATACTGACCGAGCTATGACAGCACCTCTTTCCTCACTTTCTCTCTTTTGAATTCAACTTGACATATTTTTCCCGGTGACCCGACATTTGCTCCTGCGACAATTGCTCCGGGCTTTATTTCGTCTAAGATATAGGGTTAGGGTTAGGGTTGTAATAGGGATTTATATTAGGTTTAGGGTTAGGTTTAGGGTAGGGTATAGTGTAAAGTCCCTGGCTGAAGTTAGTCATTCGATTAGTGTATGGAATTTATAGCGTAGCAATTGTCGCGGGAGCAAATGTCATGGATTCATTTTTCCCACATAGTTTTTACACATGAACAAATACAAACTCATAAACTTAACACAAAGTAAAAATTTCAAATTATGTGCATCGTATTTAATAAAATCATAATCGCGGTTTGCCACATAAGGGCAATGTACAAGTACATCCTGTATCAAGCCAAGTGCTTAATATCCATGCCACTTCTCTCTTTTATTCCAATTCTCCCTTCTCTGTGGCTCTTCCCATTTTCACTCTGGCCCCTGTTTAAAAGACTCGCTCCGTTCTAGTTCCGCAATTTGTCTTATGTAATCAGGACTACATGTGGTTGAATAGTAATAAATTACCGGCTGACATAACCCACTTTACTTGCTTTAACGAAAGTCATGTGCCCTTTAAGAGGCAAGTCAAAATGATACACGGGATCAAAAGCCAACACAAACTTAATGCCGAAACTAATTACAATGGCTTACAGTGAGCGATCAGAGACGACACTCATAACCATTGATCGTTGTAAATACTTGAAATCCCGCACTGTCTCTCCTCCATCCTCCTCTAGCTCTATACCCAACTCTCTCTCTCTCTCTCTCTCTCTTTCTGTTTGTCTCTTTCTTACTGCCTAGTTTTCCCACCCTCTCCAAACTCCCTATTCCCCTCCCCTTTTCTCCCTCTTCATCGCCCTCTCTAGCTTTCTCATTCCCTCTCTCTCCTCCTTTCCACCCTCTTGTCCCCTCGTTCTTCCTCTAGACCATGGCAGACGGATCTCCGAACGGCGGGTATCCAAATGCCAATAAACGGGATATCCGATTGGCAACACTCGCCGGGTTTTAAACGGAAAAGGTTACAAACTATATCCAATGTGTCATACGACCAACGCCACTCCAACTTCAAGTACCACCTGAATACCATGGCACGAGCTGCACCTTCCTTCTGAGGTACACACTGTTTGAGGACGGACCCAACACTTCAGTCATCGACCACAAACGCGGGGGTGACTCACGTATAATATGCAAAGGATCAATCTTCAAGTAGCTTCTACGGGCGCTAAAAACGTGCAGCCAATCGAAAATTAAAGGTGCAGGTTAATAGTATGCATATATTGTATTGAATAAGAAGTAAGATTTATTATCATGTAAAAAAAAATGAAACCAATTAAGATAATTCATAAGTCACAGGCAGTGGAAAAACTCAATATCCCATTTATGTATAACCCATTTTTTATATTTAAAAAAAATGTATAAATGTAACTGAGACATCCCAAGTGCAATCAAAGTAAGAACAAAATATTTAAAAAAAACAAAAAAAAAAAAAAAAAAAAAAAAAAAAAATCATTTTAATGATGTTACAGCATGCGTGTATTCTTTTTTATTGTTATTCACGGACTATCATTTTGATTCATAGATGAGAGAACTAGACGAATTTCGGAAATAAATTTGGAAACATCTATCACAAATATTTCGGCGAATCTGAATGCCTTCCTTTTTACCGACAGCTTCATCGCAGTGGAAAATGATTTTACGGTTGACTTTGTTTATACTGGGCCAATCATTCATACTGCGAAGCAATTGCAAAGCAGAAATACATACATGGAATTATTATCATCTACTGTACGTCTATTTTTAGATTAGAAACGACAATCGCGATGTTTAAGTAGTGGAAGGGCGAATCACAACGTTTATTTTCGTAATTCCAGGTGCATATATCACTTTGCCTTTGTTTACGCAATGTGCATTATTTTTGCAGCTGTTGATTGTTGGAAAAGTAACTATAGCAGACACACATCAGACGTGCTTCCTCTTCAACAGTAACAGGTTCGGCTTTGGCTTTTTTTTTTAAATCAGAATTTAAATGACGAAAAAAAGGATAAGCACGATTCAAGATACTAGATGAAAATCACAGTATAAACAAAGGATATGATAGTTTAAGGAGTGCTAAGGATTTATATATACCCTTAACGTAACCCTCCTCTTTGGCAACTTATATTAACATGAGTTAATAATGATTTCTTATGCGCATGTCCCATGTTCGTGTCCTCTATTCATATCTACTGTTGATAGCAAACACGGAGCCATTATGTCGCGCGTACAAAGGAGTTCAAGATAAAATATAAACAGTGCAGCTTCTGCTGAAGAATACCGACCCATTTGGCAGACCTAACATTTCGAAATAAGTGGAGGCAAAGCGAGCTTCAAATGTCAATTTTCTTTAGAAATTTACGAGAGTTAGGAGAAGAAATGGCTGCTACCCCCTCCTACTCCCATAAACCCATCACCATGCACTAGAGGTAAATCACGTTGCCTGTGTCATGGAATGTTCAAAGCTGATGAACTTTTGCAGTCATCTTACCGTTTTGTACAGGACAATGTAGAAAAATCTTTATATGAATAGAGTAGAAAAGTATTTACCTCCTCTCGTATTATAAAGTGAATTCCCGTATGGGGGTACATGCCAAAGCTCAGAGTGAAGCCTATAAATATATTCCCCTTCCCTTTTTGTTGTTTTTCTGTTCAATTATCTATGTGTAATTTTCGTAGAAACAAAACGAATTCAAGACATGTTTAGTATTTGTTTTGTTTTGTTTTGTTTGTTTGTTCGTTTTGTTTGTTTGTTTTTTTTTTAAATGTAATCACATTTGATTTCTCCAAATATTTGAAGACAACGTCCATGTACAAATGATGTAGGTTGACTAAATTTACGCCAGAGTTTTTTATTTTTTTATTTATTTTTTAAAAATATTTTTTTTGCTTGTTTTTTTTACACAAAGCATCCAATAATAAGTATTGTACCGGCTAGTGGGTTTCTATTCAGCAAACAGCCGAAGGATATGGTCTACTTTATCAGATCAAATCCATAACAGGAAACCACGACAAGCTTTTTCCGCTACAGACACTCCCTAAGGCAGTTGGCAGAAAAAAAAAAGTATTTTGACTAAACATCGATCTTCCTTTTTCACTTCATCAATGATTTGGAATCTCAAGTAAGCATTCAACGCAAACAGTGGAAAATCTTACGAACAATATTTTTTTTCTGACTTTTATTAAAAGAAAGAAAACAAATAATGATAATTACTATTATTATTTTTTTATTTGTTTTTTATTTATCAATTTGATATACTAACCCTGTAAAAATGAATTGATTTATTTTATAAAGGCCTACATGCATGATCATCTAATCCTGTAATATCCCATCATCAATCTACTTGAAAACGTCGTGCAGTGATACAAAGCTTCAAAAAGTTAAAGGGAAAGTTCACCCTGGGTTTAAATTGGTTTTAAAAAATGTAGAAAAATAAAAGAGAAATATGAGTAAAGGTTTGGAGAAAATCGACCAAAAAATAACGAAGTTATGAATATTTAAATTTTGGATTTTATGACGTCACATGCGAGCAGTTCTCCTATGTATTTGGTAGTGTAAATTCCTTAAAGTGTCATTTTTTTTTCAGAAGACAATTAATTATTTCACCTGTACGATCCATATTTCATTTGACAAATGATAGTATACATACCTTTATCAAATTGACCCATTCCTTTATCAAGAACTATGAAAAAAGACAAATTTACGGAATTTACATACACAACACATGGGCGAGCTGCTCGCACGTGACGTCAAAGAATTAAAACTTTAAATATTCATAAATTCGCTACTTTTAGATCGATTTTCTTCAAACTTTCATTAATATTTTTCTTTTATTTTTCTACACTTTTTTTTTAAACCAATAAAATTCCTGGGTGAACGTCCCCTTTAACACCACATCACCTCATGTCAAGTTTCATTTGAAGGACAATAAAGGGTTGACAGGTGCGAAATAAGAGTGAGTAAACATACAACCCGAGAAGTTTATAAGATTTATGACTAAGAGCTCTGGAAAAGAAAATCATAGGAATAGAAAACGCATATTCCGATTTTGCGTTCTTCTTTTCTCATAAATCACAGTGATGAGGACTTTACAAAATATTTCCCGATGATTTACATTGAAAATGATTTAGGTTAAGAATTGTTTATCATCCATGCACGAACAGCACCCCCTTTACATCTTTTCTCCATCAAAATTGGAAATTATTTACATAGCTAGTCGATTGCAGCAAAATAGGACTTTTCTTCTTTCATGTCTTTTTTTTTTCAGGATTTGTGATCTCGCGGGATATCAACATCATTTATCACAATGGAACATGAAATCTCGTGTACAGCTCAAAGATATGATAGCATGTCAAGGGGTTACAAATCATCATCACTCGTCGTTGAAAATAATTTGAATTTAATACCAAAACGAAAATATCTTTATTTCGCAGTGTTAGGTGGAAAGTGTGACGATGTATGTGCAGTTTATGTGGAAATGCGAACAGTGGAACAGGGATTTTGATATACAGAGACAAAACGAAATGAGAGGCGGAATATCATTCAAATAAAAAGCGGTAAAGAGGGATGACTGTAGCGATGGAGTACAAAAACAAACAAACAAACAAACAAACAAACAAACAAAACAAAACAATTGAAACTAAAGAGCGAGAGTTCATAGTAATGCGATGGTCTCTCTTCGACGGATTTCGTAGCAAATTCTGCGTCGCCCGTATATTTTTCTCTTCAGACACGCACGGTGCAGGTACGAGTCGTAGGATGACTTTGCAATACCTTTCCTTACAAATCGCAGAAATTTGACGAAAGCTACATGCAACGTGCATGCAACGCAAGCTACGTTGCAGGCACGTTAGTATACGATGTGTTGTGACCACCATATTATGCATGTTAGGACATACTATACAAATATACAATGACAATCGAGGATCTGGTTAAAACTATTCGCATCGAAGGAACATCACATAGTACTATTTTCTCGAGGGCCCATCGGCCCGAGAGAGAATAGTACTATGTGATGTTCCTGAGTGCGAATAGTTTTAACCTGTTCTGAGAATGAGTCATTGTATATTTGTATATCCCTTCCACTTAATACCATTCTTTTTAATTTTTTTAATGACAAAATTATATAGTCTATGCTTACCTTCTTCTGGATCCAATAAGTACAAAGTACTTACAAAGCGCCCGTTTTTGTTCGAGCACCCGACGAAAATCTTGCGAGGCGCTGAATCGAGTGATTTGATGTCGATCTCATCACAACTCACACCATCAAGTTTGTGAACAAAATTCACGGAAATAGGATACAGCATACTTAATTTGTTTCTGAGTATTAACGCTGTCAGTCGATCATGAAATCCACAATTTCCTCGTCATTTACTGCTGAAATCTTCCATATTACATACAATCTTGGCAACTAGTGGAGGCAGCCATTTTGTCTGTTTACAAACAAAAATCAGCTGTGCGCACTCTGGTCAGTGCTAGTGCAGCTCGCCGAAAGTTTCCCGTGGCATGCGCGCATGCAGTGGAGGAATTCAGGTAAGCAGCAGAGTAGCACCGCTCGCGCAACTCGCGCAACTCGTGAATAGGGTGGGGGGGGGTCGGAAAAACGTATAGTCAGTTTTTCCCTTAGGGAAAAAATGTACTATGCGTGAGTCATGAAGAAAAACGATAACTATTCATGCAGAAACGTTTTTCTTAGTTAAACTATTCTTTTTCTCCTTGTGTACACTCTCAATGCAAACAATCTTAGATAAGGGATATAATAAACAATAGTCTCTGGAGTTGCCGCAACGTGACATTATAGTCAATGGGGAATCGAACAAGTATAGATTTTGTTTAATCGTGAGGGCGTATAGCCTCCAGTGAGATATAGGCTTAAAGAGAGAGAGAGAGAGAGGAGAACAGGGGAGGGGGTGACGGTGAAGCGGAAACATGATGAATTTTAAATTGATATCAATTAAAAAGTGTTACCGTTTAATGGATGCCCGTCCATCCATATGTGAATCATACCATAGATTGGGCATTTTTTTAAAGTTAACGTAAAGGCTTAACACTACCTACAAATTTCGAGATCTCATTCGGCATGTTCGGACGCAGACCATCCGGGACTTATACAATCATAAAGATCATACATTCATGTAACTTCATTCCAATCCTATTGCAATCGCTACCAAAATCTATTCGATATGTCTCGAGCTATATTAAAACTTTTACGCCATTCCGTAAGATATTACTTCCTCACAACAGAAGAAAAAAAAAATGCGACGGGAGCATTTCCTATTAAAACCGTAATCGGAGAAGCAGACAACCACGAAGAATGTCGTATAACATTTCACCTGTATTTCCCGCTTTTTTCCTTTTGTCATTTCTTCTGAATATAATGAGTAAACACAGTTATATTTTATATTAAAATACAGCGAACACGTAAAGCATGTTCTTCGGAGACGTGTGAGCTCTAGTTTGCTTGGTCGTTTGGATATAGCATGATTGGCATAGCATGATTGGCAACATCTTTCAGTAAATTTCCCGTTAATGGGTATCAACAAAGAGTAATGAAGGTTAGTAAGGTTAATACACGTTTTCTCATTGGTAGCGTATAAATTGTGATATGAACGCGTTAAAGAGTAACGGAAACCTTTGTAATCATAGGCATGAAGCTATATTCGAAAAGCCCGAACAATAAAATGACCAGGATGGTGCAATTCATGATTATACTGATTTTACATAAAAGATGGCGAGGGTGATTAAAAGAACAACAGATAGAGACAGACAGAGAGAGAGGGGAGTCAATATAAGAAAAAACAAAACAATATAGGGTGAATAGAGAGGGGGAGACTGTATACCTTATAAAATGATATAATTTCTTTTCTCTGCCCTTTGTATTAAACAAAATGATATGACACTCTATCAGGTTTTAAAATATAATTTCAAAAAGAAAGAAAAAAAATTGGATTAACATCGAGACAGAGAGAAAGAGAGTGAGAGATAGGGAGAGACAGACAGATATAAATGGAGATATAATCAAAGAAAGATACATTCTTACTTTTCATTTCATTATTTCCTGCTAATCATTCTCATTCAACTATAGAACAATCCAACTCTCACTTATTGCAAAGCTGTGCCAACAGAGAATGGCAAGGTTTCTTGTAAT
>CALNVZ010000174.1:69175176-69218259 GCA_940671915.1 Paracentrotus lividus
ACAAATTTTAAGTTTATAGCTTGTTTCTGCTAGGAATGGGAGCCTCTGTTACAATTGCCCCGTGTTACATTTGTCCCCGGTCTCCCCTACGCCGAAAGATTTTGGAATCACCAAAATATTGCTGTGAGTCACATGCAATGAAATGCGTGAAGTATGGGACTGCACAAAGTCATAAATGTTCATTCCAGACATTAGGCCCTACAGCTTTTTTTTTTTCGTCAAACAGGTACTAGTAGGGCACTTGGGTAAATGAGTAAGGAAAGAGACAGTAGATTATCACTTTCTTGTCCCACTCCCTTTTTTATTTGTTTAATTTGTTGTTCAATATATACTGATGACCGGTTTGTGATTTAAAAAAAAACAAAACAAACAAACAAGTTCAAGAAAGAAGATGTACATGGATATGATCTCTGCAGGAACCAAGTCAAACGGCAACAACATATCCAAACACTTCACAAACTCATTAATTCAAGATACTTCGTAAACCGTTCCTGGCAATGGAAATTAATGGATTTAATCCGTTTATTGGAATCTTATATTCGTAACCCGATTTCATTTGGGTCAAGTCGAAGATCATGATTTACTGAATACTTATTTATTAAAACGTTCTTTGGAGTCTTTTTGGCGTTAGCGGCGCATTTTAATGTGAGTGGCAAGTTACGATATGGGTTAATGGAATCGTCACCGGGCGTATGAAGTGAAATCATTAAACTTCATGCCTCTAAACTTTCGTATCGATTATACTAATGTACTGTTTGGTTTTGGAAATATTGTATCACAAATATCTAAGCATTTTTCACCACCCCGGAAAAAGAATTTGTCTCCATTTAAAGTGTAGTTTGAAATGAAATTTCGCAATCAAACAAGAATCTAAATTCCACTCTCTGGCGCTGCGCTCTCTAGCAGTCTTCTTATTCTTCTTCTCCTTTCGAATGAGTTAGTAGGAAGTGTTGTAAATCAGGCTATTCCTATGAGTTGGATAAGCCAGTTGATTTGTTAATCGTTTGCGCTTGACAGGTCAGTCATTCCGTTAGGTAGTCAGGACAGTTGAAGATGTTTATGATCTGGCGTCTGCTCATCTGCACCGCAGTAGTAAAGATCTCGATTTAGTGGGGTAATGAATTAAGATACAGGTTTTTAATTGAATTTTAGTTTCAGGCACAAGGTTTTGTACGATGCATGATATCAGAGAGCATTCTGGTAGTGCCGCGACGTGTGTCGAAGCACACACACACACAAAATAACCTTCTCATTTACATCATAATTATTATGTCACTCTTTTCTTTCATCACGGTATTCTGAACGTCAAACACTTCAAACCAAATCTTCTACATTATCCTTTTTTAATCCTAAATCGCCTGCATAAATATATTTCCTGTCTCGTTCGAATGTTGTGACTGGCAATTGACGTCTGTCTTTGAGCGGGCCGCATCTCGGTCATGTCAGTTGCCCGAGGGTGGTGGTGAGATGCATCAGTGCCAAATTAGCTCTCTCGTTCTTTATACGTCGGTCACAATGACGACATCGAAGCCAAACTCGAGAACAGATCTAACCGAATATTACATTTAAACCGAATGCCTAATATTGCATCTGTCTTAAGTCGGTTCGCAAGCAATATTGTTGTGGTGACCAAGTTTTTAGAAAGAAACAAAACCGATCGTTCGGTTAAAAGCATGTTACTTCATCAGTCATTTGTAATATTGTCTATAATCACAATACATGGACTCCGAGTTAGTTTGGTCTGAGAGTCCGTTGAAAAGGTGCAACGAATCTCTATTTTTATTCTTTTGAGGGTTTTTTTTTTTTTTAAATATTATTAAGAGAGAGAGAGAGAGAGAGAGGGAGAGAGCCTAGTTAAGGCCCGGTCCCACTGACGGGAGGATTAATTGCGCATGAGTTGCGTATACAAATTTCGTTCATCCGCAGCAAAAAACAAAACAAAACAAAACAAAACAAACAATCCGCAATTCATTCGAAAATCATCCTTAAAAGCCAATGGGACCGCGCCTTTATCGGTATTGACCTGGAAACTTGTTCACTTGTTCAATGAGTAGGCCGGCGGAACTCAAACCAACTAAAATTTGAGTGCTTTACCACTCAGAAATGAAAGTTTGTTTTCCACTCTTGGTAGAGAGTGACATATTCACTCCTTTAACTAGAAGATTCTTTGAAATGACAAGGAGACCCGTGAGGAAGAGTATAATATAGGGGCAATTGTACTATAGGATGTGCCCCCTCTCAGAGTACAGTATTGTAGAACACTCGAAAGAAATAGTGGATTCACAATTCTGTGCGGTAAGTGGAGGAGATATTACAGGCGCCGTCAATAGCGACGCTGCCACCACAATGATTCCATAGGGACAATCCATAGGGAGTCGAGCTTGGTGGAAGAGGGGTAAATGCATGCATTGCTGGTCGATTCATTTAATCTATTCTTGGTCTCTCTCTCTCTCTCTATCTCTCTCGTCTCATTACTTTCTCTAGTCTTAAACCTGCAAGCTATGTCAAATACATGTATATTTTCCCGAGCATCAATAATCCCCAAACAAAACCACATTTGATTGGTAATGAAACCTGGAAGGAAGTATCGTATCAAATGACCACATACATCCACTCTACGTTTTATGAATCTTATAATTACGAAAATAAACCAAAACTTCGGTCCTTTCCAATTTCTACAGGCAGGAATATTGTCAAATGATATAACGGGATAAGATGTGATGCGTAGTCGTATGAATATGTGTTATGACTCGGTTTTCTTTCTTCTGTTTAATGCTTTATTTTGTTTTTTTATCTGTTATTTCTTTGTTTGTTTGTTTTTTCTGGGGGGGGGGTTGGGGGAATTGAGCATTAAATTTTAACGAATATAATCTTAAAGTATTTATATGTCTGTTTGTGTTAGCTAAGTCCACGGCCTAAACTGGAACGTTTCTGATACATCACCATATCTGATATGGTGGATGAGGGTGTATCATGTTGCTCTCGTGTCACAATCTAGTTTTCCTCTTATTTCTTGTCATTTGTGGATGTCAGCAAGCGGAAAGTTTGGAGATTCATGATTCTTATTTAGATAACATTGGTAAAATGGTAGCGAACGAAAATCACAAGAAACAAATATGATTTTTCATAAAAGTATATAGGTTGTAAGTTATTTCTCTCATTTTTTATTTACTTCAACAAACTTTCTGCCAACTTTAAAGCAAGATAGGACCAAGGAAGACCATGAGAAGCATTGCAAACCCGATATTATACCACGAAATGGCTACCATAACATGCGCCGTACATAACAGTGTATTATCTATGATCTAGATTATGATACCGCATGTTTCAAATCTTTTGAATGGAGAAGCAATCTAGGCCTTCCTATTGCAGGTAAAAACAACTAGGATTTGTAAGACTATACCTTTGCTCAAGATGTGTCTAGCTTACCAAAGCTCAAGATTATTGTAAGTACAATTAATTTATACTTGTAATATTGGGAAGAGATAGCACTTGCACACTTAATCGGAGTTTTTCCTCTGTCAGCGTGAGTTATGGTCCGATACTTTGTTGGCTTGTTTGACAGATTTTTAAAAATCTTCACCCTCTTTACTATTTTTTTGTCGTTTTAACAAATTGATAAGCATGGTGGAAAGCCCACTTCGTTCCACCAACCTATTTCTTGGGACAATGATGGTTAATCATAAAGAAACCATTAAGCACCTTACCGGTCTTGTTTTAATTAATGGAATACAAGATGGAAACTCAATTCATATTATTACTAACATGACTAAAATTCACTTTACAACTACTGCTTCGATTCACGTCCTAATTCTACGTAAGCGCCCATCAGCATTTTGTTACTAAAATGACGTAAAGAAATACATGGCAATGCAGTATGCCCTCCCTCATCAGACGAACGGAAGTGACGACATAAAAACCTCAGTTATACCGCCAAACCAAGTTTCAAGTTGACATTCGCGATAATGAGATCTCCTTCCCGATCTGATGTTGGCTTAGAGTCGGTGTCTCCGGCGTTCCTGGGCCCTTCGAAATTTTGTAGTACAAGTGACGGGTCAAATAAAAGCAAACTCATTCAAGTGATCCAGTAAATACACGTATGTCATTATTTTGTTAACCATGTAAGTCTGAGTTGGATGTTGACAAGACAAGTAAATAACATTAACGACTAGATTTGCGTAGGGGGAGAGGCGGTCACATCGGCTCTAAACCTGAACCAGATACACACTCTAGATTGAAATAAGACGGAATAGAAGATTTCCCTTTCCACCGGGTGTGTAAAATAAGTGGTCTGTTTTGAATCATCCTTAGAGATAATGTGACTGACGGAGGTATAACAACTGTATAAGAATGAAGAAAAATAAAAAGGGTTTAAGATGGCAGCTAGAGGGTTGTGAAGAAACCTGTCTCAGATAAGTCTTCGTTTCCTTTCTACTTACAAACACTGGAGTTATAGATATTTGCTTAATTTAAAGTCGGCGCATATGAGACGTGTATTGACGTGCCTGGTGACGAGGAAAAGGGTAAATGGTTGGACCCTTGGAGACCTACGACTAACCATGTCCAAGATACAAACAACAGAATCATGTCATGTTTGTGTATAATAATGATGGAGTAAATACAGGAGACGTATTTCTTTGACGATTTTAGGAACATGATTTCCACGGGGCAAACTGCTGTATGCTCGGAGACATATTATATTTTTACAGGAGATTTTGCGATACACAATCTTTAATTGCTCCAAAGAGAACATTGGCACATCGACTTTGTTTCGTAACTTGGATCTTCTAATTTTTCGAAATCCCTTCCCAATGACATATAAGAAAAATTACTGGAAGACACTGCACGAGACAAAAATATTGCACATATCCCTACAACCACAACCACATTATCGTCTACTCGACCACCTACCCATTTGTTCTACCCTTGCATATATTCTTTCACAGGACAATGACCATACATCGACGTTAGCATTCTCCTTGATACAAATAATAATTATTCACAAAATCAGTATGCAAAGAAAGTATCTTGGCATAATCTCTTGGGATAAGCATTGATGTCAGGGCAGAATAATTATTCCCCGTCTATCGAAGTCTTTGCACTTCTGAGAAAGTAAGATAATAAAATAGTCATTAACATGCAGGACCGATTAGCGAAGGAGTAATAATCTATCGATTTGGGTTTTTTTTTTTATTATTATTAAAAAATGAATAATAATAATAATAATAGAAAAACACAAAATCGATAGATTATTTACTCCTTCGCTAATCGGTCCTACATGTTAATAACTATTTTATTATCTTACTTTCTCAGAACAGCAAAGACTTTGATAGACGGGACCGGAGATGGAAATGAAATGAGGCAAAATGTTACGTATTAATGAAAACTCTTAAGTGAATACTGGCAAATTGGTACAGACACGCGGTAGGCTTTGTCTTATATACCCGGTTGGATGTGCTGTAGGCGAGGTTGCTGTGTAATGGATGATCTCTCTTTCGATAACCCGTATTTTGATGATCACACATTTCTATGGTAATTACTTATTCTAGGGCTACCAAAATTTGTGGGAGATCATTAACCAATTCCGGCTCGTTTAATAGCGTACGGACTCATTACGCACCGTTAGGTAGAACACCGATGTAACTGATGGGTTAAAAACCGTTGTTAACCTCCGGGTAAGACTTAGAGGAAAGGTAGAATTTTGTAATTAAAAATTTAAAAGAGTTGCTTTCAGGGGCCCTAGGAGTTGGGTTTTTAGTGACTCGATGCACCCATTTCTTAACAGGTATAGCATTAAGCTTGACATATAAAACGGCACCACCGCCTCAATACATTCAGAATACTCTAGAAAAGCAGGTATCGCACCTTTTTATAATGGGCTTGCAAATGGAAAGTAGAGTTTTGGTAACTTAGACTGAGCACAAACAAAATCACCAGGATGAGTTTCTTAGTCACCGCCGATGGGAGGCATAATGGAAATGCAGTTCAATGTGACAGATAATCGTTACATGATAATTGTGTAAGTTTTCATCGCGCAATCCTCAACATGCTTGCACATTAATTCATGCAGCTCGTTTGGCTACCACTTACGGCGCTTTTACATTTCAAGTTATAAATGACTCCTGCTATAAAAATTATGTATATAGGTAAACCTGAAATCAACTGGGTCCATTAAAGGGATGGTTTAACTGCACGCTCAAGATATCACTGTAGTCTATTAGGAGTGAAAATTGTCATTTTTTTTAACTTAATTCTATTTATTGCTACCTTTTATTTTTATAATTTTTTACTTACGGTGAATAAATGTTTAAGTTTTCCTCTCGACAAATCATTATGTGCACTGTCAGCATGTATGGCACCACAGCTCAGATATTTTGCAAGCCTCCACAAAGTTACATAACCCATTTAAGGAAAAATGTAGATTAATGACTTGACCAAGGACGTTAGTGCATGAAGTGGCCGAGAATTCGAACCCATTGTCTCGTAAAAAAAAAAAAAAAAGACTTGCCCATTAGACCATAACACCTCTTCTTGCAACGAAATTTCTTTGCCCTGTAACATAAAGACTTACGATGGACACAAATTTACGATCGATTTAATCTTGGTAACCTCATCATTGACACGATGCTCCAAAGATGATTATCTTGCTCCTAACCCTAGCCCTAACCCTAATCTTAATCATATCCTAATATAAGATTAGGCTATACCGAGGTAAAATCGGTTGTAACTTTTATAGATCGTAAGTCTTCATGATACATGTGTTATCATATATTACACTACATTCACATCTTCATTAGATAATTGAACTTCTATTTCATCGCGAGGCCCTGGAAAACAGTTTTGTATCGTCTGTCCGATTTCCTTATGGAATTTCGTATTATAGACCTCATTCAGTCCAATTGCAAGACTGCCTCCAGACTGCCTCCAAACCAACCTGGGCGTTATTCGGTAATTATCTCACAGAAAGGAAACAGTACGTCTAAACATGTACGGTCGAGATATTTTCTTTCTTATTTTTTTATTATTTTTTTAATTTTTTTTATCACAGGTCACTATCATGCGGTGTACACAGGGTGCTTTCCTGGTTCCAATGTTATTCACCACACATATTATATTCCTGTGATTCAAGTGGCCAAGATTCGAATGCTTTACCTTGTGGCCAACAGTCTTTGCAACAAAGATCCCTACCATTTACAACTACACTACTAAACCATGTCCACATCTTCATAAGATTGCAGATGACGAATTTGAATTGAACTTGAACTTAACTTTCACAGCGAGATGGAAAAAAAAGCATCATATCGCTTGCTTTACCTTTTAACCCAAAATTTAGCCCTATTCAAGTCATACCGCAGGACCAAGGCCTAGACTGAATCCATGCGAAAATTTGCTTGTCAGTTACATTAATATTGATATTGATTTTGTCTGAAGTAATTTTGTAGTCCCTCTTACAGGTGTGACTGAAGTATATATACACAAAGCTTTGATTTCCCGATTGGTTTTCATGCATGGCCCAGATCACTAAAACTCATACATTATATAAAGATTTTAACTCAAAAGGGCACTAAATGCAATTTTGATAGATTGAGTTATTGACCAAACAATAATAATTGGTATAACTGTCTTTGAACAAGAACAAATTAACCTAAAGTTTGAGTACAATTTAAACTAAATTTCACTTTTCCTTTAGGCACAATGAGCAAATTCTGCAAACAAAAGCGTTTTATTTTTCCTTTAAATACAATACTTACTCACTGCATTTAATGCCTTTTGGAAATACATTCTTTATAACATGAACAAGAGAGTATTGGAGGCTGGTTTATCTATCAACCACTAGAGAACACCTACAAGCTCAGGTTAAACATGCTAGAGACTCGAGCAGACAAATAAAGGCGGACTCCGCCTCGGAGCACGTTGTCTGATTGAGCACAATCAATTCAAATAAAGGAAATTTGATCACTGTGCTATAAGGTGAAATGGCGGAAAAGAATGGGGGACGTAAAAAAAAAAAAAAAAAAAAAAAAAAAAAAAAAAGGCGCGACGGAATTCAATTCAAGTAAATCAAACACCATCGTCCTGTTTACCCGTGTACTTGAAATCGATCTTTCAGCGATGAATTTCATAATCGATGAGGGCTGAAAATCCTTGCCTTCATCCCCAAATTATGAAGACAAAAGTCATGTTCATATTACTCATACAAGTATACTACGAAGCTGGCATAATTGGGTTTCGTTTTGTTTTAACCATTTTCAATTTTACAAATTGATCTTTTATGGATACGGTTGTCGACGCAAACTTTCACGTCCTATTTTGTATTACATGTAATATGTAAATGGATATTGCCAACGCACCTTATGTCGTGTAATTTTTCTTTGGCTGCCTCATGTCATGTCAACTTCTATCAGACATGTCGGACCAAAATTATCAAACAAAAATTATCTATCGGTCAAAAAGGAGCTAGATATACGAAGTTAAACTGATATAAAAATTTGCAAATACACTTCTACAATAAAATATTTGAAGAAAATATGAAGGCTTTTTAAGATGCACTAAATGGCGACTGTTCTCACAGAACATACTAGTGCATCACTAGAGGTTGTATCACTTGACGGGTGATGCAAAGGACGTGGGTTCGATCCTCGGTACAAAACTTATGTCCTTAAGAAAGGTGATTTACTTACAAGTTGTACATGTTACTGGGTACCCAGAATGCAATTGACATTTTGGGTTTACTCAGCATATACGCATCATATTTCGGGTGCCTGGCTCAAGGGAGTGGAGAATGTGCACACATTGTGTGTGGGGGAAAGCCTGCATCCGATCACCGGGGTGACTCTCTTAAGGGCTTTAATAGAAACGTATGTTTTATTCGCTATTTAGCCAGAACATTAACATTATTGTTATTGCTTTTCAAATTGCTCGTTAGACACTGATAGATGATACCAATCGCATGCACTCAAATGATCTTTCCATTAAAACATTATTTACTTGAGAGTAACTGATTTTGTTTTAGAAAGTAAACTATGAACGGTATATATAGATGGCATATACGCGATTATGTTGATTTCAATGTTATTCGCAATTTATATGTAGGGGGCCTAAACTGGAAGACTTCGATGTTTATGGGGGAAAACATGACGCAGTGAATTTCATCTTACTTCCAAATCACCACGTCTCAACCGTCTCTAAACTTCTCTTTTGACTACTCAATCAACCTCAACATGCTAATGAGAGCGCTATCTGATCCTAACGCTGGTAGAATTCCGGACGTTTTCATCAAAACATCAGGATGATTCGTGAGTTACGGGTCGTCTTAGCATGTTTAAGGTACTACGGAAATCTCGTTTGAAAACTGTAAAATTGTTTTGTAAAGCTGTTTGTAAGACTTCTGACGAAGTGAAACAAGCAATTACTTTTCAAAATATGAAATATTCAGTTGAAGGCTTCTTTATATTAGCTAGTTCCAACAATTAGGCTGACTGGTGCTTTCTAAATCTGTTTGAACCAATTTTAACCAATTTGCAATAACACTACCAGAGATTGAGGGTGGCTGTTAACCCTTCGCCCTCTCCACTTTGTGAGTACACTCTAAAATGACACCTATAGTCCGAGTCCAGTGGGGTAATATGCCATTTCGAATCGATCTTCGCCATGTATCTTGTAGTGCCTGAATTGACCCAGAATGGTGTACATGGTGTACGGCCCCAATGAACCCATAATGAAGTCATTTACACCTTACAATTCCCAAAGTCATGACCCCCCCCCCCCATCCCCTCAATGTGATGCAAGATGATGTGATCACGTGATCTGCTGTAAACACAGCGGCGCTCTTCTCTATTCAAATATAAACGGAAAATGAGACGCTGTGGATGCATAAACACACAGCATTAACCTTCACAACTTAGCATCCCTTCTTGAAACAAAATACTAGATAAACCTTAACAAAAGCACTGTTGCCTTTTCGATTAGTTTGTTATGTTTTTCTTTTTCACCCCCATCGATTCCTACAAAGGTTTATTCTTCTTGATTTACTAAGAACCTGTCGTCGAATTTCGTTCTGCCAATGACGTCTGTGGGGAAATTCTTCCTCTCAGTGAAGGAAATGAATTTGTACTCGTGTATTTACGCTGAAACTAAACACACACTGTTAATTGAATCGAAGTTAAACAATCATTACATAATGTTAGCTGAGTGGCAGAAAATTGAACAGAGGCTGCCTAAATAATTAGAAAGGAGTATGTTGGACGTGAGTAAATCATAACACTGACGACAAGTACTTTTGGGGAAAATACGAAACATTGCCAGACGTCACCTTGTTTCGGATTTTAAATCAATTTACTACAAAACAAAAACGAAAATGAGCCATTAAACATGATAAAGGAAATAACGAAATTGCAGTTTTTCATGCATATTCAACATTTTAATATATATTTCGTATATCTCATCTAGCTAAAGTAAATATTGAGGTTAAAACAACAAAGGCTGGACTTAGTCATCACAAAACTATATCAAAATATGACTTTTCACAATTCTAGGTAAAAACAGCACCTCAGTACAAATAAAAAAAAAACTGTTCTTTTGACAAAATACGTACTCTGATACAGATTATGTGTGATGTAACAACAACAACAACAACAACAACAAAAATAAAAATAATGCAAATACTAACAACCAAACATATTCGAATAAAGTTTTCGCCACAAACTTGTGTGAAAAGATCCACCACGTAATTTATTCTGGTTAAAAAAGTATTAGCATGACAGAACACAATCCAGTAAAATATTTCATGTAAACAGGGATCAAGCCTGTATTGATTTTCTTTCAATGGAGAGTGAAAAAAAGTCAACAGACCTGGCGGCAAACTTTCGTCTTAACTTTCAAATTTCAATTCATATTTTATAATTTATGGTAATGTGGTCTTTGAAAACTGGGTGAGAGCATGTTGAAGTACTTTACTGTCGATTGGATTCTATTTTTGAACATCTTATTCATTCTGCATGATTCCTTTAGTATCTTGTATACTGCACTTTTACAACTATTCAATGATGATAAAACGTCAACTTCTTTCGAGAAGATGCACACTAAAAAATGGGTGGGTTTTTTTTTCCGCTGGCACTAATCTCCGAAAGAAATCTCACACTCAGGACAACCCCTTCCCTAACAATAAACCAAATCGTTATGATGGACAATATTCCAACTCGGACAACCTCGTCCCAGAAAATCCACTTCGGACAACAACAACAACAACAACGAGAACGATCGCATGCTGCGAGGAGGGTTAGGGCTAAAAGAGTCAACATGTAAAAAGCCTATACACTCATTTACGCTTTCATACTTCATAAGGGTTATATCAGAGATGCATTTTCGAGGAAATATGTATTTAATGCATGAAGGCCTCCTGCCTTAGCTCATCGATCGGCATTGATTCGTTCTGGAACTTTGACAAGGAAAGTAGATCATTTGATTTTATGCCATGTTCCTGGTACAAGAAACCTGAGGCAAAGCTGACAGCGATCTGCAACAATGACGAATCGGCTCGATATGAATAAATGGGGGAATGGAAATGTATCGATTTGAACGCAAGTGCACAAGTCCAGATGTTGGACATTTTTCGGACATTTTTCGTCAGGACAGCTTATAGCGCATTATAATTGTGATTCATGAACAAATCCATTGCCTTGGTTGTTTCTTGAAAATGCAAATTGCCAGAACACAACAACCTTCATATTAAATTATTCCAAGTTGGTGCTGCGACCACTAGGCAACAAGTTTCAATGGCTAGTAATATATACAGATGTAATATATACTAGCTTGCTTGCTTGCTTATAATAAGATTCAAGACTAATTTTCTGATAGAATTCTACAAATGCGGATCCAGGGGACGCATCTCCTGTAATTTGTAAACCATGCAGTGACTGTACATGTTAAAATCTGAAAATTGTCGCCGCCTTCGGAAAGGTGCCCTTCTTCTTATTTACAATTTTGCTTACAAGATTTTTTTTTTTTTGTAATACATAAACAAACTTTTTTCGTATTTATTACATTATAGATAACCATTTTCCTCCCACATTTATCCGAAAGAGCGTAAAAATACTCATACTTGAGACTTACACGGTTAATTTGTGCTCATTCACCCCATAACGGAGAATATTTTGAATAGCCTAATTTTATTAAAAAATAGAAAATGCTTTAATACATTCAATGGGGTTGTCATATTTTGTTCGAGACTTAGATGATGGATTGAAACTTTATCATGGGAGCTCTTTAGAGATTTTCCTCGACAGTAGTCATCCCCCACACATTGCTTGAATTATTTATGTATGTATCTAAAAATAAGATACAAATACCAGAAACGGGCGCTCCTATAATCGCATGTGATGGATTTATTCCATAATTTATCCCTAGCTCGTTCGTCACAATGATTTTCTTGAAGGATCCCATGCTATGATGAATGGCGCCGCATCTTAAAACAGACTCCTACGGAAAGGCGAAGAAGTATCATGAATTTTAAAGTGGCGCTGTTGCTGTATTTTTCTTCTGAACTAGGGCCCATTTATCATCTTTTTCGTTTGTGTTTTGGAAATACTCCACGAAGAAAATATGAGCTTACGTCTATTAATGTCTTCAATAATCATTGTAATATTTATATGCATTTTTAAAGTGCGAATCATAAAATAATATGTTCGTAATATAGTAATGCCGATATGCAAATTCTTGATGTAGTTGTTATTGATGCTTATTTATGCCTCACACATTAATTAAGTGTATGTACAGATGTGTTGGCTAAGTGGATAGAGCGTCTGCCTTATAATCGAAGGTCTTGAGTTCGATACCCGGCCGCGTTAAACAATACTGTTGATATTTTAAACAACCATTAACAACAGGTTGTTTAACTTTTAAACAACGAGAGTATTAAAGTTTTAAACAACTACAGGTTGTTCAAACAACGCTGTGCGATTCACCGGTTAACACGCAGTTGTTTAAGATTTTAAACAACTTTTTTAATTTTTTCTAACAGTGTAAAATATTCATTTTCATCATACATTTAGTTCATGACTACGAGTAGTCTTTGCACTTTCTCCTTACTCGGGTTGATGAACATTTCTCTCATTTTCATCTTATCGTTAGAAATGATCAATTAAATGACGAATATATTGCATTGTAAATGTTGCGTCTTCTACCGCACGTTTTGTTATGAGTGATTGAGGATAGCAAAATTTTATCAAATCTAGTCATTCGGGCGTAAAGAAAAAGGGAGGGAAAATGCCTGTTTATTGTTTAAAAGTGACAGAGGAGTAGGAGAAAAAGCAGATAGAAAGAGAGAGAGAGAGAGAGAGAGAGAGAGAGAGATTTACAGAGAATCTTTATAATGGTTTCTTCATACCAATTCACTCTGAAAAGCACCTATTGGCGCTGATTATGGGCTGAAAATTGCATTAAAAATTACGATCAAAGAGTAATGGATGCATGATTATCAACTGGTTATTTCACTTTGTTTGAATTTGCCGAGTGTCACACCAAATAGTTAATGCTTCATTTACACTCGACTTGCATTCCTTTACTAACACGCAGAGGGGGGGGGGGGGAATCAGACATCCTGATTTGAACATGCAGCGGAACGTTTAAATTGCTCGCTAAATCCATTAATATTCTTCGTGTTAAATGTTAAGTTGATTAAAGCAAGGGGGTCTCGCCCACCAATTAACACACAGTCAAGCATTTAATGCATTCACCGTGCAAACACCTTAATTAATTTATACCACCATCCTAATTTACACAACTACGATTCTCAAGCTCTCCCCTTTCCACCTAACCCCTTCACATTACACTGTTTAATGATAATCACATAACATGATCATGATTATGTATGCTGGTGCAAAAGAGGGGCCAATTTCCTCAAATGTATACATCAGTTATGTCTAAGTATATTACAGGATGAAATCATAGTCCTGTTCTTGATGTCAATATTTCTTACACTCTGATCAACTTTATCCTCTGAATGGCTCCAAGTTTACAAGAAAATGCTTCACCACCTTTAGTACATACACTTCGTTGATGAGTAAACAAAAATTATACTGTTCTTTAAATAGTAGAGCATGTAAAATTGGTATAGTTGCTGATATCTTTTAATTTCATTTAACAGAAGAAATCCAATATGTATTCATTTTCTTCTCCCCCCCCCCTCCACCTCTCTCTCTCTCTCTCTTTCTCTCTCTCTCTCTCTTTCTCTCTCTCTCTCTCTCAACCATCATCTGCACCCTGTTGCATAAAACTTCTAACCGGAGTTTTTTCCGGTTAAAATCTGAAAACTCCGGTTAAAGTCTAAAAACTCCGGTTACAATATTTTTCTGGATTTTTTACTGTTTTTTCCATTGCATAAAAACATACCAGAGTTTTCAAAAGTATTAATGCAATAAATTTTTAGGGCGTTTTAAAACTCAGGTTGAATAACCTAAGAAATAGGTCTACATAAGCTGAGTTTTTTAACCCGAGAAAACTCAGGTTAGAAAAAAAGTTTTATGCAACACCACCCTGGTCTTCAGTTCCCAATACATCCGATCGCGTCAATAAACATTACGTCATCACAAAACCCAATCTTTGGAAGACTGATACAAGAAAATCGTAGGTGGTGTTCATTCTGACGGACACCAAAATACAAATATTTCCAAGGGATGGATTTCGCATTACGTCAATCAAACTACATGAACATTTTACAGAAAGGACTTTTGTATGTCTGAACCAGGGATTATGCTATATTCGGTCGAAATGTTACATTTCATTTCGATGACGTGAGGGAGAGACTGCACAAAAGTGCTGATGGGTGTGCCCGAAATAAAAGTAGATGTTCCATTTGACCCAAAAGAGCTTTCTTTCCTATCATGTACTAGTATATCGAAATGGCAGAACTATTTTTATTTTTTCCGCCTTTTTTAATTTATAAATCTTTTCAATTTTTTCCCGATTAGTCTTCAATATATACAGATATATGACCGAGTATTCTATCCCAAGTATTTTCATATTCTTCAAACTGCATTCCAATATTTGCAGACACACTTGGTGGTGTATTATAATTATGTATCTCCCCATTCCCGTTCTTTCTTTCTCTTTCTCTTTCTCTTTCTTTCTCTCTCTCTCCCTTTCTCCCTTTCTCTCTTTTTTGTTTTCTTTTTAGGTAAAAGTGTTCGTTAGTAATATTTAACCGATATAATTATATTATTTTGTGGTAAATACAATTATCATATTTTATATTAATTATCATTAATTACAGTTAACTGCACAATCGGCTCACTACTTGCATTTCATGGTGATAATGGTTGTAGTCTCTACTGATCAGTTATTGCTTAAAGGGGAATTATCCCCTCAGAGAAATTTGGCTTCAGTGAATGGAGACAAGCCCCAAAGACATATTGGCAAAAGTTTCAGAAAAATCAGACAATGAATAAGAGAGATATGAATTTTCAGATTTTGAGATCACTTATGATATGGAGATCCTCCAATTGGAAACACGACCATGATGTGTGATGTAATGCAGGGAGATCTGTCCCATATCTATTGTACACATTTTACTAAAATCCTGTGTGTTTTTTCTCGATTCTAAAGGTAGAATATAAAAATTTGTTTATGGATGATATGTAAATATATGAAACACATAATAAATTATGCACACAATATCTGTTCTATCATTAGAATGAACATAAAGAGACATTTTGAATAGTTTTGTGCACACAAAATGGGGAGTTCTCCCTGTATGACATCACAAATGGTTACCGCGTTGCCAATGTGAGATTTCCTATGTCATCAGAGATCTCAACATTCAAATACTCATAACTTTCTTATCATTTATCCGATTTTTACCAAATCTTCACTAATGTGCTTATTTTATTTTTCTACATCCACATTAAGCCAATTATCTTATAAAAGGTTAATTCTCCTTTAAGATAAGTTGCTACAACAGCATCCACATCTTGATGACTTCAGACTTCTCCATAAATTATGAAAACTTAGCAAAGTTGTTACCTAAAATACCGGAAGCAAATTTTCATCTATAGGATCTATAGTAGATGTAGAACTAGTATTATTCTTATTTCTTTAGTGATAAACGGTGTTTACTTATATTCAACGTAAAATTAAAATACGAATGTAACTGATGTCAACACTTCTTTTAATCATTCATCTCAGTGCATTTTTTTTTCTTCACTTTTCTATCAAAATAATGAAGAAGTACTTTTGATGATTTATACACCGATTGATTAACGACAGCACCGTGGCAGTACCACTCGACAATTATGACAAGGGGAAATAAACTGTGTACTTTCTTTAAAATACAGCCCAAGAGGTCGTAAAGCCAGGCAATGACTTGCAATGGTTAATGGCCATGTGTCGAATGGGCAATAGTCTACTATGAGTTTTGCGTTTTTTCACATTGTTTATACATAATGGTGTATCTCCTTTGACATTAAACGGATTGAGATTACTTTGAGACGGTTTTGAAGCAGATTTGAGACGGTTTTGAGAATGTCGCGAAGACGTGGGGGCGGATATATTTTTTTTTTTTTTTTTGTTTTGTTTGTTGTTTTTATTATTTCTTTACTTTTCAAACCCCTCCCCCAAAAAAAAAAAAAAAAAAAAAATTACTTTTCCATTCCAGCTAATGCTGTTATCACAATTGCAAACCTTTACATCAGACAAGAATCAACCGAGATTTTGAAGCTAATCGGTCATTTATTTTCCAAGATATAGATTAATGAATACCATCCCAGTTATAAGCGGTACGCCTAAGAAAATGGAAAATATTCACTTTTTCTTTTACTTAATGTGAAGCATGTAATGATCCTTGTGACACATTATTATACACGCACTGGCATCATGCAAGGTCCCCTACGAGAGTTTTTTGCAAGCCCCGCAAAGTCACTTAATCCCTCTAATTATTGTTAATATTTTCATTCACCGCTTTAAATATTTTTATTGATATAGATAAGAGCCAAGGTAATAACTACTGCTTTTTCTCGTTTTACCGACTTTCACTGCTAGTTCTCTTTGAATAAAATCAAGAGTCACAAACATATTCTTCGTTACAAACTATAGAGAACTGTCTGAGACTAGAGTATAGCCTTTATCTTAGCAAGTTACCAGGGCATAACTCGCCCTACTTACATGATTTAAGCATTAAAAAAAATGTTTATAAAAAAATTGTAGTTTATATCCCTCGACATGAAATATTCATCCGAAATCCTCCAAACCTCTCCCCCGCCTTAACTTCAATGTTAAAGTTGCTAATTTTCTCGTGGGTTGTGAATCCGATCACATGCTATTACCGGTAATCAAGATGAATGGTCGTTTATTAGGAGTATTAACTCCACAATGAGTATGATTGCTCGCTAACTTCAGCAAATATGGCGACTGGGTGGCGCTGTCGGCGACGCGAAAAAAATATATATTCCGAAAACAATCGTGTCATATAATTTCAGGTTAGGTTGAATGAACGAAGCAAAGGTTTAAAAAAAAAAAATAATAATAATAAATATAATAATGATCGCATTTCGGATTTAATGGAATCTTAATTTCTTCCCTCTTTAACCTCAGACAAGAAAGTTAATCAGAAGAGCACTATTTTAAGAAATGTTAATATTCTATCATTCTAAATGATTTAAAAACAAGGTACATTGCAAAAAACCAAACATAAGATTTCGTATCCATTTAAACTGACGAATTTCAAAATATTTATACTTCATGAGGCGTCTTTCTTTTTCTTTTTCTTTTTCTTTTTTTTTTCGGGGGCGGGGGGGGGGGGGGGGGGGGGGAGTTATATATTATATCCACTTGTTTTGTTATTATCGTTTTTGTGTGTGTGTGTGTGTAGCTTTTGAAGAGACAATCTGCTATCGATATAGGGACAATACAATATCTAAGTGGAATGCCTACCAGGCGATACTTCCTGAAGAAGACTTGAGTTGAAGATAAGAGGGGAAAAAGTGAGATCTATGATGTCTATATCAGGAGTATGTAATACGCAAATTACATTTTTCAGTGGAAGTTATAAAAAAAAAAAACTCGAGTACATTTCGCAGTGTGAGATTTGATATATTATTTGGCGTGGAAGAGAATCATTATTTCAAATTAATGCAGTCGGACGTCAAACTGAGACGTCTCGAAAGCACTTCAAACAAATACATGGTTACTTGTAATTCACTTCTTCTCCGTCTACATTTTTATAATTGTCTCGATCGTTTTTTTTTCTGTTTTTTTTTTCTATTTCTAGCAAATTTTCCCTGACTGCTTCCCCTTGTGTCCCTACCCACTTCATCCACGTCATTTTCCCCCTAACAATTACTGATTCCGGCCTTTTTTCTAAAATATTCCTAAATCTCAAAAATATTGTTTATTATTGTGTCTTTTTTTTTTTTACTTTACGTATACAATGCATCCCTTTCTTTCTTAATCTCTCTCTCTCTCTCTATCTACCTCTCTCTTTCTTTCTTTCTCTCTCGCTCTCTCTCTCTCCCTCTTTCTCTCTCTCTCTCTCTCTCTCTATCTATCTATATATCTATCTATCTATCTCTCCCTCACTCACTCCTTTCCTCTCTTTCAATCTTAATCGATTCCCTCTCTGAAAATGTCTACTCTTTTAAATTTTTCGTTTTCATGCAAAATGTATTTTTAACTTGACAAAGCCCCATAAGCGAAAATTCGTTAAACATAAATGTCCACGGAGTATTTATTTATTTCTTCGTTTGAACATTATTCTTTCAGAATCTTCGAGCAGATTGACTGCGAAATCGTCTTACCATCGTGTGTTTAAAATAAGTAAACCCGGGGGATAAGTTTGTATTTGGTTTTCCTTAACAGCTAAGACAGGTAGTGATCATCTCTTATCTTAATAATCTACTACCTTAACAATTCTAGCCGGGAGCATGTCCATAAATTGACAATCATGTTAAAAGCATTTATGAATACCAACGAGATGTTAAAAGACAAATGGGAGGGAAACTGGAGACAAAAGAAGAAAAGTATGAGTGGGATTAATAGGATAATGGAATATATCTTAATAAAGTTCTAGCAAATTATTATCATTTGTATCACTTGGAGTACTTATAATAATATATCATAAACTGACGAATCCATCTGTGAGTGAGACTGCAAACTGTAATCAAATCAACGCTTGAAACTTTGAAAATGTGGTTTGGTGCAAATTAAAAAAATAAATTACTGAAGTTATCGTTTGTTTTTTTTTTTTTAATTGCCTTGACTCAATAAATATTGAAATAGAGCATACCTGCTATCTTCAAGTCCATCAAAATAATACATAGCACAATCACGTGTATAGACAGCTGAAATATCTAAAAACATTCAGTCAAATATTATGTCTGACTTTGTTTCCGATATTTTTAACAAACATTCCACTGAATTTCTAATATTTTAGCCTGACATACTAATGAACATTCGGGTTCTTTACTTTGTGATCCATTAACTTTTGAAACGAATTCACTGCCGACTTTCGCTGACCCCCATGATACTGGGGGACATTTTTATGACGGCTGTGTCAATACATTAGAGGGTGTCTAGTGGCTCCGCGAACATAGGATACAATAACTTAAATCTCAATCGCAAATACTCCTTTCTGCAACTGGTTCCTAAACTCTTGAGGCTCCTTGGGTCGAGTGGTACGGAATAATGACTTCAACCTGTTTCTCCTAATTTGCTCATTGGATTTGCAAACATAAGAGGAGATCTTAGGTAGCATTTCACCTCCTTGTAGATGGGAGAATACAGAGTGTAGCTTCCTCGTTTTGTCATACCTTGTTCATCGTTCTAAATATAGCAGAAGTTTATTTTGATCCCTTTTCTTGAATAAATTCACCATTTCCCGTTAAATCAGTTTGTTACTGGTTGAATACATTACCGTCTATGAGACACAAACAAGAATAAAAAATCGTTCTACAGGAAAATTATCCTTCTAACTAAATTACAACTTGGCTTCTGGGTGGAAAAGGGACAAAAAGAAACACTCCTTATTCTATCAATCGACAAAAAAAAAAAAAAATGAAACATGTAATCAATCGTCAATTCAACTTTGTAAAACAAATATAGTGCGAGACGTAGTGTCTCTAATGATTGGATTATATCCGGTAATGACCATAGTAATCTAATTCAATGTCGACTCTTCTATCAAATTAAGGTCGGTGTAAGTGGAAACGTAAATTAAATCTTCAAAGTCATTGCTCCGATAACCAACAAACCGTGCCACCTCGTATAACGAACTCGATACAATCACATAAACCTCCTCTCTATTATTTGGATTCAATCTGAGAGAAGCCCGAGAAATGGCTTACAGCCATTTAAGTCTGCATCAATCAGAGCCACCGACTAGGTGTCATCCTACCCAACCCGAAGATGCAATGATTATTCCACGAGTTAAGGATGCGTTGTCAAGGCGACGACATGAAAATATTTCCCGCCTTAATAAATAGGAGATGGAGAATAATATTTGACACGCTTGTTGATTATGCTTCTCGGGATGAGACTCAATAAAAGTAGGTCACATATTGATTTCCTTTACTTTAAAACTGAAAAGATGGCTCCCATCAAAATAATGCTGACTACTAATCAATAGCAGTCTTGTGTGTGATTTTTCTGACCTATAACTCATATATTATAAATAGCTTAAATAAATACATAATGGGTTTTGACCGTTGGCGACGAAATCGTCAAAACAAAATGATGTCATTGTGTTAATCAAGCGTTTATAAACATTGATTTTGTGTTTATATAAAGTGCTTTGAACTTTAACTTTGTTTACCCGTTGTACTTATATTTGTACTTTTTAAAAATTTCTTCTAATAGATCATTGGATATGTTCTCAATACAATCTTCGTTAATGCAGAAAGCAGATTAAGGTTCAAGAGGAGTTGTCTCATAACCCAGATTCGATATACATGTACTCTAAAGTTGGATCTACCTTTATACGTTTTTGTTTTAGTTTTTTTTTAGCAATGCAGATATTTGTTTGCTTGTTTATTTGTTTGTTGTTGTTTTTCTTATAGTGTGCAGAGAGAAAATATTCACCAAATAACATATCTTCAAATTAGTTTAGATTATATATCACATTACACCAAACATCATCCAATATTTATGCATAAACACAAGGTAAAACATTCAGAGAGCATTCACTCACCAACATGTCATGACATTACCACCCACCTAACATGAACTTGTGTCAATCGTGAAAGAGAATGTTTTAATGATTACACCAAGGTGATACCAGCGCACATGACAGGTTAAAGCGTGCACATCAAATTTTAATGTGCAGTAACATGAAAACAAATTAACAACTTCGAATCAAATAATGAACTGCAAATTGATAAGCCTTCCACCTATTATTGTTATCGTAAACGTATGAAAGGACATTCTTAGAATAGTTAATATCCTTCTATGTTTGTAAAAATGTACATTCATAAAGAAAAGAGAGGAGAAATAAAGTACGTTTAATAATTTTTCATGCCAGAAGAATAAGTTCAGAACGAGCATAGAGATTTTTTTTTTTAATCCATCACCTTTGTAAAATAAGACAAAAGAATAATGATTAAATGAGTGGTAAGATTTTAAGAGTGAAATGAAGAAGACAACCCCCCCCCCCCCAGAAAAAAAAGGAGCGGGTTGGAAAACCTAACAGTAAAAATACAAAAAGAAAAATAATCGTTTTTTTTTTCTCAAAGCTTAAAATCTACATGTAGTCATTACAGCTTTAATTGTTATAAACCATCCTCAATATAACCATCTTATAGAAAAGTTTACAGGAGATTAAATTCTAACTTTAATTAACGAACAAACAGAATCGTGCCAATATTTATGGGGCTGAATAACTTAATACATATGTGTGTGCACGACGAGTGATACTAGGCTGTGTTTATACCTGCAAAACCATGCAAGAATCAGACATTATTTTGTATCTGAATTTTATCACGGACGTATCAATGTTGAAAAAGTGTTCTGTCCATCAATTTAATCGAACTTTGACGTTAAAAAGTGTATGGGCCTATATCGAAGAAGTTTTGTGTAACATACATCTCTTTCACCTAGCGAGGTATCATCACAGAAATTCACATCGTCGTCAACTTAAATTGGCAACATAAAAATATTTGCACTCAAGGCGTATAGAAAGAAACCTGGGTTGGAGGGTGCAGACCTTTAATTCCTATTCGAAAGCCTGGGTACCATGAAAGCGTAATAATAATATCAAAGTTATTGTAATGGTTTGGGTGGACAAATCCTATGAAATCAATGGTACTTTTTAAAACTTTTTTTTTATATTGTTATGAAAGAAAGACGTTGGTTCTTTTTTATTGTTTGTTTTTTTAAAGCTGGATTGGATCCAAGTTTATCATGACTTTTTCAAGGTGTAAGAACACAAAACAGATACGCATAGTATTCTTCCAAACTGATTTCCATAAATATCCAGCTGAAGAATGTTAATTTATACTTGCAGGAGATAAAAACATATATCCATAGCTTAAGCATGAATAGTTCCATTGCAAACATCCACCTTTTCATGATTTGTTTGCCTTTTCATTTTTAGCACATGACACAATAGAATAGTTTGGTGTTCTGCATCCATAGGCGCCTAACTTAGAAATCCTTTGGTATATATGAACTCACCCGTATTCATGGAGGGTTTCTAAACCAAGTGTCATGCTGTTTTTGTCTGGTAGGGGTGTTCAAAGTTAACAACACTTTGTTTATTTCAAGAGAGACATCTCACCTCCCTGATATCCCAAAGAAATGTGCAAATAAGCCCATGTTTGCTCATCCCCCTGACATTACAAAACCCCCCGGGTTCATGTATTAAGGTCGGAGGCTCAGGTAGGCAAATATTACTGACGAGAGACGCTAAGCTAACGATAAATAGTTATGTAGGACATTGGAAAATAACACACAAAAAACACATTTAGACACTCCTTTTTCTCACGAACTTGGTCTGGTTTCCTCATGCGCTGGATCCCAACTGTTCAAAACGAGGCAACAAGAAAAACGACGGGATAACCTAAATCCCCAGTGAAAATTACTATCGTAGATAGAGATGAACGAATTCTATATACCGAGGAGGCTGACTTTCAAAAACAGAACATAGACCTCAGAAATAACTATGCGCTTCATCCTGGAATCTTCCCACAAACCATTTAGGCCTAAATGTTTAGGTGGTATCTCTTTAACTTGGATACAACCTAAATGTTGTTTAAAAGTTCAATTCCATGCATCCTTCTTTTTCAGTTTGAGAGAAATACATATTTGATAGGACGGTCAATAAATGGTATGTATTGTTGTTTTTTTTTTTTTCTATCTGCCCCCCCCCCCTTAAAAAAAAAATAATAATAATATATATAATTAATTAAAAAAAAATAAATAAAATAGTAAACAAATAAAATAAAGATTAAAATAACCAGCCCAATTACTTTTTACAATTACAATTACAATATTATTGTGTGGTCCATCCGCTGACAGGTATTTTTCTTTCCCCCCCCCCCCTTCTTTTCTCTCTTTCCTTTATTTTTCTATTCTTTTTTCTTTTCCTCTTTTTTTTTTATTTTATTTTATTTTTATTTTTTTTGTCTAACACCATCCCGTCTTGTCTTCGTGAATTTCCATCTTGCATTTCGCGTGCTAAATACCATACACACAAGTTCTAATCCTCTCTGTTAGTGTTTATAACAATATTGTTCATAACTTGTTTTCGGGTGTCCCAAAATCGATCAAATTCTACTTTCGTCAAGGCCAACACTCTCAACGTAAATATTTACTTCCCTTTTCATGCAACACGCCATTTTGTTTTGAACTTGAAAATAATCATTTGATTGCAAAATAGTTGGCATCTCTCTTTTTGTGTGTGGGGTGTGCGTTTGTTTGTGTGTGTGTGTGTGTGTGTGTGTGTGTGTGTATAGGTGGGTGAGGGAGTGTGCGTGTGTGTGTAGGTGGGTGAGGGTGTGTGCGTGTGTGTGTAAGCGCGTGTGTGTGAGTGTGTGTGTTGGATGCAGCATGCATCCAGGTCTCCATTCTCTCAAAATAGTTTCGGCCTTTATGGAAAATGCGTAAGGTATAGGGTTAATCAGGTAGAATGCATAATCCGAGTCTAAATCTCGCTCCACTCGCCACCCTGTCTTCAATTCATCAAGGCTAAGTAATTGCTAGTCTAAGCTCAAGTCGATGAGAATACTATCTAAACCTTCAATATGCGCAGTTAAAATGCTCCGCATCTAGAATGGACTTTATTCATGTCATATGATATCCCATTTTGAGCATTGCTTAAAGCCCAATAGTAGTATAGTTGTAGTAGAAAAAAATGATTTTTTTTTTTTTTTTTTTTTTTTAAACTTGCTCAACTTGTCCTCATAGTGTTCTAATGACATAAAAAATATATGGGCAAAGGACATAATCACGTTCAATGCATGTCTTTCAATGATATGTAATAGTTTGCATGAGCACGGGGAGATGTTCATCAAAATAAGGCCATACATGTACTTCCTTCATTCTCCCCCAGAACTCTGTGCATGCCAACCTGATTGGTATAGCGTGAGTGAATTCTGTGTGTACAGTGTGTGTATGGAATAGCATAATATGCTTTGCACACAAACCGCTGTATGCTGGCATTGTGCCTGTGAAATCCTATCGATTGTGGCACTGTCAATAGATATATTTACACAGTTTTGTTGCTAATTTCAGGTGTAAGTGTGGATTTTATAACAAATCCTTTTGTACACAGAGGTTAATTGAGGTATCCATTCATTATTATTCTGCTTTGGAAGCAAAACAAAAAATCTATTCTCCCAAAACTATACATGACCTTTAATAATTTAGGAGTTAACTCTTAACGTGCCATATTAATTTCAAGCCAGAAAAAGTAGACTTTCTTTTAAAATATTTTTAAATGGTATGAAATAGTCTTGCTTGGTGTTAATGACTGGAAATTGATCCACGGACACAATACAATCACCTGTGCTATTTGCAAAGCCTATACTGCAAGCAATCAAGAGAAAATCAATTATTACGATTGTATAGATAATAAGTACAATTGCATGAAAACGTGTCCGTGGCACTCTGGGTTAAGTTTAGCACTTTAATGGTAGCTACTATAACATGAATAGAGACAGTATTCTTGTTTCATTTCTTGTTACTTGGGCTATGTTCATCAAAATCTCAACAATCTTTCTTCCACTGTTTACAGTTTCTATATCCACCCCTTCCCCCCTCTCTCTCTCTCTCTCTCTCTCTCTCTCTAAGTATACACTCTAAAAACTGAAGTGCTAATTTATGGGTGCTCGTATAGTGACAGCACTTGAAGTGCTATATCAGCACTTGCCAAAGTGATAATTTATCAACAAAAAAATGTTCAATGTCGGTATGGAATTCGAACCGGGGTTCACCTAGACATGGAAGAGTACCGCTGATGTTACCAATAGACCAACGGAGATCTTGCTAACTGGCTTTGATTATGACGGCATAGTAGATGATTATAGCAAATTTGAAGAAAGTTCATCATAATATGATCTGCTCACAATCATTATATGTGAATTGGTCTAACGTGCTCGTCAGCGCTTCTCATGTAGGGCACCCAGGTTCGAATCCCAACGAAGTCACGCCGTTTTTGCCCATTTTTGCTGAAAGTTCAGCTCACGTGAAAGTGCTAAAACAGCACTTTGAGTGCAATCACTATGCAAGCTCTTAAAAACGCTGATGTCAGCCTGTGAAGAGCTAAAAAGAGCACTTCAGTTTATAGTATATTTATAGTATATGTATATATATATGTATATATATTTATTTATTTATATATCACCACCTTAAATATTTTAGAGCTTTAAATCCATATCCATTTAGCATGGGTATATTGATAGCACTTTGCTGTAGGTTCTTCTCTCACTTAATCCCCTACAAAGCTGGCTTCGACTGAGTTATGGTTACTAGAATATTGAATCCCACACCCCTTTTACGCCTTAAAGAAGCGACTGGGTGGAGTCTACTACTTGACTAATCGATATATCTTTGATTTTGGACGCGAGCAATAAGTACGCATTAGTGTCAATCGATCTCCTTAGATTATAACGCCTCCGGTCAAGGCACTGACTACGATCAGGGTCATTGGAAAGACCACTCCTTCAATGGTCAGTGGTCAAACTACTTTTATTATCCACACCTTGCATGAGCTCCTGATTGAAGATACACGTATAGTTAGGTTCATGAGGTGCGGTAAGAAAAACGATTAGTCGTTGCATTTGAGACTAGGCTATCTTTGCTCATCGATTGCAATGAGATAGAACAACTTATATTTTACAAGTTGGTATCTCACCTGCAATGAGAAGGTTTTGTACATATATTGCGAGTCGAGTCTCTAGAGTCTCTGGTGGTAGTTGAGAAAACGAGAATAAAACGTCGGACGCCAATTTATTGGGTGGTCATGGGTCAATTCGTGAAATTATGAAAGCGGCACCTGATTTTCGTCTGTAAATGGATTTTTTTTTTTCCGAGTATATTTATGATCTCAAAACATCTATACAGATAACTATTTTGAGTATATTCATGATCTCAAAACATCTATACAGATAAATATTTTGAGTATATTCATGATCTCAAAACATCTATACAGATAAGTATTTTGAGTGTTTTCATGATCTCAAAACGTCTATACAGGTAAATATTTTGAGTATATTCATGATCTCAAAACGTCTATACAGATAAATATTTCGAGTATGTTCATGATCTCAAAATATCTATACAAAATCCATGGACTGATGTAATAACATTACTTACAGATTGATAATTGTCACATGAATTAGAATTAGATCTATGCAAAGGAGAAATCGAATGGTGATATTTTCAGACCGACCATGACTGAATTATATTGAAAGAAAGGGTGTGGAATTAAAAAAAAAATAATAATAAAAATGGAATTTAGTTCTCGATTCTAATGAGTGTTATGATGAAATCGTTGTTTACAATGAATAATGGAATAAAATATATTTCATCAATTATTTCACGATCGTGAAATCAAATTTGATGAGCTGTTCCCTCTCCTTAAAGAATAATATTGATTGTATCTTATAAAGCAGATAGGTCACCACAAATAATGCTGTGAGGCATCAGGAGATAGACAAAATATAATCGCCATACTACATCGAGAGAAAAAGACACACGTTTGACAACATTCCCTTGCGACGACCAATCATGTCCATTTCTCCTCAAAAAAATCCTTCCACATTCCTTGCCCGTGTTTATTATCATTTACCATCATGTTTCACCGAAGGCGGGACACTATTTTTATCCATTGGTGAAATGGCCACTCACAAAATCAACTTTGGGCAGCTGAACGCACAATTCTCCAAATAAATCAAATCAAACTGCATTAACGTGTTTTCATAGCGAAAAACGTTTTGAGGAACCTTTTTTTCTTTCTTCCAGGGCATCTTTCGCAGCCAAAAACCGTCTGTAATCTCATTTGTGTAGGACTAAAGCACAAATTGTATTATTTTCCGAAAACTATAATGTTGTACCATATTATTTGAGAATCACATTGCAAATATAAAAAAGAAAAAATCATTCTCCCGAGTTTATGTGGGTGTATAATTGATATATTATAATGTTGTCTGCAGAGAGTCAGATGGGCGTTAGCTGTATGTAATAATCTATGAGTTAATGCCCTTTTTGTTATCAGGAGCAGACAGTAATTATGCATGACTCCTCAGAGACCCATACTATACCGTCATGATACGACCAAACAAGCATCGTTATAGGAGTAAAGGTAGTTTCTTCTTGTAAATGATCAAGCGGTTATTCTAGCCGTAATTACTGTTAACGATCGAAAAATCAACGAGGTTTTCGCTTCTGGTTGAAATGGCCAAGGGCAAGTCAAGTCTCGAACTACGTTGGTTTCATTTAAAAGCTGATAAAATAAAAAAATTGTTACATATCACAACATATTTGAAGAAAATAATACCAATATAAGCTACTAATATAAGCTAAAAGCTTCTTTTGGTTGACAAAATTGGAAACGCAGTCAGAAATCTTATGATGTCATAGGGGCAGGTGTTGCCATTTGTTTTCTTAATTGTTCACTTCATACTTTCCCTCAAAACATTCAATACACTACATGACCCCTTCGTTTTTAGTTGTTTTGTTTTTGCCTGTGTTCAGTAGGGTGTTTTTTTGGGGGAGGATTGGGCTTATGTTTGTGTTTTCTTGCGCTTCTCTTTTCTTCTTTTTTTTTTTGGTTTTTTTTTTTTTTTAGTAAGTTCGTATTCCCTAAAACAATTTGTTGTGTTTGAGGCGAGCACTTTCATCACCTCTCCCATTCTCTACTGATCCCATTCAGCGACACCGCCTTCTTTATCACGTCGTATTGGAAACCCGATATCATTGTCAGGATTCATCGACCAGCATTGCAGGCTCGTCCCGATTCATTCGTCGCGCATCGACCGTGTCTTGGCTGCGCAACCATCATAGCACATACATTGTCGGCTTTGAGTTGAAACGTCTGATACGGGGAATGAGGATTGACTATAGAATTGAGGACATGGATAAAACAAGACTTGAATAAACACATTGAATAGGCCTGCAGTCACACACGGCCAAACCGACTCCAAACCAACACAAGACCTATTTCACCGCGACTGAGAGCTCTGATCGATTGGAACTCGTTTTGTATGACTGACTACATCCATGAGACCCCATAAAAGATCTTCTATCTTCTTTATCTATTAAAGTTTAGGATCATGAACTTTGATATAATTTAATTTATCAAAAATCAATCAAAACGTTTTTTAATTACAACTTTATGTTGATATTTATAACATTGGTCATTATTCATTACACGCTTCTTGGATACATCGGTACGGAAAAATTTAATTTTGTTAGTGAATTAGCACCAGTGCATTTTTTTGTGTGTGTGTTTATCGGGTTTTTGCGAAGCTGAAGTCAGTGGGAAAAAGGGGGATAATTTAGATATGTGGAGTTATAGTACATATAGTTGTTGCGAAGACATTCCATTTTATGAAAATGAAAAAAAAAAAAAAACTTAATCTAGTGCCTTGCTTTGGAAACAGGCAACGGAGCATTCACAACCAAAATCGTTAATACGTTCAATTACCTAAGGGTGTTATATTTTTCAGTTTGAGCACATAACTTTTATATGATATATATATATATATATATAATTATTATTATTATTATTTACCTCACTTTGTAATATATGCTGTTTAACCCTTTTAAATTAATGACATGCGACCATGCGTCATAAAAATACAATAGTTGGCAGGGCGGTGTATCATCTGTTATTTACCGACCATGCACTGACAAACGCCAAGGGCATGAAACAGATTTATTTAAACAACTGAAAGATTTGTTTCATTGAAGGGAAGGAAGTAGCAAATATAAGGAAATTGACATCATTTATAAAGCTCAATTTATAATTACGTAATACTACTGATTTCATTTAAAAACAGGAGCAAAGAAGAGTCAAATAAAATAATCCCAAGTTTCATCAATTTTATAGGATGACGCAAGCTACTTTTATATTAAAAAAAAATAAATTTGTGGGCAGTGAGGATCAAAATACACGTAAGCCACGTTTTGAATGTCATATAACTTTTTGTTTTCCTTTTTACAATGTTTGATTTATATTTTCCCCCTTTCGACTCATAGTTATTGGAATAATTCATATAAATCAACGACAAAAACAAAAAATGTAAATCGTACACCCAACGGACTTTGAAGAAGATTTTTATTTATTGTATTTTTTTTTTTTAATATGTAATTCATATATTTTCAATGAAACCCCATGTAAAAAAAAAAACACAACAACATCAAAAACAAAACAAACAACAAACAAACAAACAAAAACAAGAACTAGTCAAAGAGGGCGAGCGCCATATGTGCCAGTAGTATCCACTATAACAACCTTCGGGACGTACGGTCTAATTTGTCGGCATATAGATCACATTAATGTTAACGAGCTCGAACGTGCTGCTAATGGCATAACGACAAGGTGAAGCATTACGTAAGCAGGCGCTGAGCACAGGTGCATGAACGAGCTCTCTTTTTATCGTCTAATGATCCACGCGTTAATTTGAGACATATCTATCTCGTTTAGTCACTTTCAAAACTTTCATTATACGGGCGCATCTGTATGGACTCAAACTCAATCAGCTAGCTATACAATCAGGATCATTATTGTATGTTAAGTATTTAATTCATTATATTTAAAATTCACTCTAATATATTTTGCTCATACCAAAGAAAATAATGAAAAAATCTTCTTGGTAGTTTTTTTGCTTAATAACTGTCAAAACATTTTGTATAAAAAAAGGGGGAAATGTCATAAGGTCTACTCTTTAACATTTAAGGAGTAGGGGAGACCGGGGATGGAAGTTACACTGGTCAGTTGTTACAGTTTTCAGTGTGCTAAGTTGGAACAGGAGAGTTCGTGCTAACTGGCATCTATATACAGCCTACACATAGCTGTGATGAACTGCCGGTCGTGAGGTTTCTCCGTTGTTTTATCAAAAGTAAATCAACAAAAACCATTTTTTACAGTTCCAAGTGAATTTTTGACAAAAATTAAAATTTGTAATAGTTCTTACAACTGAAGGCACATGATGATAGTCTGGTATTGTGAATGTAGTACATTTATGTCACTAATATATCCCAGAGCCATGCCCTGTAATTCTGCCTAATGGCTGTGCTACAGTTGATTTTATGTGTAAAATCACCCATGGGGTAGGTTGTTACAACAACCTACCCCATGTTGATGTAACAACCTACCCCATGTTGATGTACACTGTAACAACCTACCCCAATTACATTACACATAATTAAAGTAATTTTGTTTCAATTTTCTGGTGTTAATATTTTGATATTTCTATTATTACTTTAGTCTTTTCTAGAGCTCTACTTGATTTACTGTTAACAATACCAAGAAACTGGAAAGTTGAAAAAAAAAGTATGGTATAAGAGATTTACACATTGTGAAATAACCCCGTATGTTTACATAAGTAACAATCTACCCCGTATGGTGTAACAACTTACCCCGTATACGGGGTAGGTTGTTATAAAAAAAATGTCTTCATTAATTAAGCTGTGGTTAATTAGTGTTTACATGTTTTCAAGTTCTATGTGCCTCAGGTTCTCAGCCAACATAATAGGCTAACTACAGACCCAAAATGGAGTGTGTGAGTACAACTCCTTTACACTTAAAGTCCCAGACCGGACCGAGAAATGAAAACCAAAATTACATATAAAACGAAAGCTAATATTTCTTCATAATACAACAATTCCTAATTTAAGCATTTTTATCTTCCATCTAGAAAGTATTTCATTAAAAAGGTGATCGAACCTCAACCAGGCCATCCCTCCCAAGTACTCGAAAAAGTACCCCTAATTTAATGGCGCGGCCGATGACGTCAAAAATGTTAACGGAATGCGACATGCTAAATGCTGAATGAATTTGCCCTTTCATTTCATAACAATAGAATTCTAGCAAACATGAGGTCTATTGTTCTGACATAGCAATACAAACGTGTTTTCTAAAGGCGAAACTCAATCATGCCTGGCAGTAGCATTCCCTTAAACTTCTTTGACGTCATCAACCGAGCCATTAAATAGGGGTAACTTTTCAATATTTGGGAGGGATGGCAGGTTGAGGTTCGATTACCTTTTTATGAATACTGTTATGAAAATTGAATTTATTTTGGGGGGTATTTATGTTATACGCCTACTTAGCTTTCAATCGATGTAAGGTTGTATTTACTCCGTCAACGGTCTTTAAGGAGTCGGCCTAATGACTTATTTTTAAATCAACCCGTTACCTATCATACCTTTATGTCAGCGGTGTTATGTATGGTACAATGTTAATCCCCATCCTCCCCAGGGGTAAAACAGATTTGATCTGCTAAATAAAAAGTCGTCATCAGTACAGGCAAATATATCTTGTCTTGATTATTTGTGTTTTATGCTTGTCCACATAACATCAGCAAGGAATACATCCACATAGCAATAAAACAATGTTTGACCCTCCTTAAAACCTATTCATTACATTGGTGTACATGGATGGGGTAAAGATTAATGAACCAGTGAAATCTTAAAGTCCGACTGACTTCCCCCTTAAAGCTGGGATATATAGTTTTGGTAAATCTTAAAACATAATCATTTATTCTTTTTTTAAGGATTGCCCATTTTTATGGTATTTGACAAATATGTGGTACAACATGACTTGTGTCAAATGATATCAAATGCCCAGGTAAAACAATATTAGTGTATCCCTCTGGACAAAGGTGGAAATTTCAAAGAAAATGCACAAAAGGAGCTTATAAGTGATGTCACAAATTAAAATATTTGTTTATAACTTTGTCATCATTTGACGTATTTTAGTGAAAGCTTCACCGATATGTTTCTCTTGTTGTTTAACTTTTATTAAGAACTTAACTTCGGTGTGGACTTCGCCTCTTTTAAATTTGATGCACACAAAACTTAAAAAACAAACTAAAACTCCATGAATATGGCATGAGAAAGGTTTAGCTGCTCTAAACATGCTAAAGGGAACAATGTGCCAAACATTGGTAGATTCTCCCAGCAAGGAATATGTCTATTGAGTGCAATTCGATAATGCTATCATCAGTAGAGCTATGCCGTTTATTAATCATAAAAGTAAGGATTACTATACGTTTCAAATCCAAAGTATGTTGAGGAGTTGAGCAAGATCTCATTGTATTCATGTAGAATTTATGTTCTTAATCAGCAAATAATTTAATACGTTAGTGGTTTTTCTTTTTCCCCTTTTTCAAATACCCCAAATATAATCATGAGAAACAATTTAGAATTAACGTCTAGAAACAGAAATCCATTACTAAAGCTCAAAGAGTAATTATTTTTGTTACGTTGACATCATATACCACATAAAGAAACAGAACACTCAGTCATGTCTGTGGACGCGCATTACTTTTGAATAGATCCCCATTCCTAGCATATTACCCCATCAACTAAATATGAATGTACTTCATTAACATTTCCATTGATCATTCAAGGCAGAGTAATTGCTGGTTTATGGTATACATAAAATACGAAAAATTTGAATTCACTTGAAAATTAAGATCGACCGTTAAAAATTATTAGCAAGACATCATGGCATTTCAATTCAATAATGTTCTCATTTACAAGTTTATGACGATGGAATTGAGCTGTAAACCAATTTCCGAGGGCCTGACGTTAAATTTAGTTCGATGTTGAAAAAAAAAAAATGCTTTCCAAAATTATGAAACTTTTTTTTTCATGTTGGAGCAAGCTTCGGTCTCCAAATCTCTCACTATTTCTTACAGCTTGTCTTAAAACTTTGATAATAGACAAGTATATTTTTACTTTTAAAATAATATAGCCATTGTATTGATTGTCATCGACGTTTATATCACATTCAGCGTGTACTTGCAACAAAAATCAATTACTAGCTGACACGAGACAAAAGCTCGCCTTATGTCAACATCCTATTTAATGAAAGTGTTTTGTATTAATTTTATACAAAACACCATTTGAGGCAGCAAATATTTAACACTGGGCCATAAAGTCCGATGTGTACTAGGTCAACTGCTTAACCATAAACATTACTGTATGATACATGGTGAAAAGCCGTAAATCCCGGTCTAAATTTGACTTGCATGTAAGTCAAAGAAAAAAAAAAATCAAATCCCATGTCATGCAGGAAATATAGGACAGGGAGGTTTATACAAGTAAATGATAAAGAGAGAGAGAGAGGGGGGGGGGGGGGGGGAGAGATTGACAGACAGACATACAGTCAGAGAGAGACTCAAAGAGAGAGAGAGGGTGAGTAAAATGAACATGTACACGCAGTGCAGGTGATGTTGGAAATTATAAAATACTACTTCAATGCATTTTAAAGAGGATAATTCCATCACACTAATTCTACAAAGAACAGATAAAAGCATGTCGTTTCTTTATCGTTTTAATCTGTCCCCCGTAGCAGAGACATGTCCAGATCTACGATAGATTATACTTATAGCCGCACAATTCCCGTTCGCTCTTTCCGGTATGCGACTTTTAATCCCGATGGGTAACTTTACGAGAAAACAAATCACTTTCTTCTACCGAAATAGCCATACCATTTAATATGCATCACCACATCTTTTAGTGGGGGGGGGGGTGTTTATAATACAGCATGATGACATTTCAATTTAAAATATTTGACCGCTGTTTTAAAATACCATTACGGATAAGAAAGTCTCATAAAACTAAAATGAAATTCGAACTGCTTAAATATGACTTGGTGACGGGAAGAGGTCCCATGCAGTGCGCGTTGCCGGGAGATGTCCAACCAAGGGGACATCCCCCGGTAAAACGGGGACACAACTACATTGGTTACCATAACCTTAGCCAATTCACAACAGTGAAACCGACCACTAGCTGGCAATTTGTGGTATGAGTATACTGTACAGTTTGGTGTCGGTTCGGGGTCGGTTTAACTGGTTTATACTGGCGCACGTCACAAGGACGAGTTCATCATGTTCACGTAAAGCCTACGATAATGTGTAAAGGTTCTAGGAAATATACCCCCAGATAAACACCCCCGAACAACTACCCTCAACAAAATGTGATACCCCCTAACCCTACACATAACCCTACAAGTAACCCTAATTCTGTAGATAGTTGATTGTCACAGGGTTTAATGGTTAGTTACTTATACGTTTCAAATCGTTGAAAGGAGTGTACACGAGTGAAAGCGAGTCGATATTCAGCCTGCATAATCGAAACGAGTAAATAATTGGTTTGAGCTATAAACGGGCTACTCTGTCAACTTTACCCTTTGACATAAAGTGAAAGTTCTTTCACTCTTTAAACATAACAAAGATAGGCCAAAATCACAGATTCCCATCGAGAGAGCGACTAGGATAGTTGGATATACCCGTGATCAACTCAGCTCGTCCTGCATGTCCTGGTACATACCACTGAAAGTATAACGTTTTATCTGAGAACCCCCCCCCCCCCTCCTCCGTTTTCCAACCTGCTGCCCTAAATCATATGAAGTAAATCTCCCTGTATATCATGTATATGCTTTGAGTTTCTCGGTAATGTTTTTCCTCATCCTACCTATACCACACCGGGGTTTTTGGCGGAGAATTAGCGGCAGAAAGGTCACACAAGCCTACCTAATTCAAATAGCGTTTCAGGGGATTACACGGCCTTTCCCTAAGAAGAGGACATGGCATGGGATATCCCTTTCACAAATTCAATCCCAAACTTAGTTGGGCTAATATTTGCAGAAGCTGAGGTTCGGTACATCCGAGCTTCTGGTTGTGTAGTACTTCACATGTGCTTTTTGTACCGTTGTTTATTTCTACAATTATGGAAACAATTATATTGAGGTATACAACACTACAGTCTGTGTCCAAAAAAATGGTACAGTCGGAAAAAAAATATTTAGGTGTGAAATATTTTCAAATAATGTGTGTATGTGGTACCAAAATAAAGCCAACTAATTTTCCTTGCATGGTGATGCGCTTTGTTCTGTATAATTTGCTTTCGTAAAACAAAAGTTATGCTAAATTTTGTGCGACGAGGAACAAATCGAAATTGAGCACTTCATGGCCATTATGCGAAACCTATACACAAAGGCATGGGACGGCGTGCGAAAAATGGATTTTTCTTGATTGTAGAAAACTAGTCGTATTTCAAAAATTACAACACCAAATGAGATGAAAAAAATTGCAGGTGAAAGCCTGATCTTCCTGATTTTTGAAAACACTAAACAATAGCAGGCTGTGATTAATCTTCATACTATAAAAAAATGTTTTCCACTTGTACCATTTTATTTGACACAGACTGTATATGCAATGTGTTTACGCGCACTGTCTTTTGAAAAGACAATTATTATGATATATACAAATCACGTCTATCATACTGCATTAGGAAAAATAATATTAATACAAAAATAAAAACCTATAACCTAAAACTGAAAATAAATGCATGGAAGCTATATAAATAAATAAATATTATTATATACAATGGTAAATGACAATGAATATAACAGCCAAACAAATTAATAATCACAATCATCATTTTCATAATCATCGTGATCATCATTATCAGCAAGTTCTGTAGAACATTAAAACACAAATATATTCTGTTCCTTTAAGATATTTTTTTCTCCCCTCAAATTTGACATGGTTTAGTTTGGCTGTAATTGACACACACTACAGTTCATTGTTAACATGATTAACATATAGTTCATCTCGCAAACACATAATGAAATGACGACAGTAAGGTTTTCCAAAGGTTATATATTCTTTATAATTATTCATGCAGCGCAGCCTGAACAAATAACCGACATAATAATGCAACACATCGAAAGTCAAATTTCCGCAGTCACGGTAACCTACGGGCTGAATGGACTCAGATTTACATGATTTAGAAAGAATGCATGGTATAAATAGAACATGAATGAGAATAGAGAGGGTGTGAAAGATGGAAATGAATAAAAGAGGAAAATAGAGGAGAGATAGAAAGAAGGGTAAACAGATATTACGAGTGCTATATTAAAAATAATCGAAGGGAGAGAAAAATATTATGCAATATCATATCATATCATAGCAATATCATTTGTATTTACAAGAAGTAGAAAAAAAAAATATACATTACAACAGGAGGAAATAGAAGTTTACACAGCATAATAAGTAGTAGTAATACCAATTGAAAGTAAAGGTATTAGATGTAGAAGAATTAGATATAGAAGAAGTAGATATAGAATAATATAGGAGGAGTTAATGTAGAGGTATTAGATACAGAAGTAGAAGATGGAGAAGTAGTAGTAGTAGTAGTAGCAGTAGTAGTAATAGTAGTAGTAGAAGTAGTAGTAGTAGTAGTAGTAGTAGTAGTAGTAGTAGTAGTAGTAGTAGTAGTAGTAGTAGAAGTAGTAGTAGTAGTAGTAGTAGTAGTAGTAGTAGTAGTAGTAGTAGTAGTAGTAGTAGTAGTAGTAGAAGAAGAAGAAGAAGAAGAAGAAGAAGTAGTATAGTAGTAGTAGTAGAAGTAGTAGTAGTAGTAGTAGTAGTAGTAGTAGTAGTAGTAGTAGTAGTAGTAGTAGTAGTGGTAGTAGTAGTAGTAGTAGTAGTAGTAGTAGTAGTATAGTAGTAGTAGTAGTAGTAGTAGTAGTAGTAGAAGTAGTAGCAGTAGTAGCAGTAGTAGTAGTAGTAGTAGTAGTAGTAGTAGTAGTAGTAGCAGAAGTAGTAGATGTGGTAGTAGCAGCTATTATAGCAGTAGTAGATGGAGAAGTAGTAGATGTAGTATATACTCAAAACTCAAAGAGTAGATGGAAAAGTAGTAGATGTAGAAGTAGTAGATGTATATTTAGAAGAAGTAGATGTAGAAGTGTAGTAGCAGATATAGAAATAGTAGATTTAAAAGTAGCAGATTTAGATGTAGTAGATTTAGAAGTAGTAAATGTAGAAGTAGTAGGTGTAGATTTAGAAGTAGTAGATGTAGAAGTAGTAGGTGTAAAGTCAGAAGTAGAAGATGTAGAATTAGTCAATACAAGAGTAGTACGTGCAAAAGTATAGATGTAGAAGTAGTTTATACAGAAATATTAGAAGTAGAAGTAGTGGATGTAGAAGTAGTATATGTAGATTTACGGTAGTAGATGTAGAAGTATAGTATTAGCAGATGTAGAAGAATTAGATTTAGAAGTAGTAAATGTACAAGTAGAAGATGTAGAAGTAGTAGATGCAGAAATAGTAGAAGTAGATTTATAAGTAGTAGATGCAGAAGAAGAGAGATATAGTAGTAGCAATATAGAATAGTAGGTTTAGAAGTAGTAGATGTAGAAATAGTAGATGCAGATTTAGAAGTAGTAGATGCAGAGGCAGAGAGATATAGTAGTACTAGTAGCAATATAGAGTAGTAAATTTAGAAGTAGTAAATGTCGAAATAGCAAATAGCCTATAGAAGTAATATTCGTAGAAGTCGTAGAGAAAGAAGTAGCAGATAAACATGTATTGTTTGGAAGTAGAAATATCTTATAAACAGTAGCAGCAAAACTAGTAATAGCAGTAGAAGAAGATATATAAATAAATATTCTAATGGTATATTAAAATTATCATTATAAACGTCGAGAGTAGTAGGAAGAAGCTAACAACAGAAAAAGTATATTTTATCAGCATTTAGTGTAAATAATAGAACAAAAATAATAAGACTATGTACTAGTGTGATATGTCATCAGTCCTTTAACCATTAACCGATGTGTCAATGAACTCATAGAGTAATGATACGGTTACGTAGGTATGGTCAATAACTCTTCATCAATCAACCTCATGATTAATGATAAAAATTTCATCATAAAAGTCAGACAAACCTCAATATCGACGTCGGACAAGGTGAATTAAAATATGCCCGCACTAAAGGTACAAAACAACGTGTGATCGATCATGGTAGAGATTACACGAAGGACAGTTATGGTTAAATATTGCTGGAAAGCACTTCATGAAAGTGTGCCAAAAATAAACAGTCATTGTGATGCATTCGACCGTGAATGATGGCTTCGACATTTTCTAAAGGAAGCTGTATGATTTGATATTTTCTGCTGCTTTGTTATTTCTTTCCTGGTGGACAAAGTAATTATTTCCACTATATTGCCTTTAAAATATTTAAAATTTGAAATAATATGAAGGAAAACTGACCAGAAAATATATTATTAGAAAATGAGCCAAAGAAAATGCAGGGTACCATCGGGTCGAACCCAGCAGACCTCCTGCGTTACCTAGTCAGGCGCTCTACCATCTGAGCTATAGAATCCCGGTGGGTTTCGTTCCCTAATAATATCTATCAGACAAGGTCATTTATTCGGTTTTTAAGTGATTATCTAAGCGGCAAATCCTCTAGAATTTGGACGTGGTCCTAGATATGGCATATTGCGGTGTTCACTCCTTCGAAAATATTTTCATAAACTGTATATAAACAAAAAAACACAACACAAAAAGAAAGTTCCCCCTCATATCAATTTCTACTCCAGCTGAAATGTAATCTAACGTATAATGACATTTAAATCTTTAACATAAAGACGCGTCATTATTGAGGCAGTGAAACCCACATTACATTCATGAGTTTAGTGGAAATGCACGCAGCCTGAAAAACAAAACCGCGCTTTACGGCGGGAAGCGACCGATTGACAACTGCATGCAATTATTACTTAGCGCACAAAAACTTCGCCTAAGAAAAACTTCCCTGTCGGTTTAAAATGGAATTGTCAGTCATCCGTTCGAGGAAATTAGTCTCTGGACATGAAATAAATAATTGAACTTTTTTATCATAGTTTTCGTAGGTAGATGCTTCAGACCAGATTGGGGGAAAAAGACATTTGGCAAGCCTTATAACATTCATTTTGCTAAAGTTGTAATCAGAATCTTTATTCACAATAGATTGATGTTCCTTACGATTATATAATAGTTCTTGTCACATCTTGCGAAGGACGCCGTCCACATTCGATATGCATGTGATATGCGAAATATGACCATCGAGTAAAGATTCGTTTGTGATAATGTTCCAAGGACAGGACTTTTTTAACCAATCGAGATGAATGTACCTATTTGGTAAAGCTGAGAAATTCAAGCTTTAAAACTGCTGATCATAAGTATGTAATATAATTATGCGTAATCGAGGAAGAGATGACTATGCAGCGTGATGATCTATTTTGAGAGCAAAATTGCCATATTGTACAGGAATTTGATCTACTGGATTCGAATTGACACAAGATGACAGGACTTTTTCCCTTTGCCAATAAGTTATTTCTATTTTTGAAAAATTCGGACTCTTAGCGTACTATTCATGTTGATTAATTTTCCTTTGAAAGATAGTTGCTGCCATAATCAGAAAACAAAGTAAAAAAAACTGTGCAAAATAACAAAAAAGGTCTATGGCCGCGTTCGCTTTGCGTAGAGTGATAGCGCCCTCTTCCCTTAAGTTACAACTGAATTGATATGATTTCAATATAAACATCTTTTTTAATAGGAGAGTTACAAAAATCTAATTAATGTCCATGTAGGGAATTAATTAGCTACATGGATGTGAATTTTTAGGAAAAATCGTGCTGTCATGCTTCAGTGAGCAATGGATGAATGCAAAAAAATGTCATTTTTTGAAGTCGCAACCTAAAATCACAATTTTTGATTCAATGATATTAGACCAATTTTAGATTTTTTAACAGTTCACGCATCAGAATGTACGCAAAAACGTGCTTTCAAACATACGGAAAGGAAATTTGCGTTAAAAATTTTCACGGTTGAGTGGCATGCAGCAAAATGCCAAATTTCGCGATTTTTACTTCTTGCCATTGGTAAAAATTGATCAAATATAATGGGATTCATGTCGAGGAAGAGTGTTTAACTGTTGCAAAAAAAAATTAATCAATTCACGGTTGAATAAATACACCATAAAAATTTACATGTGGAAAACACTAAGTAAGTATTTCTTTCCATTTTGTACAACTAACGTCATAGAATATCTGTTTTTGTATTTTTTTATGACGGTGCACGTCTATTACATGATCATATTGCATTTATTTAAATTTTTCATGCTTCAGTGAGATGTGGCACTGGAAAAGCTGTTTTTGATAGAGACCAAATTAAATTGCTACTTTGCTTAACCATAACAATTTGTTTGGAAGTATTCATTGCTTTCATTTCGCAAAAAATCGCCGATTTTCATGCTTCAGTAACACAGATATGAAAAAACATTGAAAAATGAAGAGAAGTTTGCGGCCCTTGGCACGGCCTAATGGCACGTCAGATTCTTAAATTTGACCTAAGTTCCTGTAGTTAATGACTTCTTAGAGATTTGTGTCAAGTTCAAGAATTAACTCACAGTTGTAACGACCCGCAAAATTTACAATGAAATGGGCAATATTGACTTTTGTTCACTATTGATTTCCTCCCCATGACTTTACGTTATAGAAAGTTTGAACAAAAAGTGAACAAACGTTCAAAATATTGCCCATTTTCATTGTCATTTTTTTTGTTCGTTATTATACTTTGAGTTATCTTGAAACTTGGCACAATCTTTTAAGAAGCATTAACTAACAGGACTTAGGTCAAATTGAGAATCGGACTACATTAGGCTCAAAGAGAACGTGCCAGGGCCGCGTAAAACTTTTCTTCCTTTTTTTCATGCTATTTCTCATATCCTGTGTTCACTTAAGCATGAAAAAAGTCGGGATTTTTGCGAAAATGAAATCAAATTATACTTCAAAACGAATTATTATGGTTAAGCAAAGTAAGCAATTTTAATTTTCTCTAAATCTAAAAAAAACAACTTTTCCAGTGCCACATGCTCACTGAGCAGACATTTAATAAATGCAATAGATCATGTACACACGTGCACCGGTCATAAAAAATAAACAAAAAACATATATTACACATGATAGTGTTTACAAAATGGAAAGAATACTAACTTAGTGTTTTTCACAGGTATTTTATGGTGTTCATCACCGTGATATTTATTGATTTAATTTTTTTTGCAAAAGTTAAAAACACTCTTCCCTCGACATGAATCCATCATATTGATCAATTTAAAATGATTTAAAAGTAAAAATCGCAGTTTTGGAATTTTTTGCTCCATGCTCCTCAACCGTCAAATTACACAAATGTCCTTTCCTATGTTTTGGAAGCACGTTTTGCCTTACATTCTGATGCTCGTGAAATGTTTAAAATTCTAAATTGGTCCGATACATGAATCAAAGTTTGTGATTTAGGCGCGGAACTTCAAAAAATGAATTTTAGCATTCAACCATTATCACTGAAGCATGACTTAATGATTTTCTAAAATTCGTCCCATTAGTAGCCTAATTAAATTCCTACATGGACATTAATATATTTTTGTAACTCCTCCTTTTAAAAAGTTCTGATATTTGAAATAGGGGGAACTTTCTTTTGTGTATGTTTAGTACCATTTAGCGCACGTATAAATTGACCTACACTTTGCTTAACATTATACCCTAACTACCTAAGGAAGAGAGTTCATCGAATCTTTGCGCCTGTACGTACTTCCGAGTGAAATAAAACCTATAACCTCGGGACCAGTACATTCTGAAACGAACCTTTCGCTATCGGTTGTAGCACCAGGTGGGTTCATAACAAAATGATAACGACTGATTTGCAGCTCAAGTGATAGATGATATTTGCTTTACACTCATTTGATCGAGTATTAAAGAGAAAAAATGTTTTATATTTATCGTTCACTCTGAAACTCTGGAAATGATGTGGCACACAAAGAAAATCAATGTGCTGATTCTGATGCAGGGGATAGATAGATAGATATTACCCTTATAAAGACATCTGAACCGGGCATTTGCAAATTCATACCGGACCGCAGTTTTGATATTGATATCGATATATGAAGCGATCATGGTATATTGGCCATATGACGGAATAAAAAAATCATTGAAAAAAACACGCATGACTAAGGCTGCTTTACATTTGACCGGCTGAGTTCGGGGTCCTACGCGTAATTTAAATGATGGCGCCGTTTACCAAAGAAGTAATAAGACAATGGGATACGGCCAACGATTATTCGTCACATTGGTTCATCACTCAGGAATGCTGAAGAAACAAGAAAGATAAATCCACGACAAATGCCCAGTTTAAAATCAGTTTTTCGGGTTTTGGGTAACGTTATTCTAAAGCAAACTTTAATGATCGTTTGAATACACATTCTGCAAATTTATACGCCGAGGATGAATGTTCTCGAGGGGAATTGATTCCTGATATTTAATATTGATGAAGACAGTTGGATTTTGGATTCAAACATACATGACTGTACTGTAGCAGTTGTACCAGACAGCTAGGATATGTGCGTAGTAGACTACACTGTGTGTTTTCAATGTCCTATGTTGGAGATAGGTAGTTGAAGGATAATAATAAAATATTGACTGTTTTTTTCGGCAATATGCATATAGTGCCCTTACTAGCCACCCATATTGCCCTCGTACTTCGACTTGGGGCAATATTATGACTAGTTCAGGCACTAATATGCCCATAATTGCCCTCAAGGGCAGTCAAATATTTA
>CALNVZ010000174.1:69218995-69252016 GCA_940671915.1 Paracentrotus lividus
ATAAGGGTAATAATTCTATCTATCTTCCCCTGCATCAGAATCAGCACATTGATTGCTTTGTGTTGACCACATCATTTCCAGAGTTTCAGAGTGACATAAATATAAACATTTTCTCCTTTATACTCGATCAAATGATGTGTAAAGCAAATATCATCTATCACTTCGAGCTTGTCAAAATCAGTCGTTTTATCAATTTTCGTATGAACACCACCGTGCAACCGATAGCGAAAGGTTCGTTTTTGCATGATGTACTGGTCCCGAGGTTATAGGTTTATTCACTCGGGAAGTACGTACAGGTCGCAAAGATTCGATGACTTCTCTTCCTTAGGTAGTTAGGGTATATTGTAAGCAAAGTGTAGGTCAATGTTATACGTCGCTAAATGGTAACTAAACATAACACAAAAAGAAAGTTCCCCCTATTTCAAATATCAATAAATTTTTAAAAAGGAGGAGTTACAAAAATATAATTATATGTCCATGTAGGGAATTTAATTAGCTACTATGGGACCGAATTTTAGGAAAAATCATTAAGTCATGCTTCAGTGAGTAATGGTTGAATGCTAAAATGTCATTTTTTGAAGTTCGCAAGCCTAAAATCACAACTTTGATTCAATGATATCGGACCAATTTTTAGATTTTAAACATTTCACGCATCAGAATGTAAGCAAAACGTGCTTCCAAACATACGGAAAGGACATTTGTGTAAAATTTGACGGTTGAGTGAGCATGCAGCAAAAAATGCCAAAACTGCGATTTTTACATTTTATCCATTTTAAAATTGATCAATTATGATGGGATTCATGTCGAGGAAGAGTGTTTTTAACTTTTGCAAAAAAAATTAAATCAATAATATTCACGGTTGAATGAACACCATAAAATACCATGTGAAAAACACTAAGTAAGTATTCTTTCCATTTTGTACACTAAAAATCATGTGAATATATGTTTTTGTATTATTTTTTATGACCGGTGCACGTGTGTACATGATCATATTGCATTTATTAAAAATGTCATGCTTCAGTGAGCATGTGGCACTGGAAAAGTTGTTTTTTAATTTAGAGACAAAAATTAAATTGCTTACTTTGCTTAACCATAATAATTCGTTTGAAAGTATTAATTTGATTTCATTTTCGCAAAAATCCCGACTTTTCATGCTTAAGTGAACACAGGATATGAGAAAAGCATGAAAAAAAGGAAGAAAGTTTACGGCCCTGGCACAGCCTAATGGTAGGTCCGATTCTCAATTTGACCTAAGTTCCTGTTAGTTAATGACTTCTTAAAGAATTTGTGCCAACAGTTATCAAGAAGTTCTATACTCAAGTATGTTCGATCTAATAAAAATGACATTGTTTATAATGGGTTCCAAGTTATTTGACGTTGTTTCACTTTTTGTAAATACTCTATACGGTGAAAAAGTCATATGGGCTGAAAGAGGAAATCAAAGTAGGTGAAGCAAAAGTCAAATATTCCTGAGATAACATTTTTTCATTGTTAAATTTTGGGTGCGGTCGTTACACTGGTGAGACTTAATTCTTGAAATCACTTTGGCACAATTCTGTCTTGATAAGAAGATCATTATAACTAACAGGATTTTATCGGTCTAATTAAAGAATCTGACGTGGGCATTAGGCGTGCCAGGGCCCCGCAAACTTCTTTTCATTTTGGGATCACTGTTTTTCCTCATATCCTGTGGTTCACTGAAGCATGAAAAAGTCGGCGGATTTTTGCGGAAAATGAAAGCAAATGGAATACTTCAAAACAAATTGTTATGGTTAGGCAAAGTAAGCAATTTATTTTGGTCTCTAAATCTAAAAAAACAGGCTTTTCTGCCAGTGCCATGCTCACTGAAGGCATGAAAAATTTAATAAATTGCAAATATGATCATGTATAGACGTGCACCGGTCATAAAAAAATAATACAAAAACAGATATTCATATGATCGTTAGGTAGTACAAAATGGAAAGAATACTTACTTAGTGTTTTTCAATGGTTAATTTTTAATGGTGTTCATTAACCGTGATTTTGATGTTAGATTTTTTTTGGCAACAGTTAAAAACACTCTTCCTCGACATGAATCACCATTATATTTTGATTCAATTTTACCATGGCAAGAAGTAAAAATTCGCAAGAATTGGGCAATTTTTGCTGCATGCTCACTTCAAACGTGAAATTTTACGCAAATTTCCTTTAACGTATGTTTGAAAGCAAGTTTTGCGTACTTCTGATGGCGTGAACTGTTAAAAATCTAAAATTGGGGTCCTCATATCATGTGAAGTCAAAATTGTGATTTTAGGCTTGGCGAACTTCAAAAAATGACATTTTTTGCATTCAAGCCATTGCTCACTGAAGCATGACAGCACGATTTTCCCTAAAATTCACTTCCATGGTAGCTAATTAAATTCCCTACATGGACATATAATTAGATTTTTGTAACTCCTCCTATTTAAAAAAATGTTTATATTTTGAAATCATATTCAATTCTAGTTGTAAACTTAAGGGGAAGAGGGCGTATCACTCTACGCAAAGCGAAGCGCGCATAGACTTTTGTATTTTGCACAGTTTTTTTACTTTGTTTTCTTGATTATGGCAAGCAACTATCTTTCAAAGAAATTATCAACTTGAATAAGTACGCTAAGAGTCCGAATTTTTCAAAAAATAGGAATAACTTATTGCAAAGGGAAAAAAAAGTCCTGTCACTTGTGTCAATTCGAAATCCTAGTAAGATCAAATTCCTGTACAATATGGCCAATTTTGCTCTCAAAATAGCTCATACGCTGCATAGTCATCTTCCTCGATTACGCATAATTATATTACACCTTAATGATCAAGCAGTTTTTAAAAGCTTGAATTCTCAGCTTTCCAAATATGTTACATTCATCTCGATTGGTTAAAAAAAAGTCCTGTCACTTTGACATTATCACACAACGAATCTTTACTCGATGGGTCAATATTTCCGCATATCACATGCATATCGAATGTGGACGGCGTCTTCGCAAGATGTGACAAGATCACTATTTATATCAATAATCGTAAGGAACATCAATCTATGTGAAAAAGGATTCTGATTAAAACTTTAGCAAATGATGTTATAGGCTTGCCAAAATGTCTTTTCCCCCAATCTGGTCTGAAGCATCTACCTACGAAAACTATGATAAAAGTTCAATTATTTATTTCATGTCCAGGACTAATTTCCTCGAAGGATCGACTGACATATTCCATTTTACCGACAGGAGTTTTCTTAGGCGAGTTTTTGTGCGCTAAGTAATAATTGCATGCAGTTGTCAATCGGTCGCTTCCCGCCGTTAGCGCGGGTTTTGTTTTTCAGCTGCGTGCATTTCCACTAAACTCATGAATGTAATGTTGCGTTTTCCCCTCCTCAAATAATGGACGCGTCTTTATGTTAAGATTTAATGTCATATACGTTAGATTTACATTTCACGTGGAGTAGAATTGATATGAGGGGGAACTTTCTTTTTGTGTTGTGTTTATTTTGTTTATATACAGTTTATGAAAATATTTTCGAAGGAGTGAAACCAACCCAATATGCCATATCTAGGACCACGTCCAATTTCTAGAGGATTTGCGCTTAAGATAATCACTTAAAAACCGATAAATACCTTGTCTGATAATATTATTAGGGACGACCCCATCCGGGGCTTACTATAGCTCAGATGGTAGAGCGCCTGACTAGTAACCAGGAGGTCTCTGGTTCGAATCCCGATGGTACCCCATTTTCTTTGCTCATTTTTTCATAATAATATATTTCTGGTCAGTTTCCTTCATATTATTCAAATTTAATATTATTAAAAGGCACATATAGTGAAATATTACTCTTGTCCACCAGGAAAGAAATACAAAGAGCAGAAAATATCAATCATACAGCCTTCCTTAGAAAATGTCGAAGCCATCATTCACGTCGAAATGCATCACAATGACTGTTTTTTTGGCACACTTTCATGAAGTGACTTTCAGCTAATATTTACCATAACTGTCCTTGCGTGTAATCTCTACCATCGATCGATCACCTTGATTTTGTACAGCTATTAGTGCGGGCATATTTTATTTCACCTTGTTCACCGGTCGATATTGAGGTTTGTCTGACTTTTAATGATGAATTTTAGATCAACCGTTACACGCGGATAAGTGACAACAAACAATATGTAATGGTTCGTTGATGTTACATAGAAATAATACAACGAAAATATTATATTCTTCGTCGTAGAGTTAGGTTGTGAATTGCTAGTTATTTCGACCAGGTTCATGTTTTACACGAAGAAGGGGTGGGCATGGCCGTCGCTGTTCGAAAAATTGTTTTCGTCTAAATAAGAGAACATTAAATTTGTTAATACAAAATAGTATAGGGTGATGATGTTGGGGTTGAATCATTTTTAGGTGAACGCGTCTTATATCATTTTAATGTGCTTTAAAACAAATCTAAAACAATGGAACGGGATAAGGGGTGATAGAGAATACAAAATTTAATTAACGCTTTCATTTCCGTTCAGGTAAATATAACTTTACGTAATTACGTAAGACAAACATGTATTGTGAGGAACACAATCCGCGATATATAAACCTACACCATGTACATGTAGGCCTACATACCTGATCTAATTTATGTGATCACGTAAATTTACACCAGAGCCAAAAGGATATCCGCTAATTATAAGTGGGTTATTATTAGAACTATGGTTTCACTATGGACCTCACTACTGATTGTTCAGGCAATATACAATAATATATACCTCACTTTGAGAATGTTGAATAATCCTGTCCTATGATTGGTCAAAAGCTTGGTCATGTCTTCAACCATGCCCCCAAAACAAATCATCGGTTAATAGTACTTGGATTTATGCCCGTTGCCCCTGGATGCCCCCTTATAGCAACCTGCAAAGTGCGATATCCCCATTTGTTTACGTGCATAAGGGTACTTTGTGCGATGCGATGATTTCAGATACAATAATTTGTAGCGCGATTTGGTCGATAGTTAGGTCTAAATTAGACCATGTATGTTATTTTTTGGTTCCCTTGTTTTTCGGCATGTAAACGATATATTGACTGCTTTTATTTTCGGGACACCGTCGCGTCGTTTCTAGACTGCTCTCGGGAACCTCCGAATCTGCCATAACCCGCGACCTGCGGTCTTGGGTTATAGCAGATGCAGAATTTCCCTTGAGTAGTCTAGAAACGGCCATGCCCCTCAAAGCAGTCAATATATCTATACTTTTATCAAATGTTTATGTCGGTTTCCATGCTGATTGACAATTTACTTTAATATTGAAAGCTTTCGATGAACAATGTTATAGCCTTATTCAAAGGGGTTTGGAAATATTATTTCGTTGAAAGATCCGAATGTTGGTGCAATTTGAGGAATCAGGAAAACGGTATGAGGAAAGGAAAGGAAGTCAATATAATGAAGCCAAGATGAATTTAAATTATATTATGATAAAATATATATACAACGGCCTTTTTCAACTACTCTACAGCATGGTGGTGCCGAAAGCTTTGTGACTGATCATTATTGTAATGTAAGATAAATCCATACTTGATATGGATCAATAAACATTCCACGAGGCAAGCCGTGTACAATTTATTATTTTGCCGAAAGAAAGCACCCTGACCCGACACTTGCGGGTAATTCATAAATATGGTCAGTGAATGTGGGCTATGGAAGGCTAGATGTTGACACAGACATAACAATTGACCGGCTGTGCAATATGCAAGCTATTATAGGCTTCAGTCCAATTGCATATTGTTCTGTTGCTTGTGAAGTGCATGGATACATTTGAACAAGATAGGCATGCAACAACCTCTTCTTAGTAATTAAAAAGTAATATTGCTGATGAACGAGGGAGGGGAACTGAATAGAACTAAACGGATTGTTTTGAAAAAGAAAAGGAATCTATTAATTGCATTATCAGACCTTTTGGGCCTACAATTATGTTGTAAAGGAAATCAAATACAATTTATGTAACGTAATTATGGTTTTAAAAAATGCAGCAAACCGTTTAGAAATTTATTTTATTGAAGAATAATACATCTTTTAGAAGCTGTCTTGTATCATGATAAATTGGTTAGGATCATAATGATACGAAAATACGAAATGAAAACTTGAGATAATTGGACTGATGGCTGTGTGAAAAATAGGAAAGGAAAATAAATAAGACAATTAACTGTTCATTAATTAATTTCCGATCGCGTATTCAAATAGTTTGAAAATCTTTCATTGCATTCATCCTCGTTCAATCGCGTCAGTAACATACATGCCCTCCCCCCCCCCCACCCCCCCCTTAAACTACCAATCAATTTGAATTGCAACGAAACAAAATAATAATGAAGGGGGAGCCCATGGAAAAGATAATGATACTTTAAATTAAATTATGCTAATTTTCTGTCCTAATTCCATGAATTTATTCACCAATTATACGGCGCCCCTCCCGCACCCACCCTATCAGTAACATTGATACACGTCACCTGAGTCCTCGCGACGTTTCATGAGTCTCGAGAATCTCAAAACTTCTCAAAACGCCTCCGATACTTTTTTTTCCGTGGTGGAGACGGATTTGGGACTTCTTTGGGTCTCCGATACTCTTTTTCTGTCGCGGAGACGGATTTGAGACTACTTTGAGACGGTTTTGCGATTCCCGAGACTCATGATTCGTCGCCGGGACTCGGGAGACGTCTCGGAGACGTCACCGTTTTGTGCGCAGTTCTTTTTCTCGTGAATGTAACAGCGACCACTCTCTTTTTACCCTATAGAGGTTAACATTTCTCACAACTCTTTGTTAGAGTGTAATTCAACTCGTTTTTTTTTACAAAAGTTTTTCGTCTCTTTAACATGAATCGAGTAAGTTGGTGAAATCATAATTGTCTCAAACTTTTCATGGAAGAAAGTATTCAATTACCACGGATGACAAGTTCAATCTTAAAATGGGAAAGCAGATGACCTTCCACAGTTATACCGCTGTCAGACGTGACCAGATGAGGTAACCGGAAGAGATACAGTCCTCATCCGACGGTTGTGCGTTTTCACCTGTATGTGTACTGTGCTTTACCGTTCCTCGAACGTTTACGTCCGCTAGGCGCATACACACTGCAATATCACATTCAGGAGGATTACAAATCAAACCGCATTTATGACTCGAGAGGATTTTTGAAGGATCTAGGTAACCTTGAATTTTTAACCAAATTATTGGTTTTCCCCTAACTCTTAAAATGTTTCAGATGTGGAATGTAAAGCAAATAATCACCTATTGATTTCAAGTAACGAGGCAAACTATCACTTTCTCGGATAGCTGGATGTAGGCGCTATCTCTCCTCAGCTTTGCTTCGGAGGAGATAGCTATCCAGCTTGCCTGGGAAGTGATAGTTTGCCTATCATTTGAATCAAAGTTGATTATTTGCTTACTATGTCAATCATACAAAAGCGCAGATATTGGAAAAGGGACGGATCGATATCCGTTTCTGGCGATAAATATATACATATTTTTATTATTCATCTGTTTTTTTATATTTTCGGGGAGGGGTGTATACACCAAGTTTTTTATTTTATTTTATTTTTTTTTATTTTGACAGACAGCACCTGACAATGAACGTCCACCCAAGTGTGGCAGCAACGTAATAGATAAACAGTATACATGTCTAATAAGTTAAATTCAATTCAATATTCGTTTCTTATATGCTTTCTGATCTTGCCATGTTTGACAGTGGCAGTAGTGACAGTAGATGACCTGTACCATATTTTACGATATCGTTAAAATCAGTTGACCAAAGAGGCATGCTTTCTGAAACACCGACCTCGTGTTGCTTTCGTTTAAGCTAGAATCAGACAATAATCACACATTGTTTGATATGATATGGATATATTGACCTAGACCAGCCTTCTTTTTCATCTATACTGAGCAGCTATTAGTACTGCTGACATATGCTTGTCAATCTCGAAATTGTTTGTAGAGGCAGAAAGTGGTCTTTAGCGCGTCTAATATTTATCATCTCATGTTAGCCATAATAGGCATACAACTTAACAAATTGAAAATTAGTTGAAAACGAGTGGAATTTTCAGCCTGCAGCTTGATATTGAGAGAATTAGCACATCAATGAGGTGGTACTCATTCGACATCTCGCAAAGAAATAAACGCAATTTTTAAATTTCGCATAAATTAACATAAATAATTTTCTGGTAAAAATTTCAAAATTCTGTAAAAAAGTTTGGTGAACCTCATGTAGCTCTACCAGATGGAACAAGCAAATATCTAAATCGGTCAAGAAATAAAGAAGAAGAAACATTTTATGTGAATTTTGGAAAAAGCACATAAATTAGCATAGGCCCGGTATTTAATGAGTTTCAAAATTCCGTGTAGAAGTTCTGAATCCCCCACTTAGTGCTATCATAAATTATAAAGCAAACAGAATTGAAATCGGATTTGAAATGATGAAGAATCATTTTGAAATTGTGGACGACAGACGACGGACGACGGAGGACGGCATAAGCTCATCTGGCTGTACTACGTCAACAATGAGAAGGCTTGACTCAAACCGATGAATCTGCAGTGTTTTACCACTCGATTTGGGATGAAGAGTGGCAAATTCATGCGCTTACATTAACCGAGTGCATGACCGTATTCTATGAATTCATGACTTTATTATTTCATTTTACCATGAAAGTATTTTTACAAAATTAATTTGGTAGAGGCCTATAACATAAATAGATGTGCATTAAAATAGCAACCGTTACGAATAAGACATTTTTTTTTTTTTTTTTTTTTTTTTTTTTAATGTGGAAAATCCTGAATGAGTTCCGTTTGAAAACAATAGTCATGATAGAATGTGTACAGAATGTGTATAACCCATGGTATTTTTACAAATATAAGGTAAGCTCGTCTGATGGTGATGTCAAGAAACCAACATAACAAGTCAACGATATTATAATGAGATCAAGGTGGGAGACATTTCAAAGATATGGTCATCATCAACTAAAAACAATCGTATTTTCTTGGAGCATGATTTCTAGCACTTAATTGGTGCTTAATTGTAGGCAAAGGCTTTGGCTCCCATCCGCCGTGTTTGGTAAGCACTAAATGATGGAAGGTCGTTCTGATTCATTTTACCCTTGTCCTTGCTTGCTTTAATTATTATGTCTTCATTAATCTATATCAATCTCATTCCGTCAATATACCCATTCGCCTTTTATTTCATTTATTGTTTGTCCACTTGGTCTAATTAGATCAATTCTTCTTCATCACCGTCTTAATTATCTTGTCTCTATACGACACCCATGACTGTGTCCAACACTTCTCAGGCCTACCCCTTCGTTTTTTCCCCTTTTTCTTGTTCATATCACCAAACACATCGATAGTTTCCCAAGTACTCTTATCCCACTTAGTAGCATGTGTATTTTTAAAAACTTTATTTTGGATTCCACCGTCATTATATATATTATATTATTATATTCGGATATCTCCTTATCATGCTTATGTATGTACGCCATGCTTTTTGCATGTCCCCATCCCAGAGTATTTTCACGTTAAAAATTGCCGTAGGCCTACATTATTATTCAATTCATAAATGAAAACACGCTAACTTACAAATAAATATTTAAAATAGAGGTATGAAACTTTGTATACAGGTGGCCAGAATACCTCCACATTTTTAACGTCAAGAAATTCATGAATTATCTCCATCCCCCTCTATATCTCCGTTTCTACATCTCTTATTGTCAATGCATGTGCACGTCATAATCAATTATGGTTCTACTGTTTATAAAATGCATTAGATAGTTAATGAACCTGATCTTTCATTAAAGAGGCTCTCAATCGATTAGTCCATGACGAGTTAGTAAAGGATAACAGTCATGCACAACGCATACAATATCTTTCTGGTGGAATGCATTCAGATGTAATTAGTTCCCCTAAAGTATTTATTTATTTATTTATTTTTGTTGGTATCATCATCGTCAACGTCATCCAGGATTAGAAACAGGTGTGCACCGTATCCCCATCATAATCACAAATCCTCTATTACCTTTTCTCCTCATTTCATTTTTTCCCTATCCTTCTCATCCCCCTTTCAATCCTTCTCATCCTCGTCGACCTCCTACTCCTCTTTTTCTTCCTCTTCCTCTTTCTCATCCTCCTGCTCCTCCTTTTACCTTTTCTTTCTTCTGATATACCGAGTGAGTCGGGAAAAAACTAGACACCTTGAAAAATGTCAATAAAAAGAAATATAAACCCCAAATTACTATACATATTCCGAAAGAGTAACTCTTCCCGCATCTTTTGGTACCCATTTTTGTGTTATATCTTTACGTTTGGACGAACATTATATCAACTACATTTTTGTGTGAAAATGAGATAGATCTGTAGAGTAGGGCATGAGTGAGCGCACGTCAAAGACAAATAATCACTTTTCAAAAGTATTAAGAGGCCTCTTTAAGTCTGCCAGTGACAATTTACTCTTTGATGTGTACTCATTCTTGGATTACTTGACAAATCAATTTAATTTTTACACAGAATCTAGTCGATAACTGTAACAACACCTTTGCCAAGGTATTTGGCTCAAAACATTTTCCTTAAAAAGTTATGCTATTTTATTCTGGATGGAGTTGCCTTTTTGTCCGCTTTTGATGTTTCAATCTTATCCACACTCTTGCACAATTCGAAATTGAATTGTTCGCAACAATGCGTCGTGTTCATCGAAGAGTAAAGACATACCACACAAACATGGTACCAGAAGATGCGGGAGAAGTTACTCTTTCAGAATATGTATAATAATTTGGGGTTCATTAATTGCTTTTCTTTTTATTGACATTTTTGTAGGTGTCTATTTTTTTTCTGACTCACTCGGTTTATATATACCGAGTGAGTCAGAAAAAAATTTACACCAAGAAAAATGTTCATAAAAAGCAAACCAATTTATAAACCCCAAATTACTATACATATTCTGAAAGGGTAACTCCTTCCGCATCTTTAGGTACTAATTTTGTGTGTTATATCTTTACGCTTGGATTAACACGGCGCATTGTTTGTGCACATGTAAATTTCGAATTCTGCAAAAGTGGGAGTATAAAATCAAAACAACAAAAACTCCATCCTGATTAAAATAGCATAACTTGTGAACGAAAATGTCTGGCGCTAAATAACTTGGCAAGGGCGTTGTTACACATATCGACATTTTGTGTGAAAATGAGATAGATCTGTAGAGTCAGGCTTGAGTGAGCATATGTCAAAGTCAAAATAATCACTTTTCAAAGTATTTAGAGGCCTTTTTAGGTCTGTCAGTGACAGTTTAATTTTTGATGTGTATTCATTCATGGATTACTTGATAATCAATCTAATTTTTGACACAGAATCTAGTCGCTAACTGTAGCAACACTCTTGCCAAGTTATTTGGCTCAAAACGTTTTTGTAAAAAAATTTATGCTATTTTATTTATGATGGAGTTGCTTTTTTGTCAGCTTTTGTTGTTTCAATGTCATCCCCACCCTTGCATAATTCGAAATTTACATGTTCGCAAACAATGCGTCGTGTTCATCCAAGCGTAAAGACATACCACACAGAAATGGTACCAGAAGATGCGGGAGGAGTTGCTCTGTCAGAAAATGCATAATAATTTGGGGTTTATAAATTGGTTTTCTTTTTATTGACAGTTTTCTAGGTGTAAAGTTTTTTTCTGACTCACCCGGTATATATACTTTTCCTCTTCTTCCTTCCATTACTCTTTGACTCTGTTTTTCCTTTTCTTTCTCATTCCTCTCCCCTCGTTCTATTCATTCAGTCATGATTCTCCTTCCTCCTTCTCCCCTTCCTTCTTCTGATATTTTCATTCCCCCCCCCCTATACTTCTCCCCTTCTTATTATCTTCTTCCACCTCATTATTCACCATCCTCATCATCACCATCATCATCATCATCATCATCATCATCATCATCATCATCATCATCATCAAAATGATTAAAATCATATAACGTGTATTTTGGGCCCTCGACAAAGAACACTTTCTTGAACAGCCATTCCTTATTTGTTACCATGCCAATCACGTTTTGTTTTTGCATTCTATATGAGAAGCATAAATACTACATTCTTTGACGACACCACCTATCAAAAGAAATAATCCGTCTCCCACGCATCGTCATCTAGCGTGGTAGATAGGATACACATTAGCACACGACACTTTGATTTCTTTCGTTGTTTCTCAGATTGAAAGCGTACTAGTGCGTGTTCGTATTATGATCACATCGACAAAGATTTCTCTATTTTTTCTTCTTTTCTTATGCTTTCCATCCCCCACCCCCGCCAGTGCCCTCTCACTTTTCCTTTCTTGCCAAACGTATTGGTCGACATAATGACCCATTTTTTATCACAAAACAAAAAGCACGAGCTCAGGTTGACATCATTATATTCTTCCAGTTGCGAGGACATCAACGGTGACTTAATTACTTTCGAACATTAAGGAGACTGACATCATTTCGAAAATAAGATAATATATTTTGAGTTAATTAAAACTTCTGAAATAATCGTGTGTGTGTGATTACCCCCACCCCCTTAACAATTTTATTTTATCGTATTTATTTATTTATGATTTTGTACTATTATTATTATTATTATTATTATTATATAATTGTCTCTCTTTTTTTTTTTTCTTCTTCTTCTTTTTTGTAATAAACTTATCATCTGAGTCGATTAAGAATGTTGGCTCTCGGGAGCATGCCACAACAAGCAATAAAATAAATACATGTATGGGAAGACCGTTGAAGATTGACTTGGGTTATTTAATTCTCCATCTATGACTACTATTTAAAGGAAGCAAGTAAACCAAGCCTTGGTTTTACATCCTATTTGAGGGACTTGGCAGTTATGGTTTATGCCTTACCTTACTCCCTCCTCTAACGTTTAAGCTATATCACGCCTCCGAGTCAAAATGAATGGGATATGATTTTCAAGCAGAACACTAATATAGTTCATACATTTCACGTGCTTTACATTGTTGCTCCTCTTTAATTAAGCTCCTTATTTTCGTTAACAGTCACCATCTCAAAAAAAAAATCCTTGACAGTTGTCTTGCATTGATTTGGTATGAAACACTCCTCAGGCATGTCGAACTAGAAACCTTTAAAAAATTGAAAGGCAAGGACAAAGTCAATACAAAAACATTTGTTGTCTAACCTGTACATAGCACTTTCACCTACACTGACCTATGGCTTTAAATCCATGTAAACGTGCATATTTTTTGCCGCGACATCCCTCAAAAAACGATTTTGCGAACAGTTTAAGAAAGGTTTTTGCCCATTTTGTAATCATGTAGGTAAATTTATGCACAGACCATTACTTCTAAAGCTTACAATGAGGAATTAGGGAGATGGTAAAAGCAAACACTCGGAGAACCAGCGATTTCGGTAGTTCTAAATCTCAAGTAAAAATGTGTTTGTTTTTTGTCATAATGGAAGGAAGAAAACAGTATCAATGTTTACAATGATTACGTAACAGCTACTCTACTTGCTGAGTAAGTTATCGTGTAATGAAAGTTTCATGATTATAAATCAAACATTTCACTGAGTAATGGAATGATGTATGATGGCATTATGACTTAAAAGCATGTGCACGAAATAATAATTAAGAGATGAACCCCCCCCCCACCCCCCCCCCCCCGCACACACCAGTCATGCAGTGCACTCTGTTGTTATAGTTATAATGCAAGTTAGTCTACAAGCGACGATATATTTTTCCTGGAATGTGTATCGAGTCTCTAACATTAAGACTTTAAAGCCTTACAAAGGGTATTTATTCAGGGTAGTTTTGGTCTTGTTTCAGCACAGGACTTCAGGGCGAGACTCTCCGCGACAGAATAAAATCCGTCTCCGCGACGGATAAAAAGTATTAGAGACGTCTCCGAGACGTCTCCGCGACAATTTATGAAAAAGAGTCTAAAGTAGTCCAATCCGTCTCCGAAAATCAGAGAGACGTCTCCGAGAAGTCTCGGAGACGATTTGGGACTACTTCAGTTTTTTTCTTTTTTTCATCAATTGTCGCGGAGACGTCTCGGGACGTCTCCTGAATATCGGAGACTTATTTGGGACTCTATTCAGATTTATTTTTTTTATATGAATCGCGAGAGACATCTGGAGACGTTCAGAGACGTCTCCTGATTTTCGGATACGGATTTGTGACTATTCAGACTTTTTCATAACTGTTGCGGAGACGTCTCGGAGACGCTCTATATTTTTTTCCGTCGCGGAGACGGATTTTTTTTTATTCTGTCGCGGAGACGTCTCAGCGAAGTGAGAGAGCACCCTAAGTCAATATTATCCAGATAATCACTATTCTTGTCATCGCGTTAACCGCTTTTCTATATTGTCATATGTTTTGCCTCAATCCTCAGTTTTCCAAATATAATATATTACATTTATAAATCCTACCTTGATATGGTTTTCCTATTCCAAGGGCTACTATGCATTATACTATTATTACTACTATACTACTATATACTACTACTACTACTCTACTACTATACTACGACTACCTTCTACTATTACTACTACTACTACACTACTACTACTACTACACTACTTCTACTTTACTACATACTACTACTACTACTACTACTATACTACTATTAACTACTACTTACTATTACTACTACTACTTCTACTACTACTACTATTCTACTACTACTATAACTATTTACTAACTACTAACTACTACTACTACTACTACTACTACACTGAAACCTAAGCGGTAAACGACTAGCTTTAAGCTAGTCGTAGTGATGCCCAGACTGACTATCTTAAAACTTGTCGGTCACGACGGACTAGATTTCCTTCAACACAACCGGTTATTACGGACTACTTTAAAACTCGTCGTCTCTACGGACTAGTACTTGATAATGCTAGATCCGTCAAGTTAGTCGGTCAAGACAGACTAATTTAAAAAGCTCGTCCGTCGTGACCGACTAGTTTAACGGACTAGCATAAAGCTAGTCGGTAGAGTGCCCAGACTGACGAGCTTTGAGCAGGACTAGCTTTACAGCTAGTCGGTCATGGTGTAAAAGCTAGTCCGTCGCGCTTTTCTGCCGCGATGTTATTGCTGCGTCTTGACAGACTAGCATGACGGACGAGGTTAATATGGCTTCACCAGCTTATCAGAGACGTCAATCTGAAATATAAAAGACATTATGAAGATACGATTAAAACATACATTTTGTCACAAGAATTTGAGCAAAAATTTAAAAATAATAAATATAACTTTTTTTATGATAATATAAATCAGAAGACAGGAATTAATACAGGAGGCACAATTAGTTAACATTATGGCAATTATCAAATAATGGGGGCACAGGGCCCAGGGGTCGCCGCATGGCTTGCATCATCATGACTTTTTGTTGCAGGCCTACCTGCTTTTGCATTTTCGGCGTAACACTTGTGTATACACTTACACTTACACCGTATACACTTGTCCTTGAGAGCCACTTCAGATCCCAAAGTCGTGCCTCTAATCCAATATATTTTCTTTCAGATACAAGTAATCTAAAAGAAAAGTGGCGCTGTATTTATTATTAGAATTAATAAATTTAATGTGATTGTTACTATCGTTGTAAATACGCACAATTTATAAATTGATTTGGCAAGAAATACTTTGTCGCGTTGGTTTTTAGCATTAATCTGTGAAAAAAATCTTTGAACTGAAACATAAGGAATTAAAAAAGAGTACTCACACAGTCATGTCACAGGAAGGAGATCGCCATTATAATCTAAATATTAAGCTTTACGGGGTATATCAAGTGTGCGTCTGTACAGTTTGCTCATTAAATGGAATCCACATACAGATAATTCAACTAATACACTGTAAAAAATAACTGTAAATTAACATGTTCTTTGGCTTGTAAAATCAGTTTTTGGTCGTTTTTTAAATTTTACGATATTTTTCTCGTAAATGGCAGGAAATTGTAGTTTTCTAGGAAGTCGTCTTGATTTTACAGTTACTAGCTCATGCACTGTCAATAAACAGGAATGGCATATTCATACAACCTTTCCTGCTCGTTTACGAATTATTCCCTTAATTTCAGTATTCCATAACTAACTTTCTTGTCAAACAACAAGTTTTTTCTAAAAAATATTATTGTTAATAAACAAGTTTTCTCGTATATCAACGAGCTTCCTTGTTCATAGACTTGTTATATTTTGAAATCATTACGAGAGTTTTCCTGTCAAAAAGACAATTTTCTTGTTCAACAAGGAAGAAGAAACATAACTACTACAAATCAGTTTTTCTTGTATTCCTGCAATGATGTTCCTGTTAATTTACAACCTTTATCTTATTTATAGTTCATTATGTGGATCATGAATATTCATTAATATGACTGGAAGTGCTTCAAATGTGGATCGTTTCACTAACCATTGGAAATGTCATCTTACATAGGGTTGGGTATATAAGGCTAACAACTTTCATCGAAGTTGTCAAAGATTAGGTGTAGGATTTAGGATTAGGATTTAGGTTAGGATTTCGGATTAATATTTAGGATTAAGGACATGATTAGGCATGAATGGTCAATTCCCGTTTATAATGTTGATAATGTCTTTTTGTTTCAAAATACTATTACATATAAACAACAGGAAAAGACTGTAAATTTACAGGGTTGTAATCTTACAAGGTGGTCAATAACGGGAACCTGTAAAATTTACATTATCTGTAAAATAACTAAAGTAAATGGAAGCTGTGCAAAAACGGGCACTCCTGGCATCCGACTGCCAGGACTTTCCTGTTAAAAAACGGTGAAATTTTTTACAGTGTAGTGATGTCCTTTTCGCAATGCCCACGTTATTCAATCAATTGACACCTTCTATTCACTGCTGTCGCTAAGCCGGGCATTCACCAGCAATCTATAAGAATAGACAGTTCATGGTTCTATAGTAACGAAGTATTCAATTAGCCTGTAATTAAAGAATGGAACAATATTCTAACTACTCGTGAATGGCATACTTGTCACGATTGATGTTATTTCGGCTATCGTATTGCTCTCAGATTGTCAAGCCAAAACAACCTTTGTTTGAGAAGGTTGATTGTATCCAACTTTTATTCACTGTTGTTGCTAAGCCGGGCATTCACAGCAGCAATCTGTAAGAATAATACCGGGTTCTTGAGTTCTATTGTAACAAGGTATTCAATTAGCCTGTGATCATGGTGATTGAAGAATGGAGAACAATATTTGGAATCTACCGGTTCTCGTGAATTGCATCTCATAAGCTTTGAGATTGTCAAGCCAATACAACCTTTGTTCAGAATGTATCAACTTGATTATGCTCGGAAACAGAATAAATAGAGAAGTTACATTGAAACGACATTGCAACTATTTGTATCAAAAGCTAGTCAGTCATTTTAATGGGTAAACTGGGTCCATCCAGCTACTTTTATTTTCCTAGTCGGTCCCGTCGACGGACTAGCATCAAGCTTGACGGACGAGCTTTAAAGCTCGTCCGTCAAGTTGAGAGATGGTAGATTCAGTTGTATGCTAGTCCGTCTCGACGGACTAACATGACAGACTAGCTTAAAACTTGTCCGTCTTGACCGACTAGCTTTAAAGCTAATCGGTCCATTGACGGACGAGGTTAGGTTTTCAGTGTACTACTACTACTACTACTACTACTACTACTACTACTACTACTACTACTACTAATGTGTGTCACTGTCACACACACATCCATAGATAAATCCATAATTTTGTCATATTATTTTTCGTTTTTAAAACTAGCCTGTCAGTCAAATTCAGAAAATAAATCAGAATTCAAAGAAGCAATGAAGAGAATAAAAATAATGATATTGGGGTCATCCAGCCTGTATATGAATCAAAGCTCTGGAAAAGTCGTCAACTTCTTTTTCTTTTTCTTCTTCTTTTTCTTTCCCCCACTGTTTTAATCCTTCTATAAGTTATGGGTTATTATACCTTACACAAACTGTTGGTTTATCGCTTTTAAATGAAACGATTAAGCTTGGGTGATGACTGACTGATTGCACGATATTTCGGAGTGCCGATGATTATAGCAGAAACTATTCAACGTTTATATCAAAACCACATGGAAATGAAAGGTTTTAGTTCTCTCAAGTCGATTTCACGTTTTAGTTCTGATAATTTGAGATTTTGTAAATTCTGTAAAAGTCACATAGTTTTATTTTGCAATCTTATTAGATGTTAATTAATGTTTTCTTTTTTAATGTTTATTTTTTTTTTCCCCACCTAAGCCCCCCCCCAAAAAAAAAAAAAAAAAAAAAAAAAAATAGAGAGAGAGGAGAGAGATAGAGAGAGAGAAAAGCAATAAAAAAAAACTTTTAGAGCTGTTATTATGATTCGAATTAAATTTATGTTACAATCATGGACACTACTAGAAGTAGTGTCCGTGCTTATATAATTCTTTATTTCATTTTTGTTTAACATTGTAAATATTCTTCTGTAAAACAAGAGCGGGGGATGTTCGGTTAATAGGCCCTATTTCTATGTTTGTGTTTTATAGCTATAGAGAGGGAGGGAAGCTGACGAGACTTGCATGACATCTTATATCATTTATACCACAGACCAATTAACACTACAAAACTTGTCGGTTGATATATAAAATCGGAAAAACTTCCCCTTTCTTGCTTTTGGGATATGATTCATGAACCTGCTTTAAATAAAATACATGTAATACATAAATAAGAGCCCCAATGATCAATGTGGGAGTTGTAGATAATGGGTATAGAGTCCATGTCGGTGTCAATAGCAACGCCATGGAAGGTATTGTAGGCGTGAGGATTATGGGTGACTTTATACATGGGGGGTTTCCCTGGGGTTGACCTTGGCCTTTCATACATTCACTCATGCCACAAATCCATCCAATCATCCACACGTGAAAATAAGAAACACGTATGAAAAAAAAAATCCACTTACAGGTGCTGCGTGTCAGGGTTTAAATTCAGTTGCGCCATCGATTTAATCTCTGGCCCCCGGCAGGTAGTGATGAGGGGTTGGCAGGAGCAGAACTCCGAGCAAGGACCTTTCTGGTTGCTCCTTCCACCACCTCGTCCTCCGTCCCCTTCTCCATCTCCATCTCCTCCAGGCAGGACGGTCGGGCTGGGTAACAGAGGGCTGGGCCTGCTAGGCCGGTAAGGCTGGAAGGTACCCGAGGCCGAGGTGACATTCAGGGCTTCACAGCAGCCGACCACCACCCCGAACCACACGGCGAGACAGAGGTGTAGAATCCGTACAAGGGACCACCGGGGATACAAATCACACATGTTGTTTACGTCCGTTCACAATGTGTATTCACTCCCCTGATGACCAACTCTACTTTTTCTCTAGATATGTAGATTTTCCCACCGAAAAACGACTAAGATTGGTATAAATAACACAAAACTTCAACGCAACCAAGAACATTTGAAGAAGCAAGTTTTGCATAAGTATATAGTCCATACAACATCCGAGCGCACTGTCCAGGCGAGAGTCCCGCGGGGCGACTGGTATGCTGACACTGCCAACCAATCAAGCAATAAAAGTTGTCTGATAGAACATGGGATAGAGAAAGTGGACGAACAGTCGATTATCCTCCACCGTTAGATCTACTTGTTTGTGTATCATTGAGAGCATGCGCACTGCGATTGAATGGCAGTGTCGATCTCGTTTATCTGGTCTCTCTCTGTCCCCCCCCCTCTCTCTCTCTCTCTCTCTCTCTCTCTCTCTTCTCCCCCCCTCTCTTTCTCTCTCTCTCTGTCTGTCTCTCTCACACACACTCTCTCTCCTCCTCCTATCTCTCTCTTTTATATCTTTCTCTCTTCTTTCCCCCCCCCCGTCCCCTCTCTCACTCTCTCCCTCTCTTTCTGCATGTCTTTCCATGACTTGTTTCTGTCTCTTCCTAGTGGAAGTGCATCCAACTCCCCCATCTTTCCATCTCTCGCTCTTCCAGCAACCCCTTTTTCTGGTCAAAGGGGTGGGTCCAAGGGGAGGAAAAGGCGTACGCCACTTATCTATATATATATATATATATATAGTATATATATATATATATATATGTAAAGATAAAATATCAAAATGTAACGAATGATATGAAAGTCAGAAATTGTTCAAAAATTTCGGGAAAGGTACATGATGATGTTTTGTTTGTTTTTTTCATGTTATGTCAACAATCTCAAGTGAGATTGTTGACATAACATGATTATGGTTAAACCTGAAATTTAATTAAATAAAGTAAAAAAATATGAGTGACGGTTTGAAGAAATATACTATTCGAAGAATAACGAAGTTATGAATGTTTAGAATGAGGATTTAATGACATCACTTTCGAGGCGCTCTTGTCTGAGAAAAGAACATTTAAAGAATTTACATCACACAACACAAGGAGAGCAGCTCGCATGTGACGCCAGAAAATCAAAATATAAAACATTCATAACTTTTGGGGTCGATTTTTTTTTTTTTCAAAACTATTTTGATATTTATGTTTCAGTTTTGTTTTTGTTTTTTGTGCATTTTTATAATCATTTGATTCCAGGTTAACTTTCCCTTTTCACATATGCAATCTTGAATTAAATCAATTCGAGGTACCGTGACAGATTTAATGTAGGGCAATTATGCAAATTAGCATATAAACATCGTAGGAGATGAGGTTTGAGCGCAATATCATTCTACAGCGGCATTACCACGATAACTTGTGAATAATTTGCGAACACTCAGATGAGACGAATGAACAATTATTTAATGCGAACTAACCCAGCAGGTTGGCGGCCTCTCATTCGGATATACGCCGACGTTTACTCCTTTTATTATCTAGTAGGGCCTGGTGTAAGGTGTAGGGTAAAGGCCTGTCCAACGGAGGCGATCGCCGTGGCGACAATTGGTGAAAGTCCGAATCGAAAGATATCGTCTAAAAAAAAAACCAGCAGTTTAAAAAAACTTTCACACGCTGTGTGGCAGGCCCTTTAAGCCCGCGTCACTCTGTCCAGAATTGAGCAAAGATGGACACATGATCATGGAAAATTTGAAATTTTGCTCTGATCACGAAAGCATCAGGCCATTCGTGTACCCTTCATTATGTTCTTGTGTTGTTCGAGTGTCATCGTGTGACTTTCTGTAGATATCGTTCTCGTTTTGGCTCTTGCTTGGCTGTTGACCAAGTTCTGGGCTGACTTCGTGCGAACCCTAAAGGGCCTGTCCCACAGAAGGCGATAATTGTGGCGACAACCTACGAACTACCTGTCGCCACATTCGCAGGTCCAATCGCCTTTAAACTCGTGAATTACCTGTCTATCCTAAAGAGAGGGAGCAAAATTCAATTCGTCGTTGGATTTCACAACTCAAAATAGCCGGTGTCAGTTAAGGGCCTGTCCCACAGAAGACGATCGTTGTGGCGACAACCTGCGAACTACTTTTTAGTACCCATCGCACACCATGCGCAAGTCCAATCGCCTATAAGATCGTGAATTATCGCGTCTGTCGCCAACAAATACGTAGCAAAATTCTGTCCGCCGCTGGTTTCTCAATAAGTTAAACAATAGCCGGCGTCAGATGGGTTGAGGTCTATGACCGTAGCCTGTCTTCTCTTGTCGCGACAAGGTGCTATCGTAGATTGTCGCCAGATAGAACATGTTTAGCAGAGCAGAACGACGGCCAGTTGTAGGTTGCCGAGCTCCAGCGTACGTTGCACGCATCGCTGAACCGAACGCCCAGTGAAATTTGATCCGCTACGGTCTTTGTCGCCACTACATTCATCAAAATCAGGATCGGCCTCCCATTCAGATACTGTACAGTCGCCGATGATTTTCACGACCCAAATTATAATGCGCGACTGAGAGGACTATCACGAACGTAAAGGCGACAGGCCGCATCAGGTAGAACACACTTGATCGCCTGTGTCAGTCGCAAGGATCGCCACAGTGCTCAAGTTCATATTTTGGTTGGTTTTAAGCTGTGACAAGAGAAGTCGAGCCGCGAGATGCGCGAAGGTCGAGGCTATTGTATTATCGTATACCAGCTATTGTTAGCCTATCGTTTTCCATGATCATGTGTCCATCATGCTCAACTTCGAGACTGTTTGACGTGGGCTTTAGGTATGTTAGGGGACGGTTAAGTTCCTGTTCCGGAAAATGATATCGCTGTTACGACAACTGGCATGACTGGCGAATCGACTGTCGTCACCAGGCACAGAGCCGATCGCCTATTAGATTGTGAAGTATCGCCTTTTTCACCAAAAGAAGCGCGACAAAATTGTGTACGATACTGGATTTTCTACGAACAAGGTTGACACCTCTGAAAGTATCCCCCGACTTTTCTTGTCACGACTAGATGTTACCCGTAAATTATCGCTAGGTAGATCTACCTAGCGATAATTTACGGTAACATCTAGTCGTAAATTTAGAGCTCTGTTTGGCCCGAATTCACAAAGGTGGTTTCTGCCAAACCCACGGATCCGTGGATTATGTAGATTTTGTGTAATAAATACGCTTAATTTTAGCGCGTACTGTGAGAAAGGTCCAATATGAATGCGCGATTTTGTCACAGAGCTCTAAATTTACGCTTGTCGCTATGGTTTTGGCTGTTTATTCAAATGAATTTAAATAAACCGTTGACTCAATTAACAGTGGACTCATTAATTCAAACCGTGGCCTCATTATGTCACACCATAGCAACTGGCGTATATCTCGTGCAAATGACAAAATCGCGCATTCATATTGGACCTTTTCAATGTACGCGCTACAAATAAGCATAATTATTAACATGAATATTCACAAATCCCCGGATCCGTGGTTTGGCAGAAACCACCGTTGTGAATTCGGGCCACTGAATCATGATGCATAAATGTGAAACTTAAGGGTGGTATCTACTTCGCGGGAACGTCTCCGCGACGGATAAAAAGTATTAGAGATGTCTCCGATACTTTATTCCGTCGCGAAGACGTCTCCTCGACGATATTCAAAAACTCTGACAAAGCAGTTTCAAAGAACCGTCTCAAGGTAGTTTCCGCGACTCGTGAAACGTCGCGGAGACGTCTCCGCGACAAGTTAAAAAAATTGTCGCGGAGACGTCGCGGAAAGTACTTTGAGACGGTTCTTTGAAACTGCTTTTTCACAGTTTTTGAAAATTGTTGCGGAGACGTCGCGGAGACGTCTCGGAGACGTCTCTAGTACTTTTAGAGATATCACCCTAAATCAACAGACCCAACAAGTGTGATAAGCATCAAATAGTTTGTTCCATAATTTTATGCATACTTTTAAACACAGATTGTTCATGGCAACCCACAGCTTCATTACAACGAATACTTTTTCCAATCTGGAATACAACTTTGGAGTTCATTCTTTAAAAGAAGGATTTCCCGTATGTGTCCCCAGGAAAGAAACATCCATAAACGGCATTTATTTGTTTATTGTACACCGTAAGGCTCATGAGGGGAGGGGCTTCAGTTATATAATTTCTAGATAAACCACATTTTCGACAAAGTCAGGGGATAAAGCAAGCGTATCTGATAAAGAGATACGTATACTCTGCTGTGTACTTCTGAAAGTAGTCTCAATAATTACTCTCCGTGCATAAAAAAAGAGATATGTATGATAAATTGTGTAACAGAGTCGTTAAATATTCTGTCTTACTTTATATTATTATCATCATCATCATCATCATCATCATCATCATCATGATTATCATTATTATTACATTATCATTATTATTATTATTATTATTATTATTATTTTTATTATATTATTATTATTGTTATTGTATTTATTATAATTATTATATCATTACCCTTATTACCATTTTTCTAAGCAACATCGACACGAGGTTAGTTTAGGCTGCTCACGTTTATTTACAATACAATGCGAGTAATCTATAGACAAGGAGATGGTGCATATAGTGTGCATGCATGCAACACAGTATCATATAAAACATAAGCCATGACATCTAGTCATGTACGAGACAGAACTAAAGGCAAAGTGAGATGAGATGACTGTCATTGGATTTACACAGATGCCAATTATCTTCTTGGCAACATGGGCAATGGAAATAATTAATATCAGCCTTGAATGGCGCTATGTTGACTGTGTCCGGGAGTTAGTTAATTATGACGAGGTATGTCGTCTCATAATGATAAGGAGTAAGGAATATTCAAAACGGGAGAGGGTAACAACACATAAATCCTCAATGCTGGAGATGAGGGACTTCGCTGAATATCTCTTTTTGTATAAACAATGCATTTAAGTATTTTTCCATGATTTCTTTATTTGCCAGTTCGTGGACATCATCTCATTGTTTTTACTTACAAAACAAACTTTCATTCTTAAGAGAGGAACTTTGAACTTTACTTGTTTCGTTTGTTTGTTTTTTGTTTGCGTTGTTTCTTTTTTTTGTTTTAAGTATCGGTCTGTCTGTTTGTTAGTTTTGTTTGTTTTTGTTTCTTTGATTTTCCCTTTGATATATTGTTTTGGGCGGTTTTTCCGTTTTCAAATAGTGAAATTTGAGAAGTGTGCCCTCAATCGTGAGATATACAACAAGTCACCTTCTGTATTCACCACAAGATGGCGTTGTTCAAAACTAAACGGATTCTTGATAAATTTGAAAATAGGGGACGGTTGTAACTCCAGCAATATAACCAAATATGATTTTAACTGACTCTTTTGATACTGAATTTAAAAGTTTGAACCATGAAGGAAATTGAAATATATTATATATAAGAAAACATTTGATAAAATAAAATTTAACATGTAAGTAAGTTCAATATGAATTAAAAAGTCGTTACAATTGTAAGTTGCAAGAATTTATGTTTTGTGCAGAGTGCAACTTAAATTTAATTTTTCCAAATTCTCCCTCCTGTATTATTTGTTTTTAGGTTGCATTTTCAGTTTACTCCTATGTTTCTTGATAGTATGTACTGTTTCAAGGGATCAAGGGTTAAGGACATTGACCACTTGTTCACATAAATATGTCAGTAGTGTACATTAGGGTTGAATTGAGACTCTCTTTCTCTCTTTTCCTCTCTCTCTCTCTCTCTCTCCTCTCTCTCTCTCTCGCTCTTTGTCATTGCATCATCTTCCCAAAACTGGTGTGGTACTTGGGTATTGGAAGAAGTTTGTGCAGTGTTCTCTCTCTTCTACTTTAGCCGTCAATGAGGCAAAGATGTAGTCCTCATCAGTCTCTACATTTCTGTAAATATAGTGTATATAAAACTCCTTGATGCTGTGAGTGACTGTATGTCTGTATTCCAACAATATGTTCCTGATAGAATATTTAATAAATCTTACCATGGGACTGTGAGCTGTATTGGCAATATGTTAACTACAAGCCATTTTGAGGACAGAAACTTCGACGAGATGCGATAACCTGGTTTGAATGACAACCAACTTAAGGCTGAACCGCTGTTGGTTAGTGAACGCTTGATGGGGCGGAGAGATAGTTTGATTAGCTGGAGACATGGATGAATCTCGGCGAAGATGTCAGCTTGATCCGTATGTTCCAAGGTTCCGGATTCAAAGGTATCCTATACTTCCGCGAGAACTGTGATCAATCATGGCCATTAATAACTCTTAAGATCAAAATACCGGTTAATATTATTAAATGGGATTCCCTGGGATGATGATGTGTTATGATTGTTGTGTTATGTGTGTGTGACAAGGAGTTATACTTTGTAACTATTTCTTTTATTTTTCATGTATTTATACCTTCATTAAACCTCAATTAACCCAGAGGTTACTCAATTCATTCCAAGATTTGTCTGATTAATCATTTTACTCGCCTCTATTTAGTAATTAATTATTAGATTGGAATGTTTGCTTTTGATATGTCATGTTTGAGATGAATTGAGTGTTGATTGGAAGTGTGTTGTTTTTTTTAGTTAATTTAATTCTTTGTCTGAGCCATATGCACATGTTGCATCTCTTTAATAACGTTATACAGAGTTAGTTGTCCTTTTCGAACCCCTACACAACTATAAAGGCTTGAAACCTGATAACTGTACAATTTCGCATGGTCCTTCGTAATTATTGTCCGAGAATATGGCCCTTGACATGTGGTATGGCTATTTCACGTCAAGTGTACACTTTTTAAAACTGGGTTTTCCCCATTTTTGTATCTTTTAAACAATTACTATATCTTGTTGGCCATTTTATTTGATGGACCTATCAACACTGAGCAACCTACAGTTGAAAAACAAAACATTTAGGCCATATATTATGAGATAAAGTTAGGGCTGTAATGATGCTGAATAACTTGAAGTTTATCCTCTCCAATACACATCATTTGGCTTTTTAATGTTGCAATACTCTATTGGCATGTTCTTAACAGAAATGTTAGAAAATGAATGACGCATAGGATAGCAATTTACATTATTCTAAGAGTTCATATTGCTAAACAAATGCCTCTCCAAAAGACCTCATGAATGAGTTTGTAAGTCTTATATGTGATTAAAGTTGGCATTATTTTTGTTTTCTTTTTACATAGCATCAAATGATTTAGACCTAAATGCAACACTGTATACCATCATTGTCTTGGACCTTAGTCTTATGGGCCGTGTACTTGAAATATTTATTAAACACTGTAAATGTGTTCTACATGTTCCCATGAACCAGAGAAATGTTCGTTTTCATTGACCTCTGACCTTAAATGAGGTGAAAAGTCCAAACAATACATAGTTCTGCTATTCTCCAGGCTTTTAGCGTCATGTTATCTGAACTTTGACCTTAACTTGAGGTCATATGTGTCAATGAAAAAAAAAAATAGCAACGTTGATAGTCTGGTTCACAGTACGATGGATCATGTAGAACTTTTGTTATCAATATTATTAAGGTTAATAAGCCAAACAGGACTATGATCAAGACAGAAAACTCTGGCCCTTACGTATTCCTTAAACGTTCTATGTGTCTTGACTTTGTTTTATTGGCCATATAATAGCTTAATAATTTTTTATAATCATAGTTATTATTTTCTACTTGTTCCAATAAATCAGAATATCAACGTTGCTATTCTCTTTCATTGACATATAATGACCTCAAGTTATAAAGGTCAAAGTTCAAATAACGTGATGCTAAAAAATCTGAAATAGTAGAAACTATGTATTTTTGCACTTTTTACTTTATTTAAAGGTCCAAGGTCAAGAAAACGAGCATTTCCTGGTTCATAGAATCAAGTAGAACACATTAACAGTGTTCAATAACATATTTAAAGTAATATGGCCCAATAAGACTAAGGTGAGACAACAAAAAAAAAAAAAAACTGTGGCCAAAACGTTTCTTGAATTTGACCTTTGACTGTTGTCGTATAAGCTTAACTTTGTTGGCAACTAACATAAATATGAATTTCCTTGATGCCATCAACCAAAAAATAGAGGTCGTCATATTTTTACTTGACACATTTGACCTAGAAATAAGGTCAAAGTTCAAGAAAATTCGGTTTGCAATTAATGCCATGCCCAGGTTGTTATCATCATATAAAATTGACCTGTGACCTATTTTCAAAGTCATAAGGGTCACCACAATGTGGCAACAATATAAGGCTAGTATGATTCAGTTAATCTGATTAGTTTTTATTAATATTGTCTATGGATATGTTGTGTCTGATCGCCGTTCACTTGACTCTAATATGCATTCATATACGCATAATAAACTAATTTGCATAATGCTCAAAACTGACTGGTCGGGTGAAAAAATGACAATGTAATTAATTGCTAGTTATAACATAACCTACAATTTGATACTAAATTTGACACAATTTGAACAAAATAATGTTTATGTTAATGAAGCCTGACTTTGACCTTCAATTTTGGGTCAGAAACGGTCAATTAAAGAATTGGCGACATATATTTTTCTGATTCGTGTGATCACTTAGAAACATATATATATATATAGATGTTGCCAAACATTAACATGACTTGCAACGAAATCTATATTTCCCCACTGGATACACACTAATGATGCAATAATTGAAGAAGTCTTTCCAAAAGGTACTACATCCTATTTGTTAATTCGGAGAAAACACGTTTTTTTTTTTTTTTTTTTTCATGATTAGGAGTGTCTGTTTGGAATAACTTTTACAGATTGTTCTACTCTATGACACTAAAGGGAAACCAGTCTAACAAAAAATCTAGGTCGTAAGTTTTTCTGTAAATGAATTTTTTAATTTTTTGTTCTGATGGATGTAGTACCTTTTGAAACGAAATGCCTCAGAGTATGTAAATTGCCATGTATCTCAGCAATTTTTTCCCCCAAAAAGGAACATTTTATACTCTTTCATAAAGCTTAATTAGATACCATGTTTTTAAAAAAATTGAGACATAAGTTTTCCAAATTCTCACTGATGCAGCTGGCATTTTGATAGGTTAGGTCAAACAATATGTTTTTTGTTATACATTAATGATTCTAACATCTCACTATTTCCAGTTCAGACAATTTCGTCTGATGACTAAATATTTTCATACTTTTCCTAAAGGTACTAAAAGAATTTGATATGAATGGGTTAAGAAAAATGAAAGGAGTGACAAAAATGGGTGCATTGTGAATAATAACGCCATAAATTTGAAGAAAACAAATATAAGATAATTAAAAGGACCAAAGACACTCATTGCAATTAAAGGATTTGTTAATCAGTCTCTGAACCGGCTGTATACAGGTGTATCAATAAAGCGGACAGACTTTGAAAAAGATCTCGCCAAAATTATTTTTAATTATGATGTCTTATTATTTGATGTTTAATAGATGCTCTAAGTCCTTATCTTTCAATGCAATTGAAACAATAAGTTTCGTTCAAGCTTGAGCGCAACAAGAACGTTGTTGTCGGGGGCTCAAAAAAGGCTTGCGCACAAAATGAAAAAAATTAGAAATACCGTCATCAGACTCTGCTTACCAGCGACTTACTTTTAACCTGATCATTATCTTTGCCATTGGTTTTCGAATAATGCTTTCAAAATACATTTACAAGCTATTTATTTACTTGTGAATTGGCTTTTTGTTTTGCTTTGTTGTTGTGTTTTTCACGTTAACCATGTTATCTTGTAGCAGCTGAATATTCCCTCAAACTAAGAAAAAATAAATAAGAAATGCTTATCACCCAAGAAGAGGGATTTGGTTGGTTGGAAAGATTATTGATTGATTGACTGCTTTGTTTATTTGATTGATTTGATTGTTTGATTATGGATTGATTTATTAATTGATCGAATTGATTGATTGAATGAGGATTGATAGATTACCATTTTGAATGATTGGATCGTTTAGATTAATCATTGTTTTCTTCAAATGATCTAATTGATTGATTCGATTACTTTTTTATTGATTGTTCATAATGCATTGATTAAACTCGGTTGGAAAGAATCATAGAAGATCACCTCATAGACTAAACATAATCATTTTCAAGTGTAACGAGTAACAATCAATCGAATGTAGCACCCGATTTAAATTAAATAATACCCCCCTTTTTTAACCTTAGACACAAACTGTCGTGCTTCGATTCAAGCATGAACAAAACACAACAAAGCAATCAAATCAATCAATCAATCAATCAATTCAATCAAAACAATCAATCAGTCATCGAATAAACAAGCATCGACATCCCCTTTTTGGTTGACAAAAAGGCATTTAGTTGAAGGAAAATTATTGCAAAAAGATATACATATTTAAAATGACAAAGAAAAAAACAAAACAACAAAACAAAAACAAAAACAATTAAAGTCCAATAAAAAGCTTGTAATATGAATTTTCAAATCAATACTTCGAAAATATTGGCCAAGAAAAGAAAAGTTTAGAAGAAGATGCTGATTAGCCAAGAAGTCTGATGATCACATTCTCGTTTCCATTTTGTGCGCAAGCCTTTTTTTGAGCCCCCATAAAATGTTCTGTGTTACTCCAAGCATGAACGAAACTATATATTTTTAATATACATTGAATGATAAAGAAACTTCGGAGCATCTATTAACATAAAAATATAGACTCATGATATTTGAAAACAAAATTTGACAGACTTGTTCAAAACTGCTCTCCCGTTTTTAATTGATACTGCACTGTAGAGTAAAATGTAGCATCTTTTGTAGGAATTTAAATCGATATAAAAACGTTTAGTTTCTCCTTATTGATAACCATTCTCCTTTGTTAATTTTTTTTATTAGAGTCAGATACAAGGCCTACTTATTTCGTGCTTTTGTTACATGTGTTCACATAATTGTCATTGTATCAAATACATACAATTCGCTTTTTCTTAATGTACGATAAGTATGTATTATGCATTAGCTGAAATACTTAACATATTATTGTACTATATTCTATAAAATTTCATGTATATCATATATAATTCCACTGTTATCACATTGTTATCATTATATTCTTGTATAATAAGTTAATGGTATGCAGTGTACTTGTAATAAATAAATATGATGTTGTTAATAAATTCAATCAAACCTCAAATTCAATACAAAGCAATTTTGTTAAAACGAGGACAAATTCAGAATACACAAACCAGAAGTTAATAAGTGCCGGTAATGGATCGTTCTTAATGTAAGAAAACTGTCAATCTCCACTCTCTACCACACCAAAATGAGATGAAACACAAAAAAGTGCTAAAGAACGCTTTTTTTCTTCTCTCTTTTTTTTTTTTTTTTTTTTCCTTCTTCTTTCTTCTTCTTATTTTTTTTTGCAATTTGGAAATTACCAAAACCCTACCACGTTGTGATTTGATCTTCACAGCTACAAAACATGGTTCTCATGCTACCATTTTATTAATAAGGCAGTAGATACGTGGGTGGTAGAATTGCTGGTTTCAATCATCGCGGTGAAAGTTATCCAGGTAGTTAATTTATTCGACAGTAATTCCAATAATTCCAGGTGACAACACATCGTAGAAAGTGCTTCATCACGTATAATATCTTCGAGTGGAGTTAGTTTTATTTCCTATATTTATTTCTCCATGATTTCTTGAATCTGGGTGATTTAAAAAAAAAAAGGAAAAGCAACGATCCATGATATCCATTGTTTGTAATGCACACTATTTCATATGAAAAATTAATATTACCTAACCTGACGATCTCACAAAATCAGTTGATATTTCGAACGTTGTGATTTTTTTAATGGCCGTTTAATTATTTTTCAATAATGACCATGGCGTACCCATGTAATTTGTATCTCTATATCATAAACAATGTTCATGACGCACTGGTCCCCTCGGAAATGATATATGTTGCAAAACAATTGATAGCAATCTTTATGGGGGAACCGCTAAGATTTTAAGCATTATTCCCTTGTCTTTTAAATTGTTATTAAATTTGTATTGACATATATCATGCATATTTACCATCACGGGAGACATCATCTTCCTCCCATCATAGCACGGATCTCGTTCCTCTGTTCAATTTTCTCCCAAATCATTCATCAACTGACGCCATTGTAGTTAAAACTTGGATTTTGTAGAGGAGGCAGAAATTATCATTTTTTGTTAAAATAAAATTAAATTAATCAACTCATCCATGATTTTGCATTTATACATTAGGTCTGTCTATTTCAAATGTTATACACTTCAAATTTTGACACTCTATAAGAAGTTTGTACGCACTGAGCGTAAATCCCCTGGGGGGTGGGCGGACGCGCCCCCCCCACACACACACAGCCACCAACAAAACACAATTTTTTGTTTCCGAAGGAGGGCGGGGAATATGGCCTGTGCAAACATCGCCCACCCACCTATTCACGAAAAGAAATGAGAAAAAATACAGTAGATAATGTGTTATTGGTGAGAAATCAGTTCTTAAAATACCGGCTTTTAATACTAAGAAAGTGTCCCTTTTTACTTTCTGTTCAATGCAAATTTGTTCTGAATTATCACGCCGTTTCTCCTTGTACTGCTGCCAATAACAGTAATGCAACAATAAAACAATAATAAATAATATAATGATACTGAATTACAAATAGATAATCAAGTGAATATTGTTGGAAGGCAAATATTTATACCACGAGACTCTTTATTTGAAATAAAAACTGAAATAAATGAATCCAGAAAATTCGTGTATTATGAGGATATAGAGACAGTAGCAAAACTTTCTACTTTACGACTCATCATGCTGTCCGACTCCTTTCCCATGATAAAGAACCAAGCTTGGAATATACGCCCAGTTCATCTTTGTTACTCAATCTTTACCCTTCCAATACTATGCCTAGTATCTTCAACGAACTCAGAGAAATCAAGAACACTTTGTTACCTAGACGAGCCGAGAAAAAGGGAGAAGCCAAAGAAAACAAACATCATCATCATCAATATCATCATTTGATATTCTGAACACACTTTTTATAGGATTTTTTTCTTTAAATCTTACCTTGTGATTACCAATACATTCCCCCTTAAAGTGGGAAGCGGAGACTTGACCATCTAGACCATAAATATATATTAGCCTATCATAAAGATATGCCTGATGACTGTCATTTTATTCAACGATCAAACATCTGAGGGTCAGTTCAAAGTGATTTTTATAATATTGGGAAACAGGATTGAACATGTTTTGTTTTCATTTTAGAGCGAGACATTCTTCCTCTATAAAGGACATTGCATTGTAAATGATTGTCTTATATAACACTTTTTTGATATGATTATTGGTATACATTATTTTACATTTGTAAAAATAATTAGTGAGATCGAGTGATGAATTTAAAAGTGATCTCCAGTGGCTTTACACAAGTGGCAACAATAAACGATTCACCAAACCGTCTGTTTGTGGGCGCGCCAAAGGTCTACAACTTCCCCTACTGATATAGAAAAAAAAAATCAATTTAAACCAATTTTCCAAACTTGGACGATTACTATAACTTCCAACTATGTCCGATGGCAATATGTGGTGGCACATCATATAACGCCGTACCCCGTGATATTTAGTGTTATTATAAGAGAAGAACTACCATCAGCATCGCTTCTTTCCAAAAGCTTTCTGTACCTCAGCCGGCATCCAATCCATGTGACCCAGGCATCATCATATGTTGCAACTTCTGAACACTCATGGTACATTCCATCCGTGGTCAAAATTTTCTACAACGCCCTGAAGGCACACAAAAGGAGAGACAA
>CALNVZ010000174.1:69260459-69287740 GCA_940671915.1 Paracentrotus lividus
AGATTAATTCTAATCAGATTAAATTAAACTACAACACTCATCACATTGAGATTTCTGGACATTTACTACGTATTAGTCTGTCTATTTTCAATGTTTTATACACTTCAAATTTGACACTCTAAGAAGTTTGTACGCACTGGCGTAAATCCCTGGGGATGGCCCCCCCCCACACACACACACATTTTTCGAGGAGGGCGGGGAATATGGCCTGTGCAAACATCCCACCCACTATTCACGAAAGAAATGAGAAAAAATTACAGTAGATAATTGTGTTATTGGTGAAATCAGTTCCTTAAAATACCGCTTTTAATACTAAAAAGTGTCCCTTTTTACTCTGTTCAATGCTAAAATTTGTTTCTGAATATCACGCCGTTCTCCTTGTACTGCCCATAACAGTAATGCAACAATAAAACAATAATATCAATAATATAATGATACTGAATTACAATAGATAATTCAAAGTGAATATTGTGGGAAGGCAATATTTATACCACGAGACTCTTTATTTGAAATAAAACTGAAATAAATAGAAATTCCAGAAAAATCGTGTATTATGAGGGAGTAATAGAGAACAGTAAGCAAAACTTTCTACTTTACGAACCTCATCATGCTGTCCGACTCCTTTCCCATGATAAAGAACAAGCCTTGGAATACGCCCCAGTCATCTTTGTTACTCAATCTACCCTTCAATACTATGCCTAGTATCTTCACGAACTCAGAGAAATCAAGAACTTTGTTACCTAGACGAGCGAGAAAAAAGGGAGGAAAGCAAAGAAACAAACATCATCATCATCAATATCATCATTTTGATCATTCTGAACACATTTTATAGGATTTTTTTTTAAATCTACCTTGTGATTACCAACATTTCCCCCTTAAAGTGGGACCGAACTTGGACATTAGACCATAGAATATAATAGGCCTATCATAAAGATATGCCTGATGACTGTCATTTTATTCAACGATCAAACATTGATGGGTCAGTTCAAAGTGGATTTATAATATTGGAAAACAGGATTGACATGGTTTTGTTTTCATTTAGAGCGAGACCATTCTTCCTCTATAAGGACATGCATTGTAAATGATTGTCTTATATAACACTTTTTTGATATGATTATTGGTATAACATGGTATATTTTACTTGGTAAAATATTAAGTGAGATCGAGTTGAGGATTTAAAGTGATGCTCCAGTGGCTTTACACAAGTGGCAACAATAACGATTCACCAAAACCGTCTTGTTGTGGGCGCGTCCAAGGTCTACAACTTCCCTACTGATATAGAAAAAAAAATCAATTAAACCAATTTTCCAAACTTACGATTAGCTATAACTTTCCAAACTATGTCGATGGAATATGTGGTGGCACATCAATAACGCCGTACACCGTGATATTTAGTGTTATTATAAAGAAGAACTTACCATCAGCATCTGCTTCTTTCAAAGCTTTCTGTACCTCAGCCGCATCCAATTCCATGTGACCCATGGCATTCATCATATGTTGCAACTCTGAACACTCAATGGTACCATTCCCATCCGTGTCAAATATTTCTACAACGCCCTTGAAGGCTACACAAAGGAAGAGACAAGAGGATGAGTAAAATATTATTGTCATTATTATGACACAACGAATTTTGACCCCGAATAGTATGTGAATATTGCTCATCGATATAATCTAATCATTAGCGAAAAAAAAGGAGATTTTTCAGGTTTACATAATAATTGCACAGAATGGGGGATATGTGCACACGTCACCCCTACTTACAAAAATAGGAAGGATCCCAGACTGCGATGTACATGATGTATCAGTTTAGGTTCAAGGCCAATATCTAGCAATGAGTTTGTACAGGACAGAACCCGAACAGGAGACAATTTTTCGACAATGTTATGGGACCAATTTGTCGAGCACGTGCCAGTATAGCATTAGTTTTTACCACCAGATATCAAAAGATTTTCAAGGGGTAAAAAAATCATGATTCAATCAAAGCAAGTTATTTTACAAATAAACGTTGACCGTTATGGGTCATTTCTGATGCATAATAAATGATAATAATAATAATAAACTTATATAGCGCCTTTTCCATGGAATACAAAGCGCTACACTGCTCCCTCAGGGAAATTCAAAATGAATGATCAGGGGTATGAAGGATACAGATATGTTTTTAAATTAGATTTCAAGGAGGTAAGTGTCTTGCTATTTCTTAAAGATGGAGGGAGCCAATTCCAAAGACGAGGAGCAAGTGATTGAAAGGAATTGAAACCAGCCTGCTTATGGGACCTGGGAACAACAAATGTGGGAGCCGAGGCAGATCTGAGTGAATATGATGTACGTGGTGGTTGAAGGAGTGAAGAAATGTATTGAGGAAGTGTGGATGAAATGGTTTGAAAGGTTTGAACTAAACACAACACAAAAAGAAAGTTCCCCCTATTTCAGATATCAATAATTTTTGAACCAGGAGGAATTTTAAAAATCTAATTATATGTCCATGTAGGGAATTTAATTAGCTACCATGGGAGCGAATTTTAGGAAAAATCATTAAGTCATGGTTTAGTGATTAATGGTTGAATGCAAAAATGACATTTTTTGAAGTTCACAAGCCTAATATCACAACTTTGATTCAATGATATCGGACCCATTTTCGGATGTTAAACAATTTACACGTCAGAATGTATGCAAAACGTGCTTCCCAACATACGGAAACGAAATTTGCTTCAAATTTCATGGTTGAGTGAGCATGCAGCAAAAATTGCCCAAACTGCGACTTTTGCTTCTTTGCCATGGTATAATCGATCAAATGTGAGGGAATTCCTGTTTTGGAAGTAAATGCAACCAATATCCATCCATTCACGGTTGAATGAACCCATCAATCAACCAAAAAATAGGCCATTTTAGAATTATGAAGAGTCATTGTAGTAATTTTATGCACTAGAAAGCATGTCAATAACATTTTTGGGGTTTTATTTATATTCTTTGGGCATGTGTCAGTGATCCTATGGCATTTATTTACAAATTCATGCTTCAGTGAGCACGTGAGACTAGAAAAGCCCTTTTCTCACGTAGGGACTAAAATTCAAATTCTTAGTTTGATTGAATATAACCATTCTTTTCGGGGAGCTCTTTTGATTGTATTTTCATAAAAATCCCGATGTCTTACGCCTCAGTGGGCATAAGATACAAGAAAATCATGTAAATAAGAAGAAAGTTTGGGGCTTCGTCATGGTTCAGTGACTTTTCGAATACGTAATCTGAGTAACGATCATGTTAGTTAGAGACCAGTTGAAGCTGTGTGCCAAGTTTCGTGACATAACTCACGGTAGAATTAACAATAATCCTCAATGAAATTGGCCGAACTTCACATTTGTCAGGTATTGATTTCCTCCTCCATTGACTTTATGTACAGAGGTTTAACGAAAGTTTAACAAAAGTGAAATTTGGCATATTTTAATTGTCAGTTTTTGTCCATTTGACTGTGAATTATTTTATGAAACTTTACACATAGCTTTAACTGGTCTCTAACTTACATGATCGTTAGTCAGATTACGTATTCGAAAAGTCACTGAACCATGACGAAGTTCCAAACTTTCTTCTTATTTTCATGATTTTCTAATGTATCTTGTGCCCACTGAGGCGTGAAACATCGGGATTTTTAAGAAAATAAAATTAAAAGTGCTTCCCAAGAAGAATTGTTATATTCAATCAAACTAAGAATTTGAATTTTAGTCCCTACGTGAGAAAAGGGCTTTTCTAGTCTCACGTGCTCACTGAAGCATATTTTTTTTAATAAATGCCATAGGATCATTGACACATGCCCAAAGAATATAAATAAAACCCCAAAAATGTTATTGACATGCTTTCTAGTGCATAAAATTACTACAATGACTCTTCATAATTCTAAAATGGCCTATTTTTTTGGTTGATTGATGGGTTCATTCAACCGTGAATGGATGGATATTGGTTGCATACACTTCCAAAACAGTAATTCCCGCACATTTGATCGATTATACCATGGCAAAGAAGTAAAAATCGCAGTTTGGGCAATTTTTGCTGCATGCTCACTCAACCGTGAAATTTGAAGAAGCAAATTTCGTTTCCGTATGTTGGGAAGCACGTTTTGCATACATTCTGACGTGTATATTGTTTAAAATTTAAAAATGGATCCGGTATCATTTGAATCAAAGTTGTGATTTTAGGCTTGTGAACTTCAAAAAATGTCATTTTTGCATTCAACCATTAATCACTGAACCATGACTGATGATTTTCCTAAAATTCGCTCCTACGGTAGCTAATTAAATTCCCTACATGGACATATAACTAGATTTTTTGAAATTCCTCCTGGTTCAAAAATTATTGATATCTGAAATAGGGGAACTTTCTTTTTGTGTTGTGTTTAGAATTCGTTATTGTATACGTTCATGAACAGGGAGGCCAGTGAAGCCGGTTAAGGAGAGGGGAAGCATGTGACCATTTTGACTTCTGAAAAATTAATCAACAGATGCCATGAATTATTAAACGGATTATGATGCTGTCTGTTCCTTACCTGGAAGTTGCTCTTTTGTCAATTGAACAGCCTAATGCAATAAAGGGGGAAAAAGAAATATTGAGACAAAATGTATTACTGGAGATTATACTGCCGATAATCATGAGAGGCATACATAAGAAATGTTTATTTTCGGCGTATCTGCGATGTCTAACAAATTTGAATTATGAAATTCGGCAAACCGTGTTAGGAAGAAAAGAATAGAATCTGAATCAATTTATCACGGACGGACATTTTCCAAATTGTCAAAGTTCGATGGCCCGCGAAGGTGCATTCGTTTTGATCCTCCATTCAACAGATAGACTGTATAACTTTGTGTGGATTGATAAGGAATGTGGGTTTGCATGTGGAGAGGGGTGATGTCATGCTATCTATTTTGATGAAATTTAGGCTTTAAATCAAATATAACCTGGAGTAGTTGAAAATAATTCATCTCATCCGAAACTTATGTAGCATATTGAATTTCTGTAGGCCTAATGATTTGTCCGTCCGTGACATTTTTTTAACGAACGCAACACAATTTTGCTCCAAGCTTAATTTCTAGAAATAGTTTGTCCCCGCTTTTCACTTTTTCGGCCCTTGGTATATTTTGGACGTTCCTCCCACCTATTCCCAAGTATTGACACAAAATAACAATAAATTTAAAAAAGAAGCTTTTCAAACCCACAATGACATTTACCATTTTTCTCATTTTGGGCCCTTTTGTTTACTCGGCTGACAAGGCCCCTTCAGTCTTTTACCACGTCTACCACGTCTGAGGTATAAGTTTGTTTTCATTCTTAGTTAAATTTAGGTTGTCTGGGGAAGGGGTCAAAGTTTATTTCGAGTATGTTTCAAAATTTATTTTATTCATTTTGCAACATGGAAATTTCCATCTTCCCAAAAAATGTATATAGAAATCTCAGCCAAACATAACCATAATGGAATATTGATTACTTACAACCTTGTTCATTAGGGCGAAATTTATCAATAGCAAATGTCGTTTGATAGGAAATAGTTTGGAATGATATTTGTTTCATACAGGCAACAAGAAGGGTTAAAACGCTTTTGTTTTATTTAGGCACGTAATTATTTTCCTAGCTAAATGATTTTTGTAATATTCTAAATGCTTCGAAATAGTTTCAACCTGGATATCCCAGATAGCAAGTTTACGTTGGCCAACGTCGGCAAATGGTCGTGCATTACGTTGGGCCAACGTTTCTTGCCATTTGGCCAACGTTGGCACAACGCTGGCGACCATATGCCAATGTTGGACCAACGTTCGGATTTTGAGTGCACGCGACGTTGCACTTTGTATAAAAAACTTAAACGTTGATCAACGTAGGCATATGGGTCGCCACAACGTTCAACGTTGTGCCAACGTTGGCCCAACGGCAAGAATAACGTTGGCCCAACGGCAAAGAACGTTGGCCCAACGTAATAGCCACGATCATTGCGATGTTGGCCAAACGTAACCTTGCATCTGGAATATTAAGTAAAGAATTATCTAAAAAGTTGTGTATGCATATGAACTGTGACTTAATTTACTTTTTAATGTAGAATCTCCGTCCATGTTAATGCACCCGCCGTAGAAAAATGGTCTCAAGCATTTCTCATCATTACATTCAAATACGTAACTCAATAACTTGAGTCTTAAATTGGTCAATACCTAAACATATTTTCATCAACTCAATCTTACTATGAAATTCGAAATTTTCACACCCAGAGCTACTCTCAACCGTTCAGGAGCTCAATAAAGTCTTTAAAAAATGAAATGAATCCATTATCATTTTTTATTGCATGGCATGAACTGTATGAAATATTAATTATTATTATCATTTTATGTCGATGAATTGATTTAGAATTTACGCCTATGGTTTCGAGTTTACGTGGAATGGCTGAAATGTCAATAAAAATTTGTGAATTTATAACCAGGGTTTCTGTATCACAGGATGGTTTAAACAAAGACAATATGATACACTGTAAAAAAAAAAAAAAAAAAAAAAAAAAAAAAAAAACAGCAAAGTGATGTCAGCATGCAGAGTCGCCATACAAAAAATGTAATTTAAAAAATAGTTTTGTTGTAAATTTCTCCCCTAAGAATTATGAAAGAGAAGGAAAAAAAAAAACAAACATTAGAGTTCTAAAGCTTACGTATTTTGGTTAAAACGGACAAATGTGTTACTCCTGATGTATAATTTGTATTTCTCATGTAATTATTTGCAAGGAGAAATTTACAACAAAAGTGTTTTTTGAATTACATTTTTATGGCCACTCTGCTGACATCAGATTGCTGTAAAATACAAATATTTTTACAGTGTAGTTTACAGCGGTTACAACTTTTTAGAGAATGTTGAGAGATATACAATTTTTGTGGCGGTAGAAAAACTCACTTCGTCTGAAGCTCTCACCCCCTCCCCCTCTCCAAAATGGGATGCTGAAACAGTCATTTAAATCATAAACTTAGTAACGATTTCACATTTTCAGTCAAATTTTCTATCGTTTCTTTTTTTTTTTAATGTTCACATTCAAACACATCCTGACCTTTCGTGGTCAGGTGTGCAGGAAGACAATGCGGCAGCCGAGGCTTTATTTTTCCATAATCATCAACAACTGCTCAAAGTAACTTTGTTATCAGGACATAAAGAAAGCAAAGGGCTGATGCCAATGTCATGCCTGAATGTAATGCTCATTTATACAAGGATGCTGTTATGAATTCAAGGTCGTTAAATAATTATTGTGAAATTTTGTGCACAGGTTCCATGCACGCACATTCAGATATATTTTAGAACAGCTGCTTTTGCATGAGCTACAATACAATACAATGCGTACAAGTAGACCTATATGGTAATAAAGCTGTATCACAAGGTTCTCTATTATTGTAAGTGACTTCTACCCCCCCCCTAAAAACAGGTGAGATCGAGGGGAAGAAGACAGACTGAAAAATATATGTTTCTAATTCATTGTTTGTTTCATTATCATTTTAAATGTATCGCATATTTTGCCTATGAGCTACACTGATCATTCTGATAAGACGAATGCCTTTAATACGATGTTAGGGTGCTTTCGCGGACTAACGGGAGGAGAAATCTAGAAACGTTAGCATTAATGAAAGGCTTTAATTTAAAAATAGCTCAAACCCCAAACTCCTGCATACTGTTAGTACAGGAAAAGAGTGTGTAAAACTGGTATTTGCTAGAAACGGCTGGCAGGCGTTTAAATTACAAGTTTTCATGTGCACAAACGAGGTTTCCCTAGCTACAAGAGAATAGCTCCCCCGTGTCAAAAATCTACAACGCTATTTTGGGGAAATGTAACGTCCTCCAAACGTAGAACGTAGGCCTATAGGTTCTCAGCGGAGAGTCAGTTATAAGCCAAATAAGCGAGCGCTTTGATAGAAATGTATACAGGCATTTCCCCTTTGCTAAAAACATAAAAGAAGCATACTTTTGAGTTGACTAATCATAATGGCAGGGCGGTAGGTTATTTCTTTTCATATCAGCAATGTTTTAGGTCAGCTGTATAACGCATAGACGCATTTGACACAATAAAACCTTGGTTAGACAAAAAAGAAAAGAACTAGGTATCCCAGTAAGTAGCCTTTTGATTGAATTCGTATTGCAAAATGGACGTTACAATATCTCACAAAGCCAAAGGGAACATGTGCGGTTACACATTGGAAACTTTATTCAAAGTTATTGAAGAAGATAGAAAACGAGGATTGCAGGCATTTTGAAATAGTGCCACTCTTTTATGCTAACGTCTAGATAAGCTCCCCGTAGTCCAGCGAAAGCTCACTATTGTGAAGCTTGTGACTTCAGAAAGTGTATCACCCTAAGTAGTGATTTACTTTTACTCAGTCGATTTCTCTTTCTTATTGTGACCTTCCTTAGCATACTTCGTCAAACAAACCAATGGTTTTTTACCATTGAAACCGTTTGTACACGGTAGATAATTTTGTTTGATGCATCAGCCACAATGTAGCCTATAACACAACGTAAGGCCAGCGCATTAAAATTAACTGAAAACGCAGACATCGCGCACACTGAACGTATAGGAGGAGACTGGGTAATTATGGCCCCTTTTTCACATTTATTTTTACTAACCATTAAATTGAAAGTCCAACAATAGTCTAAATTATGTAAAAATACAGTCTACAAAGCTATAATATACAAAGGAAAGTATAAACATGTGACTTCTCATTTGCATATTAATTACCATTATGTAACAACTTTGTGGGCCATAATTACCCCACAACTTGGGGTATTTATATGGCCCCATATTGTCATGACTGTATATTAAAAGATATTATGCTAATTATTATGGTGATGTATGATAAATGTTGTTGGTATTCCTAATATACTTATCAACCACCACAATGATTTTAGTCAATAATTGGTCCAGCCAAAATGTTGAAATTGGCAGTCATAACAATAGATATAATATGTACAATAATCATACAAGTTAATATCCCGATCTGCTGTTTATGCATTAGGGGCCATAATTACCACGAGTGACAGAAGTTTAGTTAGGCATGTGTAAACAAAAATAAATAATTATCATTGTATGCAAGCAAATGATATAAGCTCTCAAAGACAAATGGGGCCAATAATTCTATCCTATCTAATTTAGATCTTGTGCTATAAATTAATGGGTATAAAGTAAATATACTATCCATTTTTCAGTGCACTAACGAAAAGTATTTATTACGGAATATTAGCGCTTTTCGGGCTGCATCCCTCAAAACGTAACGTTATTTCCTGCCACCTCGAAAATGACAACCAGGCAATAATTTCAAATAGATCCACTGTGAACGCTGTCGCAGTTTGATCCCAACTTTAACGGTTCCGCTGTGCTCTGGTGCTAGTTACAAACACATTAATTTGGTTTAATAAGTGATACAATGTGAATATTAAGATAGAGAAATAGTAAACTTACCATTTTGAAAATAAAATGAAATAGTTGAGTGTATTCGTCGGTCCTTCGCGTCTGGTTGACTGGCGGGTGAGAGAGGCGAGTGTTTGAAAGTCACAATAGCAAATCGCGATACGTATCGCGATTGCTCAGTGATTCCCTCCCATTTTACGCGACTAATGTCATTGTATAAGGGAGTTTACAGATACAATCTGCGCATGCGCGAGTCTCCGATATCCACTTTCGGGTCAGGCCATATGTACATAAAAATGGCGGGACCGTACAGTCACCATATGGGTCACAACCAACAAATTCTTATCAGAAAAAATATAGCTGTATATTTCTTTTGTTCGGTTTTTCCCTTCTCGTTTGCCATGTTGAATAATATATGAGACATTTTCATGACTTTAATTACACGTTTTCCTCCCAGAAGTTGCAAAAACACCGACTCTGTACTTATGCACACCGGTCCGAATATCGAATTTTCAAGCCCCGTTAGGTTTCGGCGAACTCAATGCCGCTTTGCCGTACGTGAGTGGTAACTTACAAATTTCGCTTCAGTTGAGAAAAGAGACTCAATAAACATGGTAATCAAATAAAGATAGAATAAGTATACACTGTCTATTCATCAATAGACAAGTGCAGGTTCATATCCATATTTTCACAAAATATGAGCGCAAAAAAGCATGAAAACATATGTAAATCAAAAGGTGTCATAGACTTCACACATAAGAATTCTGATATAGAGGAACCACGTACATATGACCCCTGACCCAATGACTCACAGAACTCACTATCGGTAACTGTTAAAACTCCCTTATGTGGCTTGCACAGACGCACAACACTAAAGGGCCTGTCCCACAGGAGGTGTCGTTGTGGCGACAACCTATGCAGTATAGAACCTGCCAGAATCAATGTCAAAAACTTTTTTTCCGTCGGCAGACGATTCCGATACTTTTTTTTTTTCCGTCTAGTTCACTCCGCTGAAATTCCATAAAAATATTAGCAGATCTAACATAAATAATTAGCAATTAAGCAACAAAGTACCGTGTAAACTAACGGGTAAATCCCGAAAGGTATTCCATCCCCATTTGTCACCCAGAGGGGCTTACGCGGGGAGAAAACTACTGGAATATTCAATAAGAAAAGAGAAACAATGGGGTCGCATAAAATCATAAAAGCATTAAAGTGAGGTGGAGATGTCCTCACGGGAGAATTGTCCTCCGGGGGAGTTTCCCCGGGGAGCTTTTCCTCGGGGGGGGGGTGCGTCGTCCGGGGGATAATGTCCACTGGGGGAGTTGTCCCCGGGGATTTCCTCCAGGGAATTCCTAGAACTCCGTTTAACTATTTGCATTATTCAATGGTTCTAATTTCTAATGTCCTAATTATTCCGTAGTGTTGGCATCTCTACAATTCACAGAGTCACGTTTCTCGAAACGTCCTAGCCCGCTCGGCTGAACTTATTCCACTTAATAGCCACTTAATTTCCATTATCTTTTGTTATCCCTAAAGTGTGGCCCACGTAATCCTTTCACGTGGACAATCTTAGGCTACCAACAACGAATAAACTTTATAACAAATTATTTAACAAAATAGAGAGTGATAGATGGATAGATCGGATTAAAAAGAAAAATAGAAAAAAAGAAAGATTCAGGGGATGTTTTCACAAAGACTTAAGTAAGACTTAAAAATCGCACTGTAATTTCTGGTTGCGTGTGTGTTAATTAACGCACACCTCTTATTATTGGTACGGATGGAAGCGATTTCATGAAAGACTTGTCTTGTCGGACGTTTTATCCGACAAATTTGCTCTCAGCCAATCAGTTACAAGCATTGTCAGGTAGCATTACTCTGAAAATACCGCTCGTACCTTCAAGTGGACGGACCTAGCTTATAAGTTGTTCGAGATCAGAGCGACTAGTCTTAAAGCTAGTCCGTCATGTTAGTCCGTCGAGACGGTTATGCTGTCCGATTTTTTATAATCACCCTCAGTAGAAGCAGTACTCAGTAATGAGCGGGTAAAAGTAATCCAAGTATCGTGATCACCCACAATTGATTCAACTCCTTCGGACATGGAAAGTATTAAGTTATGCTTCGAGCACTACATGCACTACTAAAAAGGAACAACTCTACAATCTTAATAAGAGGTTGAACAATCATGAAATCTCTATAATACCCATGTGTAGCATTTTTTCCTTCTCCTTCTTTGGAAGGGGAGGGGGGTTCCAGTCGATAAAGCAAATTCTAGTTAAGCTCCCTAGAAGGCGCCACTTTTTGTTCCTATTTTTTCAATAAACCTGAACCGCAAATATTGCACTGCATACAACATGTACAAACAGTTTTAACACCACATGTAAGCATCAGGCTCCATTTTTTTTATTTTTTATTTTGTTTTTTTTTTATACGAGATGACAATCACTAACTTCTACATATTGTATTGTATGGTGTTAGTTTTTTCTGATGCCAGTTGTACGGTGTTGGGTATGATTCCGTTTGGTGAAGTTTAAACACCAGTTTAACACCAGGTGTGTGATCATGGGTTTTAGCATTACAATGTGCAACTTCGCTGGAGTCCGCTTTACTATAACCTTTCCTCTTCCATGATGACACCTTGCCACTGTCTATCCCTTTTCCCATCTCATTTTTCCTCTCCACTTCCCTCACCTGCGTATGTACTAGTAGAACCCATAGATCTACTTTTCATAATCGCCTCTGTTGTGTTACTCAACCCCTACACTCCTGTATACTGGTACCGACTGGGATTTGTCCCTGGTGCGATGGTTGAACAGATCCGGGTCGAACTTGACAGGGGGGCTCTGGATAGGGAACGAAACTTATAAGGGGACTTGGGTGACCTCATGATATTTTGTCTTCTCTATTTTTTTAAGCAATAAAGTCTATGTTCTCTTAAGCTGGAAAGTCATTTGACCCGCTGTCCCAGCCTCACCAAGTCAGTCAATACTCCTACGAAGAACCCACCATGTAAAAGTAACAAGCAGTCAATCGGCCCCTGAAGACCCGGCAGCCGTCACTGGCGAGCAGACGGCAGGGGTGCTAAGAGATCTACCGAGAGAAGTTTCGCTGCATTTGCCACAGTGACTGATGAGAGCAGCAGTCATCAAAAGATAACAAGGAAAGAGCATGAGAAATGGAAACAACCCAAAATCTGGGGATAACTACATTCTTGCGTAATCAGACGCGAGTAAAGCCAATGTGGCAAGATACCATACTACGAAAAAAAAAACTGGACATGATCAGCTTTGAATGAAAGCAAGTGAAGAATGCCCAGGGGAAATCAACCACTAATAGCACAAGCGCGGCGAATTTACACGTCACGCACTGGGGGGAGGGGGGGGACGGACACACCCGAGAAGTGAAAAATATACACTCAAAATTTCGCCACTACATTCGCACATTATGCAGAAACTAATGAAGAATGTTTGCAGAAGCGCGGAAAGCGCAAAGCCGAAAATTTGCCTATAATAACATTTAGACTTTGTATTTGACATACTTTTACCATTGTTAATTAGCTTCAACAAGCTAATTAATATACAAAAATATGTTAAGCTTATTAAATCGAGGGGGCGACAATCCCCTGTCCCTCTCTCCCCTCGGCAGATCCGCCCAAATGCATAACATGACGTTTGGGAACCTGGAACGTAAACGAACGATAGACAGCAGGTCAATCGGACATTCAGGTGGTTACGAATCAAGAAATACAATTAATCTATACCCGTCAATTGTAATATCGACACCTCACTAGGTTTTCTAGTCATCTGATTGAGAAAATATGGAGATGTACACTCTATTGTCTATAGCGAATAACAACGTTTGTCGAGAAGGTTGTTGAATCTTCTTCTAAGAACGAATGAGCAGTGCTCTGATTCAAATGGAATACATGTCTCTCAGAATTTATCTATACAGCAAACTCAAATAGAAGATGGTAGATAATATTTATCCTAGCTCCCCAACATTTCTGCTTACAGTGAAGTTATATAATCCAACTTATCTAGCATCTCATCAACGATCTACAGAAGATCCAAAAGAAAGGATGAATTTATTTATTTATTTATTATTTATTTATTATTGTGTTCCCTCTTTTTTTTTCTTTTTTTTTTGACATATTGATGGGTGACTTAAGATAATTTGGGACAGATTATGAAACGCGGATCCACTGAGGCCCTGGGAGAGTATCGGCGGGGAAGAATCAACAGAAAGGAGAAGGAATTGCGGATCTGCACGCACCACCAGCTGGATGGATGTAATACCTACTTCCAGCACAAACAGTACTGGAGTCTACATGGACTCACGTTGTGGGTCAATATCGAAACAGATAGACTATAATCATCATATAGGTAAAATATCAAGTCTTTCCATACTCCAGAAACGGCCAACTTCTGCTCACCCGACATAGGCTCAGTTTCACAACCTAGTGGTAGCAATGTTAAGTCCAGCAAAGATGCCAAGCAATAAAGACAATTCAAAGAAATTATATGATGAAGCATGCTACATGACACAATATAGCAATGAATTTAGAGGCTGATCGGGGGAGCTTTGAAAACCTCTACCCAACTACAGGACAGACAGATGTAGAAGGACTATGGACAAATTCCGAAACACCACTAATCTTAATTGAGGAATCGTGGGATTTAGGCAATCCAGGCGGTGAAAAGGTCTCCAGAACATGTAAGTAAATCATGTGAGCGAACGCAGGATAGCTCGAACACTTGTGCTCATAATCTCAGTACAGAGAAATAAGAAAGAAATACAAAACTGTCAACAAAAATGTCAAGAAATGGAAACTGCCCATGCAAAGAACGAGTTTACAAAAAAGGTGAGGAAGCTTGCTGGGGAAAGGGATAAATTACAGCAGCTACAAAGGAACAAAGATGAAATTCTGAAGACAGCCACCCATGAGGTACTAGATGCTGGAACAAACATTTTGAATCCCATTTCAATACCCAGTTTCCACGAGATGAAGAAAGCACTACAGTCAATTCCTGAACCCCTGTCACAGATGTTCAAAGTAAACCACTCACAATCGAGGATGTTGAGCCTGCCATAAAATTGGCCCCCAAAAAAACAACGAGGCATGTGGCTGGGAATAAGGTAGCTGCCGAACTCTGAAAGAAGGCGGAACCGAAAAGAGAGAATCTCCTCAAAATCATCATGTCGCATGGTCAGTCGTAACAGCTCAAAGACTGGAGCAAAGGTTTCTAACTCTCATCTAAAAGAAAGGTGACAAACTAAACCCAGCTAACTACAGGGTCATCACTCTGCTGTCTATACGGGGAAAGTGTTTTGTAGAATGGTTTTGCAGAAGAACAATGAGGCTTTCCGCAGCTCACGTGGTACAATGGATGCCATTTTGTGGTCAGACGAATAATTGAAAAAAGCAAGAAGACATGTAACAGTACACTGGAACTTGTTGACTTCAAGGCAGCATTGACACACACTGGCGGCAGCTTCTTGGAAATGCCTGAGACATTTGGTGTAGATAAAGTCTGGTTGACCTGATAGAAAGTATTACCTAGAGCCAAAGGCCAGAATATTTGCTGGGAAGGTTTGAGATCCTAACTAGGGTAAATTTTGCGCTGATTCCAAATATGTGAGTCTTACTGACCGATCCATGACACAGCCAATTTAATTTGTCCAAAAATTGACCAAGTTGGTCACTTTTGGTCAAGGGTAATTCTATATTTTCCCCATAAATGGTATTTAAAAACCTAAACTGATGTAAAAATATGCCCTGATTCTGGAAAGGGTAGTTTTATTGACTCTGTGGTCATAAAAGGGTCATTTTGGTCAATTTTGGCCCAAACATGAATTTTTTTTTTACTTTTGGGGGGCAAAATAAGACCAAAATGGCCATCAGAGTCATCCAAGTGATGGTTTTTCCCACCTCAAAACCATTGTAAAAAACTTCCTTGGGTCTAAAACAATAATTTTATACCATTTCCCTTAAACATTTGGACAGACCTGGTCATATAGGCCAGTTTGACCGAAAGTGACCATTTTGCAGTTTTGTGGGATTTTGCTATACATGTATGTATTAGTGTATACATGTATTATCCTTTCGTTCAAACTCATTTCTTTAAGGAGTTGACTCGTGGTGGAGAAGTGGGAACGATCTCTCTCCTGTAAAATTTGATGATTTCAAAAATAGAGGTCTTATTCAACCTACCCATAAGGTACTGGTCACTTATTGGTCACTTATTGGCCGAAAGTTGACCATTAGCCTAAATGAAATAAAATACTATTTACAATTTAAACAGCGCCCAAGACATAGTTATACTGCGTCTCCAAGCGCTTTGCAGACATTTCTATTATCCTGGTCATCTGAATCCGATTTACCCGCACACAATGTGTGCACATTGTCTACTCCCTACTTAGCATTCCTGTCATGCACTATTAAAAGGGAAAAAAAAGTGTGTGATATTTTTTTTTTTTTTGCACAGAAAAGGCATGCACAATTATGATAAGTCTGACAATCTGTTATTCTATTCAATGTGATTTAAAGAGAATCTAGTGTAGTTGGGAAAGGTGAACCATCGGTCAACAAAAAATTGTGAGCTTTCAAATTATTTTCAAGCTATTTAGGAAGAATTTTATAGTAGAAAGTTCCATTGAAAAGGATTGCTCTTCAAATGCCCTCACAGTGATAATGTGACATAAAAAGCTAATATGTTCGGGTCAATCTCATGACTACAAACACTAGATTAGCTTTAATCATAGTAATGTCCACTTTTGCGGTTCTTACCATTTTGACCTGGACCTTTCCTACAAAGTATATGCGAATGGTCAATATTAATGTTGGTCAATGGTAACAACCGCCAACTTAAAGTAATATACCATTTACTCTATAACGCGATACTTGTATCGAGTTTAATGTTTGTAAATGCTCTTCCTCGTAAAACTTATTATTTTTCCCAATCATTAAGTTCTGGTTATTTTGGCCGCTTTTTGGTCAAAGGAACATGCGTAAGCACTTATTATATGGCATTTTTATTCTAAAAAGAATAAGTTTTCAATCACTAAGCGTATATCGTACAATTGTATGCAAAGAATAACGATTGTATAATCGTCATGAGGGTGTAAGCAAAATAAAGTAAGATTAAATTCCAAGCTGATCATGCTCACTGAAGCTGACCAATCGTCGTGACTGTATGATTTCCATAGCAACATAATATTGACTTGAACTATGTTTCATATGACTATTGTATACATGTCCATGATCTGATGACGATTTGGAATATCGCAATTGAAGAAGAATGTCATGAAATATGTATTTCAACAACTTTAAATGACTTGACCATTATAGCAATGCCGGTTTTCATGTTGCCAGACTGTGTCATGAGCTAGTCCAGTGTCCTTAACCATTGCAAGGCTCCAGCAATGCCTTCCTCTCAGGAAAGGCGGGGAGAATATCCTGGAAACTAATACGCGCATCAAACATAATTGACCCCTTCTTAATTTTAACGTGAAGAGGTAAATGAGAGCTACAGTTATTTGGTCAAGATCTTGAAGGATGTCCAGTGAGTCATCCCCATCTCTCGTAAGGATAGAAGAAAGTGTCTACAACTTCTTCATGGTTGTCTTTGATCATTTCTGCCAAGACGCCACGGCAATTAAGGTGTCAATATTATTGTATGATGAATTGCACTGACGTGGTTGACATTATTTTCTGTTCATTAGAGCCGTGAAAATCATATGTTGATCTTTTCATATTCTTGATAGATGAAACAATCAACGTCTTCGAGAACTGCAACAATTATGAGCGCCATTATGTGCCTGTATATACTATCTTTGGGTCCTGTACATGGATACCACTCCTCCTGGAATAAGGGAATAACTTATACGAGATTGCTTATCTGTGTCTTAGAAGTTGTCATCAATTTGTTTGCATGGCAGCTAGTTGACCAATCTGTGGATAACCATCATTGCTGTTACAGCATCTCGATGACCAAGCAGGGAATATATCCGCTAGAATCAGGGAGCAGGCAAGAAGCATCATTTATAGTCAGTTACCTCTCTGAACTGGCGAAATCCTTAACGTAATAAGCAAGGGTCTTTCTAACCTTGAAGGGTCATTGATACCTGAAGGAATGAGTTTGAACCATTGCCCAAGAGGAAGAGATTTAGCATGGCATTCTTCACATCACAGGGCATCTTTTTATCTTCTGCTATAGAGCACAGTTCCGTTTTATTGGTCAAAGACTCGGCAAAGGGAATCATTCTGGTGTCATATCTTTCACTCCTTTAAGTCTCCACGGAACTTATTGTCCTTGGACCTACTAAGTTCATGGCTTGGATCAAGTGCTTCCTGATTTTTGTTGAAGGATGCAATGATTGTTCGTTGAGATGCTGCATTAGTATTAATTGTTGTATCCAGATGAATTGATGACAACCTCACTAACATACGACCCATGTATTATTCCAAGGTGAGTGGTATTCCTGCACAGGACACAAAGATAGTATATACAAGCGCATATAATGGCATGCTTAATTGTGGCAGTTCGCTTCAAAGAAGACATTGATTGTTTATCCTATCACAAATGTGAACAGATCAACATGGTTCTCACAGCTCTAATGAACAGTAAACACAAAGTAAACCGTGTCCACTAATTTCATCCCAACCAAGATTTACACCACGTTTGTTACCATGGTGTCTTTGCAGAAACGATCAAAGACAACCATGAAGGAGTTATAGACACTTGCTTCCATCTTTTCAGGAGATTGAGATGACTGGACATCATGCAATATCTTGACCAAATGACTGTAGCTTTCATTTGCCTCTTCACGTTACTAGAAGAGTTCAATATGTTTATAATGAACGATAAGTTACCAGGAGGACATAACTTCTCTCCGCCTAGTTTAAATGCTTTCCCGAGAGGAAGGCATTGGGGACCTTGGTTATACTGGATTCGCTCAGGACACATATCTAGCAACATGAAAACCGCCTTTGCTATAAGAGTCAAGTCATAGATTACATTTTCCATGGCATTCTTGTGTAATTATTGTATTCCTTGGTGATATTCCAAATGGTCAGCAGATCATGCAGATATACAATTATATAGTTATTTAGTATATGAAACTTTCATAGCAACTCATGTTGCTATGGAAATCATTAAATCATTGGTCAGCTTGGGTGAACATGATCAGCTTGGAATTTACTCTTTCTATGTTTTGCTTACACCATCGTGACGATTATACAATTGTTATTCGTTGCATACATTTGTACAATATAGGCTTATTAGTGATTGAAATCTTATTCTTATTAGAATAAAAATGACATAAAATTAGTGCTTACGTGCATGTACCTTTGACCAAAAACCGGCCAAAATGACCAGAACTTAATGATTGGTTAAAATAATAAGTTTTAAAGGGGAAGTTCACCCTGGAATTTTATTGGTTTTAAAAAATGAAGAAAAATAAAATAAAAATATTAGTGAAAGTTTGAAGAAAATCGACCAAAAAATAGCAAAGTTATGAATATTTAAAGTTTTGATTGTGTGACGTCACGTGCGAGCAGCTCTCCCATTGGTTGTGTATGTAAATTCCATAAATTTGTCTTTTTGTCATGGTTCTTGATAAAGGAATGGGTCAATTTGATATAGTCATGTATATGAACATATGTTTGATGGTATATCGACCACACAGGTGACATAATTAATTTCTTTTGAAAAAAATTACATTTTATGGAATTTACACTACATAACACATAGGAGATCTGCTAGCGTGTGACGTCACATAATCAAAACTTTGAATAATCATAACTTCATAATTTATTGGTCGATTTTCTCCAAACCTTCACTCATATTTTTCTTTTATTTTTCTTCATTTTTTAAAACCAATAAAATTCCAGGGTGAACTTCCCCTTTAAGGCGGACAAGCTGTTACAAACGTTCACACTCGATACAAGTATTGCGTTGTATTCACTTTGGCGGTTGTTACCATAGACCCACATTAATATTGACCATTCGCATATGGGAAAGGTCAGTGCGGGTCAAAAGGGTAAGAACCGCCAAATTAAAGTTACTATGAATAATCACATTGAATTGTCAGATTTATCATAATCGTGCATGCCATTTGCTGTGAAAATAAATATCACCCACTTTTTTTTTTTTCTTTTAATAGTGCATGACAGGAATGCTAAGTAGGGAGTGGACAATGTGCACACATTGTGTGCGGGTAAATCGGATTCTGATGACCGGGATAATAGCAATGTCTTCAAAGCGCTTGGAGACGCAGTATAACTATGTCTAGGGCGCTGTTTAAATTGTAAATAGTATTTTATTTCATGTGGGCTAATGGTCAACCTTCGGCCAATAAGTGACCAATAAGTGACCAGTACCCTATGGGTAGGTTGAATAAGACCTCATTCTTAGAATCTGCATCAAATTTTACAGGGGGAATCTCCACCACAAGTCAACTCCTTAACGAATTGAGTTTGAACGAAAGGATAATACATGTAAATGTACCATAATACATACATGTATAGCAAAATCCCGCAAAACTACAAAATGGCCACTTTCGGTCAAACTGTCCTATATGACCAGGACTCTCCAAATGTTGAAAGAAAATGGTATTGAATTATTGTTTTAGACCCAAGGAAGTTTTTTTTAATGGTTTTGAGGTGGGAAAACCATCACTTGGATGACTCTGATGGCCATTTTGGTCTTATTTTGGCCCCAAAAAAGATACAAAAATTCATGTTTAGGCCAAAATTGACCAAAATGACCCCTTTAATTACAGAGTCAATAAAACTACTTTTAAAACACTTACTTTTAAAAACTTCACATTTTTACATCAGATAAGTTTTTAAAATCCAATTTATCGGCAAAAATTATAGAAATAAAATACCCTTGACCACAAGTGACCAAAATGGTCATTTTTGGACAAAAATTGGCCGAAATAGACGAAGTGTCATGGAAATGGTCAGTAAGACTCACATTTTTGGAATCAGCGCAAAATTTTACACTAGATAAGACCTTCAAACCTTCCCCAGCAAAAATTCTGATTAAAGTCCCTTGGCTCCTAGGGTACCTATACAAACAATGCACATGTTCTGTCATGGTGAATAGAAAGATGTCAGATTGGTTCAACGTCCTTTTCGGCGTGAGACAAGAATGCCTCCTTTCTCCTTGCGTCTTCAACGTATTCCTTGAGTTTGTCATGGATGATGTCAAGAAACTAGAAAGTGGAGTAGAGACGGGAAACATGAATATCAACAACATCAGATATGCAGATGACACCACACTCTTTAGAACTTATCCTTGAAAAACTTCAAGTCTCTACAGATACCCTCGAGCAGGCTTACAGAAACTAGTGCCGAATCATGACGAAAGCTAAGACGATGATGACATTATTCTGAATAACACTAACATTGACAAAGTAAGTTTTTCTTGGAAGTATAGTCCCCTCGGTGGAGAACGATGTGAAAAGACGCATCTCGTTAGCTGCTTGGTCATTTGGAAGGCTGAAATGTACCATCTGGTCCAACCAGGATATTCCAAGGTCATTTAAGATCAGGATCTATAAATCTCTCATCCTTCCCATCGCACTGCATGGTGCTGAAACATGGACATTGCGAAAAGTAGATCAGAACAGACTCATGGCCTTTGAGATGAGATGTCTCCGCACGATTGCAGGGTTGCACATCTTAGACAGAATAATGGACGAGGATATCAAGAGGAACCTACATATCTCGAACACGATCATTGAGGAAGCCGCAAAAAAAAAACAAAAAAAAAAGGCAGAGATGGTTCGGCCACATCTGCCGTATGCAACACCAGAGATTACCACTCCAGGCCTACCGATATGACTTTACAAGGAGGAGACCACCTGAACGTCCCATTTCAAGATGAAGAGATCAAGTCAGAAATGACATAGGACTCCCTCTACAAGAGGCTGAAGATCTATCCCAGGGTAGAACAGAATGGAAGAGGATTAATACCCGTAGGAGAGCGAAGGGACACACCGTCCTAGTAAGTGAAGTGTGATACTCTGGGGAACACTGGGCCGATGTAAATAAACACCCGTATTTATTGTAGAAACAGGATTTGTTACACTTGATACTAATTTATATGAATCTAAAATATTTCAAAAGACTACTTTGACAGAGGTGCCAACGAAATTATAATCATAAAAATTCGAAATTAGAACTCGAATAAAGCAAATAATTGAAATAGCTGAAACAAATGCCTTGATCACAAGAAAAAAAAATGTATTGATTTTAATGCATTTTAAAAATTGAATGACAGAGCAAAAAAAAAATATTTTTCATACTTTCTCTCATGAGAAGTAATTTGGTTCAGTGTTTCAAATACAGTGCGTCCCAAAAAGAAGTATACACTTTTGACAAGGCTACCGAAATTAAAAATATATGATTCTTGGGGGAAAGGTTTAGATGTATATAAAACTCATATCCTCAACTATCATTATGACACAACAAATTCCGAAAATAACGCATTCTTCAGTGAGCAATGCCCACTTTTATGAAGAACACAAAAAACAGCCTGCGCAGGAATTCACTATTCATTTAATCCCCTTGGTATCGCATGCCAAGAAGGATTCAAGTAATAATGTAATAAATCGGCTAACAAAGACAAAATAAACAGAGCAAACATCAATGACATGAAAACAAAACGGTGAAAAACTACATTTTGCATAATATTGATTGTTTATTTCTGACTGTTGATATATTTTTTACTCTGTAAGCTGATTCATTCCATTCTTTCTTTGAATCCTTCTTGCCATGCCATACCCAGGTGGTAAATGAATAGCGAATTCCTGCGCAGGGTATTTTTTATGTCCTTCATAAAAGTGGGCATTGCTCACTGAAGAATGCGTTATTTTCAGACTTTTTTTGTGTGTCATAATGATAGTTCAGGATATGAGCTTTATATATATCTAAACCTTTTTCCCGAGAAATATATATTTTTTGATTTTGTAGCCTTGTCAAAAGTGTAAAATTCTTTTTGGGACGCACTGTATTTGCGCTATTCATGTTCTAACTTCTAATGCAATTTATTCCTTAGGGTTGGCATCTCTGATTTGATCTTTAAAAGTTTAACAAAGTTATGCTGATATATAGTTGAAATATCTGAAACAAATGCCAAAAAAAAAGGAATTTATTGATTTAAATGCATTTTAAAAATTGAATGACAGAGCAAAACATTATTTTGCATACTTTCTCTCATGAGAAGTAATTTGGTTCAGTGTTTCAAATATATGCACTATTCATGTTCTAATTTCTAATGTAATTTATTCCTTAGGGTTGGCATCTCTGCTTTCATTGATCTTTGAATGTTTGAATGCACATAATTCAGTAATATAATGTAAAATAAAAAGTGAAAAGTTGCGAAATGCATTGCTATTGCTCAAATTGAGTAACACGCAATAGACAATAATTGTCACAATAGGCATTCAATTTGCAACATTTGACTTCTGGCTTGTCCTAACATTCAGGTGTTTTGTGCATACAAGAACAATAATATTGTTACAATTAGGGTATCATTGAAAAGAGGAATTCACGAACTTCACAATGGTATAAAATTCAATTACAATGATAAAATACCCCAAAAGTTATCAGGGCCTAAAATTCGAGTTTTGGAATTCAATTTGATCAGTAATACTGCATTTTGCAACATTTGACTTTTTACTTTTCTTCACATTCTGACATTATGTGCATTGAAGCATGAAACGTCATTCATTATAAATAGGATATCAATAAAAAGGGGAATATATTATCTTTCCAATAGTCTATCAGGAATAACTAAAGCATTCCTGAAAAGTTATCATGGTCCAAAGTCGATTTGTGAAACTTTTTGTGAGGGGTTTCCTATAAAGGGTCTCTAAATTCAACATGAAAAGTGGAATGTATCGATCCTTATAGGTGGATGATTGTACGATTGATTTACTGATTATGCACTGCCGTATTGTAAAAACTGAATTGGATTTTTACCGTGACTATAATTTATGAATGAATCAAATCAAATAAATTATGATTTACGTAATGCACATCGTTCTGTTTTATTGTAACGAGGCTAATATACATAATTCATTTTCATATTGATCATAATGCTAATGTGATAGAAAATGATCTACTTCTTTTTGTGGGAGAAGAAATTCGATTTGTATTCTATCGTTTTAACTATGCGATTCTTCATGTTCTTAGGCTCCGAATTCTGCTTGTTCGATCAGCGTCGTAAAAAAAAAAAAAAAAAACGTTTCATCCCTCAATTTCGGAGGTCTCAATAATTCGCCGACAAAGTAGCGCGTCACTTCCTGCATGGGTCAAGTAGCTTCCCTGACGATGGTTCACGCACTTTCATAGCAACCAATTGATACATGCAGTAAACATACGACACGGAACACCGTTTTTTTTTTTAGACGGAGATTTCTTCAAAATTTTGCGTAAATAGGTATAAATACGGTGAATTGCTTTGCAGCAGACTGTAATTATACTAGTGAGAGTCATCATTGTAGTTATTTTCGATTTCCAAGAAGGAAAATGCAGATTACAAATTGTGGGTGTAGTGAACAGGTGGTGTGCTAAGCGTAGCGTGAACCCGTTACTATGGTTCCGACCATCTGACCTGCTAGTGACGTAATGACTTTGTCGGCGAATAGAGTGGCAATGTTCATTTTATGAAGAAAAGCACAGGCTTATGTATTTTGTTTTCAGAGGGAAATTGAAGGTAAACAACATGGTTGTGGTGCAGGTCGATAATATGATATACAATCGATAATTTCACTTTTTTTCTTTATACACATACACAATTTCTGGCTTGTTTTAATACAGAAGCGCTCCAATGAACATAATTTTATTGAAACAGAGGACAGTAATAAAAATAATCATATAAGTTCTTTTATAGCATATAACTCATGGCATAATAGCATGTTCTATGGCGCTACATACATCTTTGTCCGACTTGAAGAATGAAGACAACATGTTGAAGCTGACGTTGATCTCTCATCGGTTAAGCATCATTTTTACGAATTCTAAATGATTCAAAAAAGAAGAAAAAAAAAGAACATTGATAGAGACAACGCGGGATCTTTAATTGTATATTTTCGACGTAGCGGGCACTGCTACGGTTTCTTCTGGAAGAGATTATCAATTACACGAGTACCATGGATCATACCTCTATGTAAATACATAGGAGTGCAAATGCTTCCCAGAAATATGAACACCTAGCTTTGGAGCCTTGTACTAAAGATTGTTAAATACGTGACCCTAATATCTATTTATATTGCAGATTAACTCATATGATGATACCAATTGTATACCTATGCTGTCAATGAATTGAGCGCTCTGAATCCGAGAAAAAGAAAACGTCTAAAAAAAAAACTGAGCAAGAGTTTTCGGTAAATTCAGTTGATCATCTCAAATAAGTCTGATTTTTTTCCTTTCTTTTTTAAATATCGATAATGAACAAAATTACAACCCTGCAGTTTATGTGGCAACGTAAGCCTAGATTATGAGGCAACAACAAGCAGTATCTAGCAATATTCAACAAACACATTAAAGCCAAGTATAGTTGTTGTAGAGAAAATTGCATTTTTCAAAAAACTTACTCAACTTGTTCCTAATATTGTCCAATAACATATCAATACATGGGCATAATATACATGTCCATGCATGTCTTTCATATAGTTATAGTAGCATAAACATGGGAGATATCATCAAAATGAGCGCCATACTTCCTTCACTCTCACCCAGAACTCTGGGCATGCCCCACACTGCTGACTGGTATGGCATGTGGGCATTCTGTGTGTATCAGTCTGTGTATCATAGCATATACTTTGCACACAACCACTGCACATTGCACTCTCCCAGTTGATCCTGTTTAGCACGGCCAGAAACAACGATTTACACAGTTTTATTTGCTAATTCAGGTCTTAGAGTGGATTTTATATACAAATAATTTTGAACACAGAGGTTATTTGAGGTATTAATTCGAATTATTCTGCTAGAGTAAAACAAAAAATTGTTCTCCAAAACTATACATGAGCTTAACTGCGGAAAGGCCGATTCTCTCAGGGAAAGCGGAACCGGGTGAGCTGCAGCCCAAGTTCCACGTGAGTTTTCCGCAAGCCAGCCACCCCCCCCTCCACCCTCCCATACTTCAAGGGTGCAACCCGGACAAAATCTTTGCTATACGTCATTTAAAGTTAACGATTTCTTACCTTCAAAGCAGATCTGACCGTCTCCATCGACATCGCCTTCATTGACCATTTGTTCGGCCTCTTCCTCGGAAATCTTCTGTCCAAAACTATTCAGCACCTGAAAAAGCTCAGTTTTACTGATATGGTAAAAGAGGAAGATCAACCTTAAATATTTCGATGTCTTTGAAAGTACAAGTTTTAAGACTGATTAATGAAAGATTTGGATTCAATCACAGAAATTACAAATTCAGAGATTCATGGAAACTTTCGTTTATTTGCTGATATATTTTATGATGCTGATAATAATAATAATAATAATAATAATAATAATAATAATAATGATAATAATAATGATTATGATAACATTGAAAATAACAATGATAATGATAGTAAATGATAACAATTACAATCAATATTATTATCATTGTTATGATTATTATCTTATGATTATTATAATGAAAATGGTGATATTACTTTTAATAATAACAATAAATAGCTTAATCGATAAAATGATAAACAAATAGAAATGGTCATTTTTATACCTTATGTATCAATTGCCATCCCTGTCAAAGACTTTGAAAGCTTCTACCATGTCCTCTCTACTGTCTGTATTTCTTACTTTCCTCGCCATCACAGTACAAAACTCGGAAAACTGGAGGCTTCCATTACCTAATCGAGTGAAAAATATATCATTATCTAATAAATAAAGCTGACCCTTGTTTGCTTCAGAGGCGTAGGCTGGGGGTGCACTGGGTGGACTGCCCCCGCCCCCACGGAGCCACAGGAGTTTCGCCTTGCAGGCAAAAAAAAAAAAAAAATAAATACCCCAAAACCTACCAGGTACCTAGCCCAGGGGCCAGGGTTGGGTGGGGTATTTCATGACGTTTTACTCACTGTTTATAGTGCTCTAGGATTTTTTTTTCTTCTTCTTCTTCTTCTTCTGCACTCTTAAAAAAATGAGTAAAATCTTACCCAATATTGAGCAAAAAGGTAACTCGCGTGAAATTGAGTAAAAAACATTACTCATGCGTTGAGCTAAATGTTACTGAGAAAAGAGTAACTTTTAGTCATCTATGTATCATTCCTAATCCTAGCTTCGAAAGGAGTAAACCATTAACCATTAATTTACTCATTTTCTTGTGAGTTACCTTTTGACTCTGTTAAGAGTAAACAAAATTTACTCCGTTGGGAGTAAAGCATTAGTTTACTCCGTTGGGAGTAAAGCATTAGTTTACTCATTTTCTTGCGAGTACCTTTTTTTTTACAGTGTGGGTGATTCTTTGAAAAGTGAACCTTTTTTGGAAAAAATAAAGTTTGTCCTTTTTGTTTTTAAGCTGCACGTTCATATAAAGCATTGTCTGAAGTTTCATGAAATGCATTTTTTATCTTAATTTTACAAATTTTTCATGCTCATTTGCATAAATTAACGTGCAAAAAATTAGAATAGAAAAATGGTACGTAAAATATCATTTGTTTGACCCTGACTTGATTGCATATGCTGGTCTCCTTACTTTGATTATTGTCATTATACCCTTTCTTAACTTCATTCCTTTAAATCTAAATGAAAAATATCGGTGTTGAATTGATTTTTTTTTAAGATAATTAACTAAAGAAATTAATTGCCATCAAATGTCACACACGTGACACAAAAACACGAAAAGTTAACGCCCCCCGAAAACCA
>CALNVZ010000174.1:69292956-69338359 GCA_940671915.1 Paracentrotus lividus
TTTTTTGTCTTTTTATATTGTTTGTGTCTGTTGTGATTGGTGTGTTTTGATTTTGCTTTTTCTTGTTGCTTTGGTTTTGTGTGTCTTTTATTTTTATTTTGATGTTTTGTGTTGTTTTATGGATTGTTTGTGTTTTTGGCCTTTTTTTTTGTGTTTATGGTGTTGTTTGATTTTTTTTTTGTTTTTTGTTGTTCTTTTGTTGTGTTTTGTTGTTTTGTTTATGATTTGTTGTACTGGTTTGTTGTTGTTGCTTGTGGTCAATTTTGGTGTTTTGTTGTTGTTTTGTTGTTGTCTTTTTTTTTTTGTTTCTTGATGTAGGATTACTTGTCTGTTTGTTTTTGTGTGTGTGTGTTGATTTGTTTTGTTTTGTTTGGTTGCTTTGTTGGTTGTTGTGATTTTTGTTTGTGTGTCTTCTTGTTTGATTTCTTGTGTTGTTTTGGTGTGGTTTTGTTGTTTTTGTGTGTGTTGTTTGTTTTGTATGTATGATGTGTGTTGTTTTGTTGTTGAGTGTGTTGTGTTTTTGTTGTTTGTTTTTGTTTTGTGTTGTGTTTTTTATGTTTTTTTTTTTGTGTTAGTTTTGTTGTTTTGTTTTTTTTGTTTGGTTTTTTGTATTGTTTTTTTTTGTTTGTTGTTTTTGTTGGTTGTTTTTGTTTTGTTGTTTTGTTTTGTTTGTTTTTTGTTTTGTGTTTGTGTTCTGTTGTTGTTGTTGTTTGTTGTTTTGTGTTTTTGTTTTTGTTTTTTGTTCTGTTTTGTGTGATGTTTTGTTTGCTTTTTTTTTGTGTTTTTTGTGATTTGTGTGTTGTTTGTTTTTTGTTTTTGTTTGATTTGTTTTGTTGTTGTGTTTTTGTTTTGTCTTTATGTTGTTGTCTATTGTTTTTGTTTTGTTTGTTGTTTTTTGTATTGTGGTTGTTGTCTGTGTTGCTTTGTTTGTGTTTGTTTTTGTTTTTTTTGTGTTTTTGTTGGTTTTTTTATTTGTGTGTTTTTTTTTTGTGACGTTGTTGTTGTGTGGTTTGTGTTTTTATGTTTGTTTGATGTGCTTTTTTCTGGTGTTGTGTTTTTTTTTTGTGTGTTTTTCTTTGGATTTGGTGTTGTTTTTTTGATTTGTGTTATTGTTGTTTGTTTGTTTATGTTTTTGTGTTGTTTTTTTGGTTTGTTTGTTTTTGTGTATATTTTTTTGTATTGTTTTTTTTTGTTTTGTGTGTTTCTTTTTCGTTTTTGATTTTTTTGTTTTTGTTGTTTGTGTTTTGATGTTGTATTTTCTTGTGTGTCTTGTGTGTTTTGTTTTGTTTGGTTTATGTTGTTTGTTTTTGATTTTTTGTTGTGTCTTTTATTGTTTGTGTTGTTTTGATGTTTTTGTTTTCTGTGTGTTTTTTTTTTTGAATTTGTTTGTGTCTGTGTGTTGTGTGTTTTTTTTGTTGTTGGTTTTCTGTTTGTTTTTGTGTGTTTTGTGTTGTGTTTTGTGTTTTTGATTTTTTTTTTTTTTGTTGTTGAGTGTTTTATGGTTTTGTGTTTTTGTTTTTTGCTTGTGTTGTTTTTTTTTTTTTTGTTTTTTTGTTGTTGTTTTGTGTGTCTTTTTGTTGTTGGGTGTTTGTTGTGTTTGTTTTTGTTGTTGTTGCCTGTTTTTTTATTTTGTGTGCTGTGATGTTGTTTGTGTTTTTGTTTTTTTTTGTTTTGTTTTTTTGTGTTGTTCTTGTTGTTTGTGTGTTTTTTGTTTTTGTTTTGTTGTTTTTTGTGTTTTGTTGTTTTTGTGTTTCTTTTTTGTTTTTTTGTTGTTTTTTTTTTTTTTTGTCTTTGTGTTTTTTGTTGTTGTGTTGTTGTGTTTTGATTTTTGTTTTTGTGTGTTTTGTGTTGTGTTTTGATTTGTGTTGGTTTGTGTTTTTTTTTTGGTGTTGTTTGAATGATTGTTTTTTGTTTTTTTTGTTTTTTTTTTCTGATTTTTGAATTTGATGTGTGTTTGTGTGAATTGTGTGTTGTTGTTTTTAGTTGTTTTTTTTTGTTGTTGTTTGTTTATGATTTGTTGGTAGTTTGTTTTGTTTTTTTTTGTCTTGATTTTTTTTTGTTTGTTTGATTGTTTTTTTTGTTCGATCTGTTCTTGGTTTTGAGACACAATAATTTTTGTTTGTGTTTGTTGTTTGTCTTTGTTTGGATTTGTTATGTTTTTGTTTGATGTTTTGTGTGTTTATGTTGTTTTTATGTATCTTGTGATTTGTTGTTTTTTTTGTTTGTTTGGTGTTTTGTGTGTGTTTTGTTTTGTTGTGTCTTTTTGTTTAATTGTTTGATTTTGTGTTGGTTTTTGTTTGTTTGATGTGTTTTGTTTGTTTATGTTTTTTGTGGTTGTTTTTTGTTGCTTTGATTTGTTGTTATTTTTGGTGTTGTTTTGTGAGCTGTGTGTTATGTTTTTTTTGTATTTTTTGTTTTGTGTTTGTTTGTTTGTTTGTTTGTTTTTTTTATGTTTTCTTTTTTGTATTTATTTTTTTGTTTTTTTTGTTTTGTTGATGTTTGTTTCATGTTATTTGTGCTGTCTGTTGTTTGTTGATTGTGTGTTTTGTGTTTGATTTGTTGTGTGTTTTTTTGTGTTGGTTGTATTTTTTTTTATGTGTTTTGCTGTTTTTGTTTGTTTTTGTGTGTGTTTTTTGTGTTGTGTTGTTTTTTTGTTGTTTTGTTTGTTTTGATGTTGTTTGTTTTTGATGTTGTTTTATTTTTTTGTTGGGTGGTGTTTTTTTTTGTTGTTTTGTTTTTGTGTCTTTTTTTTTGTTGTGTTTTCTTTGTTTGTGTGTTTGTTGTTGATTTGTTTGATTGTGTTTGTTGTTTCTTGTTGTTTTTTTTGTGTGTTGTATTTTTGTTGTGGTGTTTTTATTTTTGTGTTGTTTTTTGTATGTGTTTGTGTTTGATTTTTTTTGTTTTTGCTTTGGTGATTTTTTCTGTGTTTGGTGATGGGTTTTTTGTGTATGATTTTTTTGTCTTTGTGTGTGTTGTTTTTTTTTGATTTTTTTTTTTGATGTGTTTGTTGTTTGTTTTTGTGTTTTTGTTGTTGTGTTTGATGGTTTGTTGTTTTCTTTTTATAGATTTGTTGTGTTTGTTTTTGTTTTGTGTGTTTGTTTTGTTTTTTTTTTTGTATTGTGTTTTGTTTTTGTTTTTTTTTTTGTGTTTGTTGGTGTTTGTGTTTATTTTGTGTTTTGTTGTTATGTTGATTTTGTCTTTGTTTTGTGTTTTGTTTTTTTGTTTTTGTTTTGTTTTGTTTGGTGTTTGTTGTTTGTGTTGTTTTAGTTTTTTGTTTTTCTGTTGTTGAATTTTTGTGTTTTTTTTGATTGATTTTGTTTTTGTTTGTTGTTGTTTTGAGTCTTTTTTTTTTTTGTTTTTGTTTATGTTTTTGTTGTTGATGTGTTGTGTTTTTCTTTTGCATTTTTGTTTGTTTGTTTTGTTGATTTGTTGTTTTCTTTTGTTGTTGTATTTGTTTGAGTTTTTTGTTCTGTGTTTTTGTGGTTCTTTGTTTTGTTTTTTTTTTGTTGTTGTTTTTTGTGTGGTTGTTGTGTTTGGTTGTGTTCTTGTTTTGATTTTTTTTGTTGGATTTTTTGTTTTGTTTGTTTTTATTTGTTTTGTTTTGTTTTTTTGTTTTTGTGATTTTATTCTTGATTTTTTTTGTTTTTGTTTTTGTGTTTTGTTGTGTTGTTTTTATTTGTGATTGTTTTTTTGTGTTTCTTTTGTTTTTGTGTGTGTTTTATGTGTTTTGCTTTTTTTTGCTATTTGTTTAATTGTTGGTTCTTGTTTTTTTTTTTTTGATTGTGTGTTTTTTCTTGTGGTGCTTTTGTGATTGTTTTGTTGTTTGTGAATTGTTGTTTTTGTTTTTTTTGTGATGTTTTTGTTTGATTTTTGTTGATTGTTTTGTTGTTTTTTATGTTTTTTTGTTTTTTTTTATTTGATTTTTGTTTTTTGTGTTGATTGTAGTTTGAGTTTATTTGTTTGTTTTGTTGTTTTGTTTGTGTGTTTTTTTTTTGGTATGTGTGTTGTTATGAGTTTTCTGTTGATTTGTGTGTGTGTTGATTTTTGTGTCTTTTTGATTTTGTTGTTGTTTTTTTGTTGTTGGTTTTGTTTTGTGTTGTTTGTTTTGTTTTGTTTATTTTTTTTTTTGTGTTTTTTTTTTTCTTATTGTCTGTGTGGTTTGTTTGTGCTTTTTTTATGTTATTTTTGTTTGATGATTATTTGTTTTTGTTTTGATTTTTTTTATTTTTGTGTTTTTTTTGGTGTTTGTGTGTTTTGATTTTTTGATTTTGTGTTTTGTTTTGTTGATTTTGTGTTTTTTTTTTTGTTTTTTTGTTTTGGTTATTTTTTTGTTTGTGTTGTTGTTTTGCTTTTTGTTTTTTTTTTTTATGTTTTGTTGTGTTTTGTTTGATGTGTGTGTGTATATTTTTGATGTGTTGATGTTGTTTTGTGTTGTTGTGTCTTGTTTGTTTTGTACTGTATTTATGTTTGTTGTTGACTTGTGTTTTTTCTTGATGTTTTTGTTTTTTTATTTTTTGTTTTGTTTTTTGTTGTTGTTTGTTTGTGTTGATTTGATTGTTGTTGTGTTTCTTTTTGTTTTGTTTTGTCATTTTTGTTTTTTTTTTTGTTGTGTGTGTTGTCTTTGTTGGTGTTGTGTTTGTGTGTTTGTTTTTGTGTTGTTTGTGTTTTTTTGTTGAATTTGTGGTGTGCTTTTTTTGTTTTATTGATTTGTTTTTGATTGTGTTTTTTTTTTTTGTTTGTTGATTTTTTGTTGTGTTTTGTTTTTTTTTCTGTTTATTTTTTTATGTTTTTTTGTTTGTTTTTTTATGTTTTTGATTTGATTTTTTTTTGTTTTTTTTTTTTGTTGTTTGTTTGATGTTGTTGGTGTGTGTTGTTGGTGATTTTGTTTTTTTTTGTTTTGCTGTTTTTTCTTGTGTTTGGATTGTTTTTTTTAATTTTGTGTTTGTTTGATTGTTTGTTTTTTTGGGGTGGGTTTGTGTGTTTTTGTTTTTTTTTGTTTTTTGTTGTGTGTTTATTTTGTTTGGTTTTTGTTTGTTTGTTTGTTGTTTTGATTCTGTTTTGTGATTTTTGGTTTTTTTTTTTTTTTGGTTTGTGTTTGTGTTGTTTTTGTTTTAATGTTTTTGTTGTTGTTTTCTTTATGTTGTTGTTTTGCTTTGTTTTGTGATGTTGTGTTTTTTGTTGTTTGTTGTTTGTTTGTTGTTTTGTTTTTTTTTTGTTTTTGTTTTTTGTTTGTGATTTTTTGTTTTGATTGCTTTTTTTTTTTGATGTTATTTATTTCGTGTTTTGTTGTTTTTGTTTTTGTGTTTGATTTTGTTTTTTGTGTTTTATTGTTATTTTTTTTTTGTTGTGTGTTTTTGATTGATGTTTTTGTTGTTGTTTGTTTTTTTTGTTGTTTTTTGGTCTTTTTGTGTTGTTTGTTTTGTGTTTGTGATTTTTTTTGTTTTTGTGTTGTTGTATCATTTTGGTTTGGCTTTTTTGTTGTGTGATTTTTGATTTGTTTATTATGTTTTTTGTTTTTTTTTTGTTTTGTGTTTTGGGATATTTCTTTTAGGTGATGCATTCTTATTATTATATTTTATTTTTTGTTTCACGGAAGTCTATGATGCGTCTCGTACTCTGATTTTTGGACAATTGCGTGCCGTAAAATATCGATATGTTGACTGTTATAGGTTGAATTTATAACATTTTGATTTGCCGATTAAAGTTATATTTTCCCGAAGATTAATTTTCGCTCCGAAGTGTCGTCAGCGCTGGAGGGAAATGTGATTGTCTCGAGGAAAATATAACTGGTTTGTAGGAATAAGTTTTTTTACATTACTGATATACAGTCAATATTGTTATATATAGATAGGTGTCTTTATCTAAAACCGAAAATCGAAATTTATTATAGGATATCATACTTTCTGGTATGATCGTCGCACATGCAACTTGCGTAGGTTTAAAAGCCATCGGCGTAACTTTTACACTAGTCGATAATGCTATCATGTCACACAGAACTTAAGGCCTCGTCGTACAACCGAGTCCGTTTTCGGTAACCGGTAGCGGGCAAACTCGCCTCATTCGTCTCCAAGAGCATGATCAATTAAGTTTCGTACGGTTGCCGTTCCGGCTAGTAAGGACTAGTCCGTGGTTTGTTGTGACTCAGTCTCATTGCATAGTACAACGGTCGCGATTTCATTTCGACCGTTTTGCCCATTGTGATACCGTGACGAGCGCGCGCCGTGGACCCGATCCGGACTGGTGTGACAGCGCTTTAACTTGAGTAACGTCGGTTGCGTCCAAATATATTTTTTGTTTTCTGCGGAATCCCCAATGGTCCTTCCTCATAGTCAGCAGTGGTAATAGTGTAATATCGTTCATTCCAGTTAAAACAAAGAATACGAAAAGATTATAAAGATAGATAAATGTAGAATGAGATTTAAACAATAAAGATCGTATCTTAGTGGTCCTGTGTGAACTCGTAGCAATAAAGCTCGAAACTGAATTACGCTTTTTGTTGTAACGTCATTTTTGTGCATATTAACGTTTTCGTGCCGCTTTTAATATACTATTTCAATTGGCGTGACGTTCATATCAGTAATTCTACGTTTCTCGGCGGTTAAACAAAATTTAACGTTTGTCCCTAATAAACACATACCCTATTAAATATATATTATATTAGCCTAAATAAGGTATATGTATGATACCTCCATGTGTGTGATTGGTCTCAAAGATGGCATTCAGTAACTCAGGATACTGACGTTGTTATCGCTAATGTTTATATTTTTGTTTAACAATCACAAGTGATATACAATCCTGGTCCACTGTAAACTGCTAGTCTACTCATAGTATTCGTCACAGTCATTGCGTGATCTGCTGGGTGCGCTTAATATCGGGTTGGTCACATGACTCGTCGTAGTTGCATGCATCAAGTACGGTTGCCAGTCTATCGTACATCCTGTCCAATCTTGCTGTTGACGAATTATCTGTCCGTTCTGTAGCTAAGGTTCTGGTCAAACCGTCTGTCCTTTCTATTTTTAATGCTTCTGCACGTCGGACATGCATTGCACCTGCAATTTGGTACCTTCCGTCGCTGCATTCGATTTCTCTACGATAAATCCATCGTTGGGAGTTGCCACGTCAAAGGTAAGTGGCGGTTGTGACCGGCCGGCATTAGCGCTTGTGCAAATAGTTACGTGGAATGACTTTAAATCGCTTACGCTCCCTGCATTTGAATTAATCATATCAGTGAAGTTTGATTCTGATATAGACCTTACGATGTGCGTCATCGCGCCGCATTGTAGGGCTGATTCAGATTGCCCATCTCTTAAACAACGTTTACACGTTATTCGCTATATTTCCTCTGAAAGAAGGCCGCTATGAGATTATGATTGTAATGATGTGTAAGGTCTATGTTAAGATTTCGAGTCTTGGTTAAAATAGCGAACAGTCAACTATTTATATTACAATATATTGCATTTTGTATATCATTTTTAATTAATTGTGAACTTATTATTTTACTCTCATAGTTCCTCCTGAGACTAGTTTTCTTCTTAGTGCGACCCTTTTGCTCATGTTTGGGTAAATTAATAATAGTGATAATATCGTCAGTTAATATCTGGACAGTAAATAACTATATAATTTTATGTACACGTTTACAATGTGAAATATAACGGCCATGTGAAGATTATCATTAATGTGTATTCAGTTAATTTGCATATTGGGACTTGGATAACAATGTATTCTAAAATTTCGTTTTGTTCTTTTATTGTTTAAAGGTTGGATATCAACTGACAGAGGAGCATATTGGATTGGTAAGGAGCGGTCGATTTTAAAAATACATTATAACATGCGTCGCCCAAAAGATAATATACGACTTTTGAAATGGTTACCTGCCCTCCCCAATAAAAAAAAAAAAAAAAAAACAAATAAATGTAAGCATTGACTAATGACTAATGCCTGCGCAAGAATATCACAATTCTGTTATCACCTGGTTACTGGCTCTACAGGGGTTACAACATTAATCAAGATAAATCAAAATGTGAGTAAATAAACAATAAATTCTCTATGCCAAAGGTAATGCCGTTTTGTTCATATTATTAAATGTTTTGCTTTGTCATGTATTTATTTTTTATCTTGTTAGCCCGATTTATTCCTATTATGTTTTTTTTTTTTTTTTTTTTTACCGAATACCCCCTATGGCCGCCCATAAGCGGATTTATAATGAAATAGCGATATTCCTGCACTAGTCCTCAGTTTATGTGTCTTTAGAAAAGTATGGCATTGTGCTCACTGAGAATGTGCGTCATTTTCTGGGTGTTTTTTTTTTTTTTTTTTTTGTGTGTGTGTCATATAAAAGTTTTGAGGATATAGTTTCTCCACATAAACCTTTCCCCTCAAAAACCATATATTTTTTTTCGGGCCATTTCCAAAAGGGAACAGTTCTTTTTTGGCAAGCTGTATTGCTTAAGCGCGTGTGAGGATTTGTTAGAACTATATATACATATATCACAATAAGTTAACTTCAATAGTATTATTTTGTGTTCATGTTCATGTCTATTCATTGAGTGTACTTCATGTGTACACCATGTGTGATTTGTACATGAAACCTCTGCCAAAGCTACATATGTCAAAGGAAAGTACATTGGTAATCCTGTTCAGTATTACTGTAATACTGACTCAACCTTTCAGATTCTCATATTAATACGGTGGTGATGTAAATCCGAACCAGGCCCTTGGTACTGACAACTCGGCCTCTTCGGATGTTGAAAACATGTAGGTACTCCTATCGACAGCAAAATATATGCATTCTTTCAATTCTGTAATTCCAGCTCATTACTACAGATAATTGAATAATATTTAATGTATGTAACAATATATTGTCATTGGCATTCCATAAGGCGAAAACATCGGTGGTAAGAGGGCGTCGGATCGTTTTCATGATATGATGCAGTTTTGTATGTTTAAATTGTCGTTCAGTTCGTCTATAAATGTACACCATTACAGGAGTTTTATAGTTTGATCATATATTTAGACTTCGCTTGTGTCTTCGAGACTTGGCTGACTTCCATCGGATGCGCTGTTATCGCGTCCGTTATTCAAACCGGTTACATAATTGAAACATCATTCCTAGTGATTCCAGACGTGGAGGTTGGAGTTGGATTTATTTACAGGGACAACTTCCATGTTGACATCAGCAGCAGGTGCAATTCGACAGCTTTGAACTGATGTCTGTGATCTATTTCTGATGCAGGCGCACTAACAGACGTCATTGTTATTTACAGACCACCTGGTTTTCAGTCTTTTAATCAGTTCCTTTTCTTGACTTTTCTACTCTTCTGGATGAGAGAGATGTTCAAACCCTCCCCGTTTCTGATAACAGGAGACTTGAAGTTCATCTAGACAATACATCGGTCTCAGCAAACTATCAGTTTCTTGATTGATCAACAGTTATGGACTTTCTCAACTTGGTGTCATCACCAACACACGAGAAGGGTCACATCTTGGATGTTATCATGGTGCGGAATTCAGATGTGTTAAATATTTCACACAAATCGTTTCCAGGGATTTCATATCATTCAGCAATCATGTGCAAGATTGGTTCAAAGCCAGGCCGCAGGTGAGGAACTTTACCTCCGTATATCAAAGGTATCACAGGAAATTTTTGCAGAAGGCTGTCACCAAGCAGCATTGCCTGCTCAGTTTCCGAGAGGTGTCGACACTGCAGTTAGCTGCTAAACGCTACCCCTTCCACTCTCCTTGATACCTATGCTCCTTAAAGAACTCGGAAGGTAAAGGATCGTGAAGACAACCCTTGGTACAATCCCGACATCACTGCTGCAAAACGAAGCGAGGCATTGAGCGAAGTGGAGTGTCCAATGGGTATGCTTCGGGCTGACAGAGAGATGTTCTGCATGCTACAACGGCATATCTTGTGAATTCTCTGTGGATCAGGCAAAGCGAGCTTATTTCAGACGTATGATCAATGCTGTGGAAAACGATGCCAAGAAACTGTTTTCTACTGATTGCTCTTCTGAATTGGAACAGAACTCTCCCCTTCTAAACACATCGACAGTAAGGTCATGCTCTCAGCAGTTTATACGATACTTCCATTCTAAGGTTCAGGAATTTTGTTACTGCCTTAACCCAGATATTCGTCCCGACAGATCCTATTACACAGCATCCCTCGAATTCGCCCACCACATCATTGATAAATTCTTATTGTATTGCGAACTTTAGCCAAAATCCTGCAAAATCTCGATCTGTTAACACTGAATTCTATTAAGGACTGTCTCTACATTTTTTGTTGTCTTGTTTATGTTCTAAATATATCATAGAAGTTTTTAATGTTCGATCTTTTTTTTGTTTGTTTTTTTGTGTGTTGTTTTTATTTTGGTTTTTTTTTTCTTTTTTTCTTGTTTTTTGTGTTTTATTTTTTTTGTTTTTTTTTTTTTTTTTGTGTTTGTTTTTTGTTGATTTTGTGTTTTTTTGTTGTAATGTTGTTTGTTTTTTGTTTTGAATTTTCTTGTTTTGTTATTTTTTTGTTGTTTTTGATATGTTTGTGTGTTTGTGTTGTATGTGTTGGTTGTTTGTTGTGTTTTGTGTGGTTGGATTGTGTAAGACAGTGTGCCTCTATCCTCTTAAATCTGCCTTATATCATCCTTTGTATAAGGAAGTGTTCCTGAATCTTGATCCGTATGCTGATTTATAGTCGTCCTGTCTAACTCCCGTTTATTTATTTCAAAAATACTTGAAGTATGTGGCTTTTCTACAGATATGTACGGAGTTATTGCCTTGGAGAACAACTTTACTTGATTCCTTTTTAATTCTGGATATCGTTCCTAATCTTAAACGGTAGAACGCCTTGCATGTCATAGTATCTATTTCCATTCTTATCATGAGAATGAGATTGTTGTGTAATGTAACAGCTATGTCTCCTCCTCGATTTGTCTCTTACCAGCCTTTCTTGATTACCGGTTGTCACACCATACTTAATCATTGCTGAATACTTCATGTCTCGTAGGTTTAAAGGTAAGACACTTATAGTGGTTCAAGTCGTTATTTATCATTTAAATGTCTTTCCAAAACTGATTTTAATATGGATGTATGTTTCATGCTGATTCTGGTGCCACTTCTAAAGCTTGCGGACGTATCGCAGGCGCAGTGTGGGGCGGGGCCAATTTTTGTTTTCCCTTTACTTGTATCATCGAAGCCTACTCTATGAAAAACATATTTCCCATCAATATCAAATGCATATAATCAAATCATTTTATGCAGATAGATATGTTAGAATCTTTAAACTCTTTCTAGGGCAACAAAACCGGCGCGCTGCTAGCTCAGTGCAATTCATGAGTCTTACGAAGCTTGGCGTGCCAAGACATTCTATGAGACCTGGTTGAAATGCACCATTCTGTTCTAAAACTTAACCCTTTCTAAAAAATGTGAAATTTGTTTTGTGTACGCGTGTTCCCAAGTCCCAAGATTGGAATAACAAATATAATTCGATCATTACTTCTATCACATGTTGCTTGTGTCTTTGACCGTTGCCTCAAAAAAAAAATCTAACTAAATGTATTGTCGTAATCTTGGGTTTCATTGATATCAAATATGACATGTCTATCCTCAAATTCAAACCAGTTTGTAGTAAATCAGTTCAGACTTAATCAGTATTACGAAACTTTGGGTTTTTATTCATAAAATTTATCTTACTCGTAGATGGCCACAAGAGAAAAATTACTCTTCTTGCTCTAATTCTACAATCCAGACTTGATTTCGGATTAATGCTGCATTTTGTTTAACTTACCCTCTCAGAAAATCGCTTGGACGACTGTTACAAGAAACTTACATGAATGCAGTCATGCTCGTGAAAGTTACGCTTGTCTAATACAAGATATAATGACATAACATACCCAAAAAGTCTTCAGTGATCAATCAACCATGGTTTTGCCCTAAGCAGAGTAATAATACGGCATATCTTAGTAAGATTCTGGGTTATGCTTCTTCATTTGAATTGATCCGATGGCTCATGCTCCTACAATTATAATATCATCGATTTAATTATATTCTATGTCTTCGTGCTCGAATCATATACGTTCCAGGGTTCTGGTGTTTGCTTTCAGAGTTTCTAGACAACCTTTATACGACTAGGGGTGGGGGGGAAGGGCTCCTTCGCTAACGTTCTTTGGACCTCTGCTGTTTGGAATGCTCTTCACCTCAATAGAAGTCCGACTAGCAGCAGGTTCGCGCCGAAAGTCTCTTTTAAGGCCATGGCTCACGGAAGACATATCTTTTCACTTTAGCATGATGATGTAGATTTATTTTGTTAATTCTGTTTGTCTGCATACTGTGTACTTTTTCCCTATTATCTTGTAACTTTAACGTAAATAGTACATTGTTTTGTAGTTATCATTTTCTTAGTGGCACCATACATTGCGCTTAGAGCACCTTTCTGTTTGGTGGGATTTAGCCGATAAGAAGTCTCATATTATTATGATTATTATTATAGCTATATACAATAGGGGTTAAAGTTGTACAAATATAATAGCCTTATCTGTTCTGTAGCATTACACTATTATTATTAGATTATTCATTTGCATTATTATTATTTTATTATTCATTATTATTATTGTTTATTAATTTGTATTATATTGTTGATTATTATTTATTAGTCATTATTATTGGTTATTTTATCATTATTTTATTATTTTAGTTTTGTGTAGTGTATTCAATCACAAGCATAGTTGTCAATCTTATTTTGCTGTGTTATAAAGGGCGCTTGGAAGTGTAGAGAATCTATGGGGTGATATGCTCCGTGTTTTCTGAGCTCATTGACTCGATTTACACAATGCGACCATATGAGGCTTACGCAGTCGGGACTATCTAGAGATTAACATGGCGCGACTCATACGAACATGACGAGGTATTGACCGAATTAGTCAGTCAATAGTTCGGGGTTCATACGATTCTTAAACATCTTCTGGGATTGTACCAAGGGTTGTCTTGACGATCCTTTACCTTCCGAGTTCTTTCAGGAGCATAGGTATCAAGGAGAGTGGAGAGGGTAGCGTTATAGCAGCTAACTGCAGTGTCGACACTCTCGGAAACTGAAGGCATGATGTCGCTCTTGGTGACAGCCTCTGCAAATGATTTCCTGTTGATACCTTTGATATTACGGGAGGTAAAGGTTCTCTCACTGCGGCCTGGCTTCTTGAAACCAATCTTGCACATGATTGCTGAATGATCTGAAATCCCTGGAACGATTTGTGGTGTGGAGATATTTAACACATCTGAATTCCGCACCATGATAACATCCAAGATGTGACCCTTCTCGTGTGTTGGTGATGACACCAGTTGAGAAAGTCCATAACTGTTGATCAGATCAAGAAACTTGATAGTTTGCTGAGACGATGTATTGTCTAGATGAACATTCAAGTCTCCTGTTATCAGCAACGGGGAGGGTTTGAACATCCTCTCATCCAGAAGAGTAGAAAAGTCAAGAAGGAACTGATTAAAAGACTGAAAACCAGGTGGTCTGTAAATAACAATGACGTCTAGTTGTGCGCTGCCATCAGAAATAGATCCAGACATCAGTTCAAAGCTGTCGAATTGCACCTGCTGGCTGATGTCAACATGGAGGTTGTCCCTGTAAATAAATCCAACTCCACCTCCACGTCTGGAAATTCTAGGATGATGTTTCAATATGTAACCGTTTGGTAATAAGTCTGCGATAACAGCGTCATCCGATGGAGTCAGCCAAGTCTCGCAGACACAAGCGAAGTCTAGATTATGATCAACTATAAACTCCTGTAATGGTGTACATTTATTACGAACTGAACGACAATTTAACATACAAAACTGCATCATATCATTGAAACGATCACGACCGCCCCTCTTACCTCGATGTGTCTTTCGCCTTCTATGGATGCCCAATGACATGATATTGTTACATACATTAATATTATTCAATTTCCATTGTAGTAATGAGCTGGGATTAACAGAATTGAAAGAATGCAATATTTTGCTGTCGTAGGAGTACCTACATGTTTCAACATCCGTAGAGGCCGAGTTGTCAGTACCAGGGCCTGGGTTCGGATTTACATCACCAGATATTAATATCGAAATCTGAAAGGTTGAGTCAGTATTACAGTAATACTGAACAGGATTACCAATGTACTTTTCCTTTGACATATGTAGCTTTGGCAGAGGTTTCATGTACAAATCTACATGGTGTACACATGAAGTACACTCAATGAATAGCATGAACATGAACACAAATAATACTATTGAAGTTAACTTCATTGTGAATATATGCTATATATGTCTTACAATCCTCATCACGCGCTAGGCAATACAGTGCTTCCCAAAAAAGAACTGTTCCCTTTTGAAATGGCGATAAAAAAATATATGGTTCTTGGGGGAAAGGTTTATGTGAAGAAAGCTTATATCCTCAACTTTTATTATGACACACACACAAAAAAAAAAAAAAAAAAAACCCCGAAAATGACGCATTCTTCAGTGAGCAATGCATACTTTTCTAAAGACACAAAATGAGGCTGTGCAGGAATTCGCTATTCATTATAATCCGCTTATCGCGCCATAGGGGGTATTCGGTAAAAAAAAAAAAAAAAAAAAAACAATAATGGAATAAATCGGCTAACAAAGATAAAAAATAAATAAGAGACAAAGCAAACATTAATAATATGAAAACAAAACGGCATTACGTTTTTGCATAGAATTTATTGTTTATTACTCACTTTTGGTTTATCTTTGATTATGTGTTTTACCCCTGTATGGCGGCCAGTAACCAGGTGATAAATGAATTGTGAATTCTTGCGCAGGCTCATTTTGTGTTCTTTACAATTGTTTTTTTTTTTTTTTTTTTTTTTTTGGGGGGGGGTAACCATTCAAAAGTGTATAGTTCTTTTGGGGACGCATTGTATAATGTTTTTTAAAATCGCCGCTCCTTACCTCCATAATTTGCTCCTCTGTCAGTTGATCCACCTTTAAAACAATAAAGAAACAAAACGAAATTTTAGAATACATTGTTATCAAGTCCCAATATGCAAATTATACTGAATACAATTATGATTATCTTCCATCGGCGTTATATTTCCAATGTAAACGTGTACATTAAATATTATATAGTTATTTACTGTCCAGAGTTTACTGTCGATATTATTACTATTATTATATTTACCAAACATGCAAAAGGGCGCGCTAAGAGAAAATAGTCTCGAGGGGAACTATTGAGGTAAAATAAAGTTCAATTATTAAAATGATATAAAATGCAATATATGTAATATTATAATAGTTACTGTTCGCTATTTAGACCAAGCTCGAAATCTAAATAGACCTTACACATATTACATCATAATCTCATAGCGCCCTCTTTCAGAGGATATAGGAATACGTGTAAACGTTGTTGTCAGAGATGGCAATTGCCTCAGCCCCTACGATGGCGGCGCGATGACGTCAATGCGTAAGGTCTATACAGAAATCAACTTCACTGATATGATATTCAATGCAGGGGCGTAGGTTTAAAAGTCATCCACGTAACTTTTGCACAAGCGCTTAATGCGGCGGTCACAACTCGCCCTACCTTTGACGTGCAACTCCCTACGATGGATTTCGTAGAAAATTCGTGCAGCGGAGGTACCTTGCAGGTGCAATGCATGTCCGACGTGCAGGAAGTTTTTACAATACCCTTACTACAGAAACACAGGAATCGCAGAAGTTGACCCAGGACCTGTGCGTGCATATTGTACATGCAACGCAGTCTACGTTGATGGCACGTGCCCCGTAGCCTACGACGAGTTGTGACCCCCGCATTAAGCGCACCAGCAGATCTACGCAATTTGACTGTGACGATATATCAGTGACTAGCGTTTACGTGGACGGATTGTTATACTTGGATTGTTAACAAAAGTATAACATTTGCGATACTCGTAGTCCTGGTTACCTGATGCCATTTTGACCAATCACCCATGGGTATCTACATACCTTATTTAGGCTAATATAATTATATTTAAATAGGGTATGTGTATAGCAAACGTTATAATTTTGTTACCGGCCCGAGGAAACGTGATATTTACTGATATGACGTCACGCCAATTGAAAATGTGTATATTAAAAGCGGACCACGAAAACGTTATATGCACAAAAATGACGTTACAATCAAAATGCGTAATTCAGTTGGTGCGCTTTATGCTACAGTCACACAGACACGTATAGATACGTCTTTGTTGTTTAAATCTCATTTCATCTTCTATTTTATAATTTTTTACGTATTTCTTTGTTTTACTGGATGAACGATATTATCACTATTACCACTGCTGACTATGACGGGAAGGCATCCTTGGGGATCCGCAGAAAAGAAAATAATTTTTGGACGCAACCGGACGTAACTCAACGTAAAGGCCTCGTCACACCGAGTCCGGTCCGGGTCACGGCGCGGGCCCGTTCCGGTTCAACAATGGGCAAAAACGGTCGAAATGAATCGGCCGTGTACTATTGCAATGAGACTGGTCACAACAAACACGGACTGTGCCTTACTAGCCGGAACGGCAACCGGTACGACTTTTATGGGATCGCTCTTGGAGCGATTTGAGGCGGTTTGCCGTACCGGTTACCGGACCGGACTCGGTGTGACGAGGCCTTAAGTGTCTGTGTGACTGTAGCATTATGCGCTGGTGTAAAAGTTACGCGATTGGCTTTTAAACCTACGCAGTTGCATTGTGACGTCATACCAGATAAGTTGATTTCTATATTTAAATTTCGATTTCGTTTTAGATAAAGAACATTCCTTATCTTATTATAACATATATTGACTGTATATAGTTTTAATAATAACACTTTATTTGCCCTACACAGTTATATTTTTCCTCGAGACTACATTTTCCCTCAGCGCTGCGCACTTCGGCGAAAATTTAATCCTTCGGGGAAAATATAACTTTATCGGGCAAATCAAAATGTTATATTAAACCTATAGACAGTCAATATCTGTATATTGTTATCCGGCGCATGTCTCAAAATCAGAAGTGGGACGATCAATAGACTTTCTCGGTGAAACAAGAAATGAAAACATGAAATATTGAATGCATCACTCTAAAGATAAGTTCTCTTCTTTCTGGGTCATATACGGGCCTGCAGCATTTTAGTGTTATAAGAGGAAAAATGAAAGAAAAGAAAAGAAAAAGAAAGTGAATAAACTAAGTAGAAAGCTACAAAAGTAGAGGTGGATGTATAGGTCTGTCTAGTCATAGTCTTCAGAAAAAGCAAGATGTGTCACACTCAAGCTTATACAAGAAATACCGTGTAACCTAAAGGGGTGAAGCCCTTTAGGTTACGTAAACCATCCCTATCGCTGGTTGTCATCCCTGAGGGGCTCCTCCGGGAGAAAAATAATTAAAAGTATGGAATAAGTTATATTAAAAAAAAAAAAAAAAAAAGAGAAACCAAGGGGTTGGCATGAAATCAATATTAGTAAGTAATTTTCCCTTAAAGCATATAAAGGGGAGAGGTCATCCGGGGGAGTTATCCTCCGGGTGAAAGTATCCTCCAGGGAGTTGTCCTGATATCGTGCAGAGCAAAGCCAACCCCTCGACTGTACGAAACGTTTTGGGGGTTTTCTTGTACTGCTTTGCGAAGCAAGCTGAATACCCCACCCCCTAAAAAAATAAAAAAAATAACTAAAAAATAAATAAATAAATAAATAAATAAATAACAAATACAATTGAAAAAGTGGACAAATTTCAACTTACCATTTTAATGAATTGTTGGATCTGTTGTGATTCAAGGTTGTTATCTCGGTCCTTCTTGACTAGTCTACTGTCGCCTTGCGATAGCGAGGGGCTAGACCTTTCAATTCGCATCGATCAGTACTGGAGACACCGTGTATCGCAAAGCAAATACGGCAATCCTTGTCCATTTGGGATTGGTGTGCATTCAAGATTTCTTCGCTCTTCTTTGTTTGTTTTGCTTTTTCATTCACAGACTTCCACAATAATGCAGCACCAATTGTTCATAGATTTGCCGTTTGGGTGTACGAAAACAGCACAACGGGATCATCATAAAGTGCATTGAACTAAGAGGTGTAAACCCATTATCATTCTTTATGCTGTTGTTTTCACAGATAACATAGTCTTTGTGTAGCAAAGAATAGTTACTCAACTTCAGTTCCTAGATTTCCGTTCCTTGACAGAGATTACGAGTCCAATAATATGTATCTAATATTACCGTCGGGCATGATGTGGCCTTCATTTCATTGGCATGATAGGCTTATTTTTTTTTATTTTATTATTTTTTTATTATTATTATTATTTGTTTTTTACTATGTATGTTAGAGGCCGTTTCTGGAAATTGCCCCGTCATGATACGTTTTATTATTTATTTTATTTTTTGTTGGGGAATGTTTTGTTTCTGGGAGTTTGTGTGTGTGTGTGTGTGTGTGTGTGTGTGTGTGTGTGAGGTTTTGGGGGGTTTTGTTTGTTGTTTGTTTTTTTTTCTTCATAATTCCAAAATTAATGTAATATACTTGGTTAGATTAGAGAAGCATAGACTAATTCTTATAAACTAAAAATTGATAATCATTTATCAACCATCCCTTATTGTTTTTCAGTATTTATTTCTATTTGCTTGTAAAGCTAATATTTATATTTATATTTCACCTCGTGTTAATTTCGATAAATTTGTCTTTATTTATTATTATTTATTCGACTCTTTGAGTGTTGTTCACGAAAATGTATATCTGAAAAGTGATATCGAAAAATAAATACTTATTTTCCCTTTTGTCTAGCTTTGTCACGTGTTTGATGTTTGATGATAGTAGTGCCAGAGAGAATATAACGGAGAGGTGCGAGTTCGCCTGTATGCACGTAAAATGTTGTAGTACATTGGAAATACACGTGTTATTTAATCAGTCTAGCGCATGCGCTGATGAATTGCACGTGTTGATACTGCAGATGACGATAATTTCTATGTGGAAACCTCAAAAGTAATGCATAGTCAATGACTTTTCTGTGAGGTCGTTAAGAGTTTCGAATGCTTGATTATACAAGGAAATTTATCGAAATTTCATAAAATCGACATTTCCAATTGTTTCAATGAAAGAAAAGGGGAATATTATCCAGTTCAAAAACATGTGTTTTACGTGGCATTTTCATGCCCAAAAGGAGGCATAGCCACTTACTTTTTAAGGAGGTCTTCAAGAGTTTAAAATGCTTGCTTATGTTAGACAATTTGTTTAAATTTGATAAAATCTACATTTCAAATCACTAAAACGAAATATAATGGGAATCGGAATCACTTTAAAATATTCTGTCCTACGTGTTAAACCCATTGGAAGGCAATTTTTCATGCCCAAAAGGAGGCATAGTCACTGACTTTTTTAGGGGGTTGTTAAGAGTTTAAAATGCATGATAATAATAGAAAATTTCTTTAAATTTGATGAAATCTACATTTCCAATCTTTTAAAGAAAATAAAAGGGGAAAATTATCCGTTTTAAAAACTGTTGTTTTACGTTCAAGACATATTGCGGCCACAATTTCCAAAAGGAGGCATAGTCACTGACTTTTTTGGCAGGTTTTCTTGGAAATAAAAGTTGTTAGTATGCATCTCGAACTCTAAACCTTGCTCCCATCCAAAAATCAAGAATTAAAAAGGTAGTCTAATATATGAAATATGACGCAGTAAAAAAAAGAAAAAAAAAAAATCCGTTTTCACGTGCAATACGCATGTAGACAGTAAAAAAATTCGAGCCGCTCAATCGCTCGATGTACTATAGTGGTCGAAGCGAAATTTCTTCCCACTATATATTCTTTGGTAGTGCCTATGACAACAAGCGCTGTGATGAGGGAATTCTGACCTGCATAACCTAATGTTCGCGTATGCTTGTCATCCACACTAAACTAGTCATTCAATCAATTCATCAAAATTTAATATCATTTCACAAAGAAAAAAAAAATAACAGTCGAAAAGATTGTTCTCTTCTACTGCCACTTATTTGTCTCCATTAAGGCCTATAGTGTCACAACCCACAAGTTGCAATACGACGAGCCCAGGGGTAAGAATAAAAATGAAATAAAAGATATGCATAACCCATGTCCGATTTTAGTACTTATAGATAGTAAATTTTGCATGAAATGGTCCAAAATTGGCTCAAACAAGACACTGTAGGCCTAATTTGTGTTAAATGAGCTTTTTGTTCTTTGAAGAAACTCTTTGTCGGCTCTGTCATGTATAGTGTCATTGTTAATACTATATTATACTAATTATCTAGGAACAAGTGAGAAAGACACACACACACACACACACACACACACACACACAGAGTAAAGAGGTAAAACTATTACCTCCACGTTTATCAGCACAATCACCATCATCCTGATCATTTTCTACAAAATTCCTTCTTTCATCAACAACATCGTCATCATCACCATCATTATCATCATCACCATCATGACCACCACACTAATTAACATCATTATCCTTGGCATCACCATCAAGTCAACATCGCTACTGCTGTTCACACCATCATTATTATCATTATCATAATCTTCATCTTCACGTTCCAGTCCATGACCATCGACATTATAACCCCAGATATAAGGATTTATTTTACGTTTATTCATATGACAATCGAAAAGCTATAGAAATTTTTTGTAAAACACAGCATATACAAATTCGAATATATAAAGAATGCTACATCATAATATAAAATTCATTACTTAAAACATTATTTCGACGAGGTTGATATATTTCAGGAATGTTGACACGAGATTTGTTTTTATATAAAACAAAAAAAATACCATCTGTCGAAAACAATATCAATTCAAAATTGATTTTTCTTTCGACCATAATAATTTACAAGCCCTGTGCACGCAAAAGATTTTTTACAAGAGTCTTGTAGATTTTGTAAAAATAATAGGAACCGATGTAAATTTTATTCCTGACTCGATCGTAAAAACAAAACAAAAATCGTTAAAGCTTTCGTGGGTTATCCTGTCAAGCTTATATGAATAGTGCTTATACTTGTACTTGACAAATAAATCCAATCAAATGATTCATGCATACAATCACTAAAATTTGCATCAGTTCCTATTTTACAAACCCAACAAATTTTTCGAAAAAAGAAAATCTGAGTTGTTGCCCACCATCTTTGTACATTTTGAACCGCTTCATATTTTACACCAAAAGTGTTTGCAGGTTTCGTTTACTTTTAGTAGGCCTTACCTTTTCGCAAATAAATAATTACCATACAATTCTAAGATAAGGGCTGAAAAACTTCGACACTCAGAGGATAAATTCATTTCTGCTGTTGCCAAGGAAAAAAGTTTTGTATTGCAAAGATTGTTTACTGCAATTTTATTCCACGAAATTTTCAGATTATAGACAGTTTCGCATAGTAAATGTATTTTGATAATAATTATATTTCACCGCTGCATTAGCCGGATAATCACGAACTCTTAATTGGGCTCACAGGGTATATGCAGGTAATATGGGCCAGCAGGTAATATGGGCCACCTCAAGCAAATCATGTCGTGACCGTCGACCGGTGGCCGGTGACCTGTGTGAGCGCCATAATGTTGTATATATGAACTGTATACGAAAATCTATCGTCGTCAGAGCATCTGATGCCGAAATTTCTCTGAGAAAATTGCTGAACACCAACAAGGTAGGGAAAACTTACTACATTTTTTTACCCTGATGTAAAATTTGATATTTCACAGAATGTGATGGTGAAAGAGTGTTTGAGGGGGTAATCTCAATTGTTTGTATATTTAGTAAGCTTATAGTTTCATTTTGAAAATACTAGAGTGTACAGGTGTTGTTGTGAAGGGTTAGAATGTGGCATTGAATGCTTGCCTTACATAGCAACATTAGTGCAGTACTTAGTCCAAAATGGCGGAAATGATTCTGGTACTTAGTATTGGGATGAGGCATCAATCTCTTTGCTACGTTTTTTTTTTTTTTTTTTTTTGGGGGGGGTATAATCCACATTATATAATTATATAAATAACTAATTGTAGCCTTGGATTGATTTCTATAATGAAGATAATATTAAATAATAATTAAAAAGAAATATAAAAATACAAAACAATGAGATATATATATTAGTCAAAGTATTTACTGAAGGTCTCTAATTTCAAAATGATATCTTAAGATTAATGATTTTCAACTTTTAAGCAAATTCCAGACATAGTAGAGTCATTGTAGTTTAAAAAAAACACATAATACATATGCCATATTACCTGCACATGCAGGTAATGGGCACTTTGGTGATGACGTCAACCTATGAATATTGCAACACAGGGGTTGGTGACAATTGCTTTTTCTTCACAATAAAAGTTAGAGCAGTAGTTATTGATTCATTATAAAAAAGATTAGACTGTGTGTCATTTTGTAATTTTATGCAAATTAGGCAAATGAGCTTAGGGCCAGATTACCTGCATGTACCCTATGCTTCTTTGCAAAATCTTCTTGTGTTGCATATTTTTACCGTATGGACATTTTCTCATTTGTAAAAGGCACCTAGTCAGCGTATCTCTCTTTTCTTCAAATTAGAACAAAATGCTGTTTGAGAGGGAAGATATTTACAATATTTTGCCGAAGACTGGGAAATTTGTTTTTATCTGAATTTAGCTTCCGTACACCCCCCCCCCCCCTGGGTGGTTAGAAAAGAAATCCTTAATTGAAAATATTGATTTCAGTACGAATTTTGATCCAAACTGCTATATACTCAAAGAAATAATCAACAATTTATAAGATAAAAACGAAAAAATCATCTAAACGAGAAGATTAATATAGAATTTAAATAGTAAAATTTAAAAGGACCTCATCAACCTCTTTCAAAGGAGGCGGCAAGAAAAAAAATGATGAGCTGTTCGAAAACACGTGAGAAACGGTTGTCATGATTATCTTCAACAGGTTGTTCATTTGGAGGTCATCATGGTAACGAATTCTAAAGGTCAAAATACAAAAAGATATAATGATAATGTGTAAGGTGCGAAGAAGATCAAAGTTATATTTCGAAATAATAGGAACGGTAAAACGGAGACAAGAATGTTATCGATATGCTCTACGGTGGCATTGTTGTGTAGTTACTTTTTTTTAAACTTATGGTTATACCGTGCTGTTCGCTTTTTTGTAATTTGTAGTATGGTCAATCATTTATTATCATCTATTATGTAATGCGAAAGTAAATTTTGCTTCAGTCTACGCATACTTTTTAATGACAGAAATTTGTATTATGTTCGCCAAATTGATGACAAAAACGTTTAGGCCTAATTATCATCGAGCTATTGATTAATTTGAATATATCATATTGAGTGACTTGGTTTAAACCACAAAAAACAAAACATTTTATCATCATAATATAGACTTGCCACATTAAATGCATCACTGCTGAAATGCATGTAGGTTTCGGACCAATGATTATTTTATGCGTCAATCCCTTTCTGACATTGAAGTTGGTACAATCAGGGAGGTGAAAACCTTCCACCTCCCTGGTACAATTATCATTCCATATATTCCCATTTTCCAAAATAGATCCAATTCTAGCCTATTTTTCAAACTTTGTAGCGAAAGATATTTTCATCGAGGTAAACTATAGAAATATATTACATGTCCCATTGCATTGTGCTAGTCAACCCGAGCGGGCAATGCACCTATAAGACTCTCACCTTCATAGTTGACTTGGCCATCACCATCGACATCAGCTTCCCTGATCATTTCATCAACCTCGTCATCGGTCAGCTTTTCTCCAAGGTTAGTCATCACGTGACGTAACTCGGCAGCACTGTCATAGAAGAAAAATATCCATGAAAAAAGATAATTTTTTATTTTGTTAATGATAAAACATAGTTTAACACAGAATCACATGAAATTTATATTGATTGTGTAGAAGGGATCCGGTGACTTTGTAGACGCTTGAAAAAATTCTGAGCTGTGGGCTCTTACATGCTGTCAGTATACATAATGTACCCAGAAAATCAATTCTATAAGCAATCATTTAATTTTCACAATAAGCAAAACAATGATTATTTGTTAGAAATATACTATATTGTTAACTAAAAATGATATCTGTGCCGGTCACGATGTAGCATATAGTAGTCTTTATTTTCATGAAAAGCATATACAATAACAATATAACAATACAAAATGAGACATATAGATATAGAGATGGCCCAGGACGCTGATGTTACTCAGGCAGGGCCTAACATATAAACATAGATACAAAAATGATCTTAATTACTTATATGGGGAATAGAGATATGCCAGCGTGTGGTAATAAGACAGTATTTGCAATCAAAATAATTTTACTTGTAATTTTTTCATTTGGCGTTATATGGACAAAGAAAGATTGTGTCTGTATAAAATTATGTACAAAACGACACTTGGATGATACAAACTTGAAATTCTATTTTCAAATGTTTAGAGAGTTTTTATCGATTTGCATATGAATTAGCAGAACCAAACCTTGGCTTCATCAACTCTATCACAATTCTATATCATGCGTGAATGATTCTGAAACCACTCCTCACATTTAATATCTTTATCTGACAATACAATGCTATTTACCTGATAAATCCATTGCCATCTTTGTCGAAGACTCTAAAAGCTTCCCTGATCTCTTCTTCGCTGTCCGTCTCTCTCATTTTCCTGGCCATCATCGTCAAAAACTCAGGAAAATCGATAGTTCCGTTACCTAAGCGAGTGGAGAAAATAATTTCATGGAATATATAGTGTCTTTCTCAGATCAGTATAAATATTGTATTTTAAATGCTGTATGATAAACAAGATGTTAGGCAACTTCTCCAATCACAAGGCGTCGGTTTCCCGCGGGTTTCTGTTTCACTTCGGGAAACATCCGGCTTTCAGCTTTTAACATGTTTCAGCCGTATTAAGATTTCGATATTCTATTAAAAAGCCGATAAATCAGCGTTAGGAACAAAGGGTGCGGGAAACTGACACCTTTTGAATGGAGAAGGCGCATTAACAAGATTTGTCTCATACAACCTACAAATCATATACGGTCATAATTATGTTTCCTCTCTCAACAAACACTCCGGTCCAAAAGCTTGAGAGGAAAACAGTCTGGCAGCAGTGTCTCCAAGAATAATAATGGGTCACAACATTCGCTCTGTGCGACAAGAGCCGCGAAAACAAAACACACACACAAAAACTAACCCTGAAAAGCGACATTATCAAAGTCAGTCTTAAAAAACGTACCGTCAGCATCTACTTCGTTGATCATGTCTTGAAGCTCAGCCTCGGTTGGATTCTGACCCAGTGATCTCATTACAGTACCCAACTCTTTAGTAGTGATGGTGCCATCCCCATCCTTGTCAAAAAGAGAGAAAGCCTCCTTGAATTCTACACAAAGAAATATGCATGAAAGGAAAAGGATGAAACAATTTAAAGCTAAGATGAAAATAAGGAAATTGTCAACGAATATATAACATCCTCAATTGAAAATTTAAAAAAATGTTTCTTAAATTTACCCAATAGCTATTGAAGCAAGTCTAATGCCACAAACACCACCGAAGCTCATTTAACGCATTACCTTCAATTCATACCAACTCAGAATTTAAATTTGTCTACGTTTTAGTGCCATTCACAAAGTCTATATGTCGCTGTAAAACTTCCATGCATGATTTCAATTTTCTTTAATGCCATGAATGTACAATGATGTACATGAAAGAGAATGTTGACACACTAGCTGATGTGCTGTGATTGTGCGTTTTTGATCTACCACTGCAGATGATAGCTTGATGCACACCCTAGCTAGTGTGCTGTGAGTGTTTATGATATACCACTGCAGAAGATAGCTTGATGCACACCCTAGCTAGTGTACTGTGAGTGTGCGTTTATGATCTACAACTGCAGAAGATATCTTGACGCACACCCTAGCTGATGTACTGAGAGTGTGCGTTTATGATCTACAACTGCAGAAGATATCTTGACGCACAACTTAGCTGGTGTGCTGTGAGTGTGTGTTTATGATCTACCACTGCAGAAGATAGCTTGATGCACACCCTAGCTGATGTGCTGTGAGTGTGTGTTTATGATCTACCACTGCAGAAGATAGCTTGATGCACACCCTAGCTGATGTGCTGTGAGTGTTTGTTTATGATCTACCACTGCAGAAGATAGCATGATGCACACCTGTGAGTGTGCGTTTATGATCTACCACTGCAGAAGATAGCTTGACGCACACATGTGAGTGCGTTTATGATCTACCCTGCAGAAGATAGTTTGACGTACAGCCTAGCTAGTGTGCTGTGAGTGTGCGTTTATGATATACCACTCGCGAAAGATAGTTTTGATGCCTCCCCCTATCTGATGTGCTGTGGAGTGTTTGGTTTATGATCTCCACTGCAGGAGTATTGTGCACACCTAGCTGGTGTGCTGTGCGTGTGTGTTTCATGATCTACCCTGCAGAGATAGTTTGGACATACCCTAGCTAGTGTACTGTGGAGTGTTGCGTTTGATATACCACTCGAATTGTTGATCCCCCACCTCTACCTGATGTGCTGTGAGTGTTTTGTTTATGATCTACCTCTGCAGAAGATAGCTTATGCCACACCCTAGTGTGTGCTGTGAGTGTCGTTTATTATCTCCAACTGCAGAAGATAGCTTTTTGATGACACCGTAGCTGATGTGCTTTGGATGTGTGTTAATGATCCACTACAGAAGATAGCTTGACGTAACACCCTACTAGTGTTGCTGGAGTGTGCGTTATTATCTCCACTGGCAGAAGATAGCTTGAATGCACCCCTAGCTGATGTGCTGTGAGTGTGCGTTTTATTTCTACCCCAGCAGAAGATAGTTTGACGTACACCCTATATTCGTGCTGTTGAGTGTGCGTTATTATTTCTACACTGCAGAAGAAAGTTTGAATGCGCTTATACGCTCCTTGGTGCCACCAAAGTTTCGATGAAGGCGAATCGATTCTTTTCTTCACAACTGAACCTTTTATAGTATGATCAAGGGCATTACGCATTTCCTCACATTTTCAACTTCAATATATCTGTGCAGCCATCCAAGAATATGGTTTTATATCCATTGTATCTTTGAATACACTCATATCTCTTTATTCGTGCCTGAGCAATTGGTCTGCTGACATATCCATCGACCATCCTTCCCTCTGGTGGCAAAGTGAAGAAAACAATTTCTGGATTTTTCCCTGTATTTTGGATTCACTTGATCTTCATTGCTCATATTTTGATTCTGATTAAAGTCCTAAGATTCTTTTTTTTTTTTTTTTTTTTTTTTTTTTTTTGAGGGGGGGGGGGGTTCATTACAAATTTTTTTTCTACACTTGAACTTTTCCTCTTTGATTCTTGGTTGTTGGCGCAAAAATATGTATAAGGGAGTAAAACTCTCTCTTAAATATTACCCTTTATTATTTATCTATTTTTTTATACACACATGTTTTTATTAAATGACTTAGTTTTCAGAAAAACGTTGTAATAATCCAGTAAAAATAATAATGGAATACCTTTCTATATATCTCATTACTTGAGCAGGATTAGACTTCACGTTTAATGCATTTTGGACGTGACAATAATGTTTGCCTATAGACTTCATATATTCATTGACGTTTTGTTAGGTGGTAAGTATTTGTTGCCATGGTTTTGTTATTTAGGTAATGTCATCGTAAAGAATTGTTCATTTTTTCCTGCTTTAATATTAATGTTTTAAAAACAGCAATTTTGTTTGAATAAGCTAATGATTACGTCCTTCTCCACCTTGCTTCCTCATGAGTTCCTTGTGCCTGCGTGAAAAAGAAAGAATAAATGCATTTTAATACTGGCTTTGTATTTCAAGATTAAAAATACCAAAAATCCACCAAATAGCATGCTGTCTGTTCATCTTGCTCTTTTAGCAGACAGTATACATATAATGATAACAACGGGGGCGCGGCTCAATCCCCATGTTTTCAGAGGTTTGTCAAATAGAACACATAGATATACCACAAGGTGTCCATTAATCCAAAAGCGAAATCGGTTCGTCCCCTGAAAGAAATCGATAAAGGTTCGTTATCCCTATTATTAGAAAAAGATTGTTCGTGCTAAGATATTTCATATTCCCGGAATTTACAAATCCTATTTTTCATTTTTGGACTAACGAACGTATATTCCACTTTCGAAAATAACAAACCGGTATTTTCATTTCCTGAAATTGAGCTTGGCAACTAAACCAAAAATAACGTTTGTTGGTTTTAACAGACCTTTGACATTCGGCATTGTTCAAGATTAATGAGCTGATCTGGCAAACGACAACCATATATACTATACCATTCAATCCAAAAATGTAAGGTTTTCGATTGCCCAATATTTTCAAGCTTCGGCATCCGCGAATCGGCTGCACAGCGTCCGTACTCAATCCATCTACTGAATCTATGTCCTTGTACAGATTATGATGAAAAGCTTTTTCATCTCACACCTGATTAGAGTCCATGGTAATTGACAAAACAACGTTTCCCATCTACATGAATGTTCCGTTTTCAAACTACTTTGACTTACATATCGTAAAAAGTCCAGCTGCCAAGAGATAGGAAGTTGGCTTATATATTGTACCTCCTTTCTTCTCTAATCTCGTCGACTTCTGTATGATGCGCCGGGTTGACTATGACACTGGAGTCGACTGAGCAATTAACAGGGGAGACCGCCGTGTGTAATTTCGATGGCGGGCAGACCTGATCAATGGTGCAGTCATGGGTTGCATTCCTTTTCTATTTCATCCATACTTTTATCATAATTAATCAATAGTCATCATATGACCCGCTCGCTCAGAATGTCATTATCATATGTTTATATGTCAAAGTGAGAGAGGTAATAAGCTATGTATATGTATATATAGATATTTGCCTCTCGGTGTCCTTTTTTAACAGGTTTTATGCTAATAGTCATGACAACAAAGAGCAAGAAGTTCAATTTTAACTGTCGTTATCTATATTTTTATTCATTCTTTTTCTGCCAATCTCATATGATTTTTTTTTCAACATGTTTGAATTCAAATTGAGACTAGTTCCAATTTTAATTGATATACAGGCTATATATTTTTCATTAGGCGAGCTCACGTTCTTCTTTCTAAGCATTGTATGATTATCGTCGGCGTTTTCAATGATTGGTCCTTTATATTATTATTATTACAAATGAATTTAGAAATAGTTAACTATAAAATTAAAATTTCCAGATCAGGAAGAAAAAAAATTCACCAATCAATATAACCATTTCTCTTATTATCTCAAACACACTTATTTCTTTTATTCCTGTTTATATTCAATAGTTCATGATATCGATCAACACAACCTGGTTCAACTTCATCTATTGTTGTCCATCTTTTTTATCACCTTGTTTCGTCATCATCATCCACCACTTGGTAATAATTTTTAAGTATCGCCCAGTGCATCATCATCATATCTCAAACCGTGTCATAATTATTATCTTCCTTTATGTCATCATATTTCACCATATCAATTTAACTGCATAACCTCAATCATGCAGTGGAAACTGAAATAGGTAGGGTGTTTGGAATCGGTCTTTTAGTCTGTTTTTTATTCTTTTTCATTAATATTATTATCGTTTGTTTGTTGTTGTTGTTGTTGTTGTTGTTGTTTTTTTGTTTTTTTTTACATATTTCATTTCTTTAAGCAGCATGCAGTAAGTTAAATAATTATTCCATTTGCAAACAATACTTATAAGAATATCTTAGAAGAAACATACTAATTAGACATGAACTTAATAATATACTTTAGTTAGTCGGATAGATTAATATTGTACAATCGTAATGCCGACTGTGGCGTATGCTATCTCTGTGCAGTAATAGAGTTAAACGAGCCTCGGAGCATCCCTAATTACAAAGACGTTAAATTTTAATGATAATTGAATTTTATTTGATATGTCTTCTGGGCTTGTAGTTTTGATCATATTCCATTTCAGACCTCCTTACTATCATAAAACAGTGACTTTTAGGCGTACGATAGGCCTACTATTTTAGTAGGCATTGCTATCTATCTGTACATAGGTTGGCGTCATTTAGTAGGCCCTACTAACTTTAGTCACACTTCGACGAATTACGGCAGTATCTTATGTTGAAGTAAATTTAAGATGATGATCTGAAACAATAACTCCCCTCCATGAGTGGCTATGGGATATTGAAAGTTGTTGAATGTTGAAGCAGGAGTAGGAAGTTTCATTGTTCTTTCGAGTCATTCAGCTAACCAGTCCATCAATAGAAAAAATTCTGTTTAGTTAGAAAGGGGGAAATAAAGGGAAGATGGAGCTATGCTTTGAAGTGAAAGATCTATTTTTAAGTTTTGGCATTCTCCTATGTCACTGGAAGCACTTTTGTTAGTTTATATAATATTATATATATATTATATTAATATATATATATATATTATATATATATACAGAGGTGGAGTCAATAAAATGTTCCCACCGTTTTGGAGCTGGCTTATGAAAGTTTAAATATTTAATCATGGGTTTTATGATATGGTCTTTGGTAGAGTCATCCTCCTGCATATGAGTTGGTACAATTTTTATTGGATTTTGCACGCATTGACTGAATAACAGACAATTTCAGAAGACGGTAAGATCTACTTGCGCCAAGCCGCTGGGTTAAAAGAATAAAGAAATTGAGAATGTATTACTTATTGTGCACGCACAAAGACCACAACCCAACATACCCTCATTTACACATAACAGTACTACACACCCACAACCTCACCCCACTTACCCACACCTCACCACACAACAACACCCACATACACCCTCCAAACCCATAATATCCCTCCACTCACACATACACACGCACATACCATATCTCATCATGCCACACACACACATACAAAACCACACACACACTCACAACAGTTGGTTTTGGGGAATTACTACGTCCCAAACATTCAGTGGAAGGTCTTGTAAACAGAACGTCAAAAAAGGACATTTGTTTGTGAATGTTTTATGTGTGTGTGGGTACGTGTGTGATGATGTGCGTGGTGATGAGGGAGGATGGGTGTGTGTAGGGGTGTCTGTTGAGTAAGAGGGTTGTGGTAAGTGTTTACACATATTCTGTTCATATTCTGCTTTTTAATCTTCAACCAGCCACTTTGGCCAAGTGAAATCTTACCGCTTTTCTGAGGTTGTCTGTTATTCAGTCATGCGTGCAAAATCCAAATGAAATAGTCCAACTATGCTAGGAGGCATGAATTTACCGAGACATATCACATAAAACCTTGATCGAATGTTTCATACTTTTCACAAGACAGCTTCAAAATGAATGACATTTTTATTGACTCACTCTGTATATATATATATATATATAATATATATATATTATATTTGAATAAACATCTCATAGTAGAAAACAATTCATTTAACAAAATAGCATTTATATACATAAATAGCACAGATTCATTTGGTTTAACATGGTAATGGAGGACATAGTTATAAGGCTTAATACAATAACCAGCATGAACGAACCTTGTAACATAAACAACGCAAAAAAAAGGATATTAATTTGGCTCTAGCCGGTTTGTGTTCAATTGTCGTTGATTCTTTGTCTTTATATTGTCTTTCGAATATCTACAATGCCGAAAAGTGAGGTTTGTTGCCTAAAAATTTTATCTTGTAGACATAATAGATATACAACTTAAAATCCAGAACGATGATTTGACCATGCACTCACCTTCAATAGTTGACCTGGCCGTCCCATCGACTCAGCTTTCCTGATCATCTTCATCGACCTCCTCATCGGTCAGCTTTTCTCCGGAGGTAGTCCACAACGTGACGTAGTTCAGGCAGCATTGCGATCGTGGAAGGAAATGGCGACTGTCATTTTCTTTAACATTATGAGAAGTATTATGTTTCGCTATGAATTTTTGTAATTTGCATTACTATTATTTTTTTTTTTTTTGTTAATGGTGTTTGAATCATACACAAATGGGATTACCCATTGGATTAGTGGTTCAACCTTACCTGGATATTATCCGTTGCCATCTTTGTCGAAACTCTGAAGGCTTCTCTGATCTCTTCTTCGCTGTCTGTATCTTTCATCCTTCCTGCCATCATAGTCAAGAACTCAGGAAAGTCGATGGTCGTTACTTAACAAAAGATTCGAATGTCGCTAAACATTTAATTGAGTAATAGTTCATACATGTTTTCTTGTAATCAAATGAAACTAAAGACATCGTACAGCGTGGTACCACAAAAAAATGGCTACAATGGCATCGAGATGGGTAATAATATTAGAATTACAACCATTATGTTTGTTTATATCTTTACACGCCGTAAACTAGCAATTCATTTTCGACAACTGGATGAAATTTTATGTGATCATGGTCCCAATATCAAAAGATATGACCGTTTTTTTTCATTACAGCCTCGGGAAACTCTCCATCCAAGTTTTGTAATTAAGTAGTATGTGTGTCAGGTTCAGCTAACAAGATGTTATCAAGTGGTGAGTATTCACGTTCATGCACGGGGTTATGGATGTATCTCACTTCGCGAGTACGTCTGCCGCGAACGGATAAAAAAAACTTGAGACGTTCCCGCAATTTTTTTCAAAATGTCTCAAAACCGTTTCTAAACCGTCTCAATTAGTCCCAATCCGTCCAAAAGTAGTTTGCGCGATCCCCGCAACTCATGAAACGTTCCCGGGACTGAGGAGACGTCTGCGCGACAGTTTAAAAACCGCTCCAAGCCCGTTTCAAAACGTCTTCAAGTGTTCCGCGAGTGAGATACCACATAGTCTGCAAGGATTTTCTTTTGTTCAAGACTGGGGTGACCTATTCATCTAAATTAACAAAGGGACTAAAATAAGAGTTAATGGAGTCGTCTGGACTACGTACTTATTCAACGTAATAACGGAACTTTATTGGAAGGAGTTTTCTGAATGACTGCTGAAGCGAAGGCTATAACCTGTGTTCATATGGAACCGTATTTAATATATCGTGTAAAATTTAAGCCCAGTTGTACAAATAAATGCCTAGTTAACGATTTTAAATTATATACAAAATGATTTTGGCATTTTAATTTTGTGGACACGCTGTATAATATGAGACGCTTAAAATAACATTAATGCGAAAAGTTTGAAGTGGCAGGACAGACGATGTGTACCCTATTTTGGAGAATTCGGAGTTACTATGGAAATCTTCTGCAAGAAAAAGATTATTCAAGGTTAACAGATTACTTTGACAACATTACATGCCATTATGAGTATAATCTTGGTGTGGCGCTGTGCGTGTATGTGTGTGTCTGTGTGTGTGTGTGTGTGTGTGTGTATGCGTGTGCGCTCGTGTATGGGAGAGAGAGATAATGTGATGAAGAGAGGGTGTGCAAAGAGCAAAGTGTAAGATGATGGTGATCGGTGTGGTGAGGGGTGTGGGGTGTGTGTGTGTGATGGTGTGTGTGTGTGTGTGGTGTGTGTGATAGAGAGGAATACATGGGAGAGCATGAGAGGGACAGAGGAGACATGCAAGCAAGAGAGAGTGTGTTGTGAGGGAAGAGAAAAGAGAGACATTGTGATGGAGATTGTGGTAGGGGGTAGTGGAGAGGGGTGTGGCCGTGTGTGTGTGTGTGTGTGTGTGTGTTTTAACTGTTTTATTCTGTATTTCAAAGTCAATCTTTAATAATGAGTCCAAATAACTTACCATCAGCATCTACTTCGTTGATCATGTCTTGAAGTTCAGCCTCGGTTGGGTTCTGACCCAGTGATCTCATCACAGTACCTAACTCCTTAGTAGTGATGGTGCCATCACCATCCTTGTCAAAAAGGGAGAAAGCCTCCTTAAATTCTGCAGAAGAGATGGAAATAAGATATCAGACAGAGACTTAGAAAGAGCAGGAGAAGGGTGATGGGGATCATCAAGATGTCCATTTAATGTTCACCAAACTGTTTATATATTTTTGCAACTGAACAATCAAATATATAAGGTGTTTTGATTGGAATGTCATTTCTTCTAAAGCCATGATTGTCCCTTTTAATGCCATTGATTTCGACAAAACATAATATGGGAGGCGCATTATAGAAAGAGGGTGTTCAGAAAGATGTGCTGGCATTGAATTTAATCACTTTAAAAAAATAATATTAAAAAAACAGAAAATATGAGAATGATTGAACAAAATCCATCTTAAGGACTACTCAGTTATGAATGTTTAAATTTGTGAATTCAATTTTGTGAGCTGCTTTTCCATAAGTTGTGTACCGCAATACTAGTTTCTTTTTCTTCTTTCCCTTCCTTTTCATGGTTCTTGATTTGAAAAAAAGATAACAGAGGCATGCGGATTTGTTGATATACAGTGTGTTCCTAAAAAAAGGTAACTGAAGTTCAAAGGATAGTTACTTAATAGGTGAAAAACTGTCTGGTTTTCATTTTACGTCTTTCTTGCGTCAACATTGTCAGGGGTCACAGAGTTGGGATTCTTCAAAGATGAACAGTACAAAACTCACTTTTTTCCATTTTGAACTTTTTAGGGTAGGAAAGCAATTTTTTTTTCCAATGCTATATTTTCATCGTTTTTCTCCGGGGAATCATGAAAACTTGAAAAACGTCAAAAAAATTGTTTGATTTTTCTAATCGCAGTAACATCTCGGTGACGTCCCCTGGGACCTCGCGGAGACTCAGGAGACGTCAAGGAGACTCGGAAGTGGTGCGGTGACGCCTCGGAACGCCGCCGCAATGTGCTCGCGATTTGATAAAAAAAAAATATTCAATAAGTCGAACATGTTTTACAATTTTTAGACAATTGCGTGCTGTTTCCCCTGACTCCTTGGATACTCCGGAGTCTTCGCGGTGACGAATCCGCTCCTCCAAAGACTGGAGTCGTAAACTCGTCTCATGCCCAGTGAGATCACCCCTTTACGAAAGGTGATAGCGTTTCATTAAAGCTTGATGTAAAAAAACAATGAAACCAAACACTTGCAAAAAAGTTGCTTTCCTACCCTATAAATCCCAAAAGTGGAAAAAGTGGTGTTTGTAGTCTTCACGTTTGGAGAAACCTAACTTTGTGACCCGTAACAATGTTGACACCAGCAACGTGTCAAATGAAAGCCAATTAAAGAGCAAAAATTTGAAATCAAAATGATTTCAAATTTTTCATTTTCTAAAAGGCTGACCTTTGAACTTCGGTTACTTTTTTATGAATACACTGCTACACAGGCGAAATAATCAACATTCTTATTTAAAAATTGCAAATGGAATTTTCATCACTCAGCATGCTAGAAAGCAGTTTGCAAGGCAAGTGACTTCATAAAATTGAAACTTTAATTATTCATAACTGCATGAGCTTTACTTGATTTTCTTCAACATTCAGTGATATATTTATTTCATTTTCTGCTGTTTTTAGACCAATCAATTTCTAGAGTCGATTTCCCCTTTAAAAATGATCTCGTTATGCGATCATTTGAAAATCTTTATAGGTCCTTAAAAAACTTGAACATTAATCAGAGTTAAATATAATTGTATGGCATGTATGATGAGTACCAATTTCTTCCAAACCGGTCTTTTTCAATATTTGCCTTTTATTATACATATATACAGTGGTGGCCCAAATTATTAGAACACCAAACACAATTAAATGATTTTAGTTGTTTTCATTCAGTTGACTATTCATATACATATAAAAATGGTTGGAATATCTACGAAAGTCATCATAATGCTTTAAAAACTAAATAATATAGTCATGCTTTTGAAACTCACCCCCATCTTGCCCTTTTTCGCGCTACTCCACCAATTGAAAAAAAAAAATTGCCCCTATCAGGATCAAAGTGTTATAACGTTAGAAATATTAAGTTTCTTTCTCATAAAAGTATGCATTTTCGGAAAGGAAATCGCCTGGGAATTTAAAAAATGGCACTCCAAATAAGGTAGGGAATAATTTTGAATAATTTTGAGGGGCCCCTAATTTTTCATTTGGAGCCTCTATTTAAGTCCCTCTTTCTTCTGGCCCTTAATCTTTCACCATATTTGAATGCCTCATGAAATTTCCTTTCACGAATTTCTTTATTTTATGACAAAATAATCCCAACCTTAAATGGGTAGGATTATTTTGGTCATCTCACGACCAGAGGAGGGGGTCCATGCACCCCTTCCAAACGTGATAAAATTTTCTGAAACTTGGCAGGTGTTTGAGGCATATCAGAATGAATAGGCCTGTAAAGTTTCATATCTGCATTTTATACTACTTTTACAATACAAAGTTTATGGGAGAGCTGACCGCGCATAGCGCGACAATTTTTGAAACTGACAATATACTAACTGCTGCGCATTACCCAATGGTCGAAACTATATAAATTTGGTATCACAAGATGCGTAACACTCTATGCTAAAAAGACAAGAAAACTTTCGGCATCAAAAAGTTATCCCTAAACTTACTTCGGCAAATACACTTAGGGCGTTCAGAATCCCATAGACTTTGTGTAGCTTCGGTGTTTATATAATAATTTTGGCACCACTGTTATATATTATTTTTATAATCAATTTAAGGAGATCATGATTCAAGTTGATTATTTTACTTTGCAGTTTGCAGTACGCATTAGAAAAAAAATTGCAACACTTTTTAGTAATCACATATTTAAGAAAAGTAAATAAGGGATAATTTTTTCCAAGTTATGAATAGCATATTCTATTATAATAAGCGACGTTCCTTACCTGCAATTTGTTCCTCTGTCAATACATCAGCCTAAAATTAACAAAAGAATAAATGAAAGATAATTTTTAACCATTATAATCAAGATTCACATCAAATTAAAGATATTTTGAAGATCACGGTCAGTTCATATTGGATTCAATTAACAAATTGCATGATTACCGATTGACCGGGCCAAAATATCGGTAAAAGCAATTCCAATACTAAACGTATGGGTAAATAATTCAATCCCTCATCTTGTCATGCTGTTATGGTTTAGCTGATAAGAATTTGTTAAGGGACACAACAAGAGACGTAAGCCAGGACATAGCTTTTTCCTCTCTTTGTTATTATACTTATTCTTCTTTTCTCTCTTTTCTTTTTAATTGTCTAGATAGAGACGTATAGGGTTGTAATATAGGCTATGTTTGTTTCCCAGGCATTCACATCACGTGGATTGTAAAGAATCAAGCGCTGCGCCACTGATAATTCAATAATAAACTGACGGGACATCTTAGAAATCTTAGATAGTTCCTTACCATTTATGAAGTTTAAAATCAAGTGTGATTATTTAAAATGTCGATAATAATGTGTTCGTAACTAGAACTGAGGCGCGTACGTGTTGAGCAAAGAGCGACGATCGACCCTTGTGCCTGAGGATGGCTTCTTCCCTTAAAAATTAGTGTGGCACTCAAGCATCCTAGACCTTGTTCTCGCTTTTATTCCACTGATTTTCCATACAATGCTTCAATAAATTATTCATAGACCTAGTGTAACACTAACGCTGAATGAAAGTCTTTATTCGTTTAAATGAATGAGAAGGGGAACGTATACATAACAGCTAATCATCTGTGGTAATTTTCATCTTAAACAGTTGGACAAGATGTAGTCTGTGTCGATGGCTGGATCGTAATAAGCCATGGTCGATGTAATAATTTTATTGATCATTGATGGTCATTTAGTGCCCAATTTTCACTAGAAGATTAACGATTGAATCTTGTCACAATTGAAATAATACCAAATAGAATATGAAGCGGAAAATGCCAGTCAAACAAGCATCGCGCGCCTGAACAGCAGAGCAGAGCATGACATTCACGCTCGGAAAGCGCATGAGCCATGATGTGTCATAAAAAGAAGATCGGAAACCTCCTCTTACCCCCTCCCCGCTTCCACACAGTTCCATAAAACGAATAGAAAAGTCAACGTTTGATAAAAGTAAAAAATATAAATAGAATGATACTTTTTATTTCAAATAAAGGATGGAGGTGAAATCTTAACTGTTTCTCCTCTCTCTCTCTCTCTCTCTCTCTCTCCTCTCTCTTCTTCTCTCTTCTCTCTCACACAATATTCTTTATTTATCTTCTTTTTTTTTTATTCTTTATTTTATTTTTTTAGGAGGGTGGTATTAATAAACCCCCTAAACGATGGGTACATGTTCCATTTTGTTTTATAAATATGAACCAAGAGAAAAAAACGGTGTTGCATTTACCACAAATTCCTCCTCTTATAGAAATAGTATTAATAAAATTACAATAGCTTAACAATATGAGAATATTCTAATGGTCAATACAAATAACAAAATGACGGATGAATGAACAAAATGAATATTGAAATTTAACAATGAACGTCAAAAAATTAAACAAAAACTGTTTTTTTTTTATCCGAGATTATGTGAATCATTGTAAGCTCATGGGCAATAGGCAATGTCATTGACAATTGGAAAACGAGTCAGGGACAAGAAACAATAGCTAACAAGAAGACAATTAATTAAGTACATTTTACTTGTAATGAACATGTAAATGGGGCAGAATCTAATGCGCATTGGCGACATATAATACGCCTCCGTGCGAGTAAATTAAACCAGAGCCCATGCACTGTAGTGTCTTTGATTCATCATGAATTGATATCGATTAATGAAAATGAAGTCAGGCGTAAAGTCAATTGATCTCGTCATCAATATGGCTATAAGGGTTGTTTTACGATCAGGGTATGGGAGACCGGGACAATAACACGGGGCAATTGTAACAGAGGTCCCATCCAGAGCAGAAACACGCTACAACCTACCTGTTACAGAGCATGTGCATTCATCACTCCACTGCTGTTTGAGTATAAACAGATTTAACGGTTCGGTAACTTTCTACACCAAAAAAAATCGTTTTTGAGCAGAGAAAGAAGAATTTCACACTGCCCAATTTTTTCTTCTGGACAATATGTGGTTGAGCTATGGCTGCCATTTTTATTTATTTAGAAATTATAATCTTAGGCCTGTATTTTGCTAAGGTTTCAACGATAAAAACCTAAGCTAAGATAGAAAAAAATCTCTCGAAATATGGTTGCCCACCCCAGGGAATAGTAACAGTGTTGTTAACTAAATACCGTTGCCCCGTACCTAGCCCGGACAATGTACCGCGCTGTCATAGCCTTAAAAGCACGTAAACTGCTGCAATAACCTCATGCTATGCTTATAGCAGTGGAAAATATAATGTAACTTGAGTCAAGCGATTTTCATGTTTTATTATAATTAGCTTATGTGTTAATAGTGTTTAAATCTTGATATGTCAAGTGCATAGCTTTGATAAAGAAAAGCAAAATGTTACAATTTCATGTGTTTCCAATTGCCCCATTGCGTGTCACAATTGCCCTTGTTTAGGGGCAATTGGAACACACGACCTCGTGTTTGAAATGATAATTGCTTCAAAATAAATAATTTTTACTTAACCCAAACCTAATCATATGTCGAGCTAAGATATGATTTCTTGTCCTTTAGTTTTAAGCATGTATTTAGCTATAATAAAGTAAGTCAATTTGGAAAAAAAGTGTCGCAATTGTCCCCGGTCTCCCTACACCATTTTGTCCCACTGGAACAAAATAGAGTTGTTTTGTTTTCCCTCAATTTTGTGTATGTTGTCTTGACAAGTAAAAGATATCGCTTTTGGAGGCATGAGGTCACCAACTTATTTTGCTATAGGGGTTCAAATTTTTATTACACGTAAAGTCAATTGCTTCATTTTTCGGAGAGACGTTTGAGACGAACGTGATTTGACAAATTGTAACGTGAACTGTCTAGAAATAAGTGGATGTGGTGAAGTAAACAATAAGTTATGGCATATTATCAAGTGTTCTTACAGACAAAAACATTGTTCATCAAGTGATGTCTAACTATGCGTAAACCCCCGAATTCGGAGACGGACATTTTTTTGACAGAATTGGCACCACAATTTTGGTTAATGGTCACAAAAAAAATTTAATTGAAGCTCTGGGGTTTTCAGTTTTTAAACGATCGCATTCAGTATTCAATTCTGATTGGAAAAACAAGCTAATGATTGCTAAATAGCAAGTGCGCAGGCTCAAAATCAGAAAAAAATAAAATGAGACAGTAATTTTGCGCTAAAATGCCATTTAATGGTCAATTTTTAGAAGTTAATTGTATTTCAATAATTTTTTCTCTTGTAGGTTGCTCTAACAATACCCAATAGCTTGCCATCGTTGAATGTGATATTACATTACTCTATTCTTTATGGTGCACAGAAGACCATTTTTTGACGGTTACCCTGATCGTAAAACAACCCATAACACAGACTATTTCTCTTTTGTTATTAATTCATTTTTTATCCATGTTATTTTTGCTTTTTTTTTTTATAATACTATCCAGGGGCGCGTTGTTAAGTTCGTCCTCTCTCTCTTCTCTCTCTCTCTCTCTCTCTCTCTCTCTCTCTCTCTAATCACCCTCTCAGCGGTTACCCATAGACATGATAGAAGTATGCTCGTTCCGGATTCTCAGAGATACTCCTTTGGAAGGGAGCAGCGTCAAAATTGGTATTTGGAAAGGAATAAGCACATCAGAATAACCCCTTACAACGATTGGTGATCAAATTACCCCTCCATTACAAGTTTTTTGACCACACTTTGGACTTATTTAGGATTGTTCCAGAAATATTTGAAAGTTACCACTTTTATTTAAAAGTTAGGGGGAATGCTAAAAAACCACTATTTCAATGTTTTTTTGTTGTTGTTGTTTTTTTTTTTTGGGGGGGGGTATTTTTCCCCGAACACATTATAAAAGAATTCATAAATTGACGCACACATGCACACACACACATACACACACACACACACACCCACAACACAAATGAAAATACATAATGCGGTGTGCATATTTCCACTTTTTGTTATCAAGATCATCGCTATTTTTGTATTAAAATAATACTACGTTGTCAGCCATCATGATTTTGTATAACAAATATTAATATGCTTAATAATGCAAATAATTATGATTGATCAAAATTCTGTATTAAATTTGGGCCACAAATATTATTGAACAGCAATTAACATGAGTAAGCGGACAAAATGATCAGTACTGGATTAAGCAGGTCAATGACAATGGGGAAATTTGTCATAAAATAATAAGGTTTTATCTCACGTGGCGTAGACGTCTCACAGACTCGCAGACTTCTCGGAGACGTCTCCGCGACTGAAAAGAATTTAATTCATGAACAGGTTCAATATTCTGCAACGTATGAGTCACACCACCAGACTGATTCATGACCGACTCCATTTGCTATAAAAGGTTTGACTTGAATCGGTCCTGTACGATGTGACTGGTATTTGAGTCTTATTTGGCCACATTCAAATTCATTGAAAGTCCTTGTAGTAGTAATCTGTGTGACCTGCCTAACTAGTTCCCCCTCTTCAAGAAATGTGCGACAAATAAGTGATATGATAGCTATTTTGTAGAAAAAACTTAGAATATTGTGCCAAGACAGTAGTCTGTTATCGAATAAAGTTCTGCTCCTCTCTAGGAAACACCGGTCTGCTAAATGACAGCAAGTGTTGCGATGTTAAACAAATAATCTATGTACATGTAATCTGCGCTGTTGCAACGAAATCAGATCGTGTGACAAAGTCAAACCCACTGTGATTTGTCAGTTTCTGGAGCTTATGAACAAAATTATATTTAAGTATTTATATATATTAATAATTAAAAAAATAATAATAATACTATATGTATTAAATTTAATTATACGTTTGTTTGTTTTGTTTGTTTTGTTTTTTGTGTGTTTTTTTTTTTCAGAAATGTGACAGTTTTGTTCTTGACGACCTCAGATATATCAGCATTTTTTTTTTTTTTTTTTTTTTAAACAAAATAAAAAAATACGTGTATTTCCATGCCTGGTCACTCAAAAACAGAATTTCAGTACTCGTAATGGACATGTATTAAAGCCAAATATACCGATTCGACCGTGAATCAATATGCAACGAATAAAAACCCAATCATCATTATATTTGGAGGGCGAACAGTATACTGAAGGGAGCGTAACAAATTAATTCCACCGGATTATAATTAACATTTTCATGGGTATTGTTTCGCTGTACGTGGCAGCACCCATGAGCTTATCTGTATTCATACACCAAGGGGTTGCAACAAAATAGCACTCAAAGAGCAGCATGATATTTATTTATTCTGTTTTATTATTTATTTATTACGCCCTGTTTTACCAGGTGACTATGTCAGTGGTTTTACACTCTTATACTTAGAGGCCCTGGAAAACGTCCGCATTGTTTGTCTCGCGTTCAAAATTGTGCATATTTATACACAACTTTTTTGTTCAAATTCATTTCCAGCAATAAATTTGTATCTATTCCAATCATCCATGAATTCGCTACTTTTATATTCCTTTTTTTTTTTATTTGTTATTCCTTTTTGTTAATTGTTGTTCTGTGTTCGATTGTTTGGTGTTTTTGTTGTTTGTTTGTTTTTTTCAATTAATAACACAACACCGTCTTTCATTCAAGAAATTAACACAAGTGACATATCCTGTAAAAAAAAGAAATTGTACGTCATTTACATTGATGTCAATATACAATGATTAATTTACTTACTACATACTTTCACGTGGACAAAATTTGTATTTACAAAAAAAAATGACACTTGAAATATATATAAAAACATCAAAACCCGAAATTCGTAGAAGAGATAATTATATACACTGCACTCCAAAAGTTTGGGTACACCTGAGGTCAGCTCTGTTTTGATCATTTTGAGCATTTAGGTCCAGTCTAAATGATGTTTAAGTACAAAAAAATATATTATGCAAGCAATATACTTCACGATACTACGCCAAGTCTTTGGAATTTAGAAATTACTAAAAAAAATATGCAAAAAGTGAAAAAAACGTGACTTTGCACTAATTCATTCAATTTGAAAAAAGAAGATATCTCGGCTAATAATGGTCCCGTCAATGTAAAATTTGGCATGGATGTTGAGGCACGTGTGAAATATAACCCTGTACTCTTTGTTTTTATTTTGAGACAACACTTTATTAATTATGCAAATTTATGCAAATTAAAGTTACTTTTAGGAATTTATCAATACTTTGTTGTAAAAATTGCTAGGAAGCCCAATTTTTTGTTAAAAGTTGCTGATATAATACTCAACAAAATTATGATTAAAGAGTTGGACTTTCTCATGAATTTCTTGTATTCTTTTGTTCTATTACTTTCTATTGTTTTCGATTGTTTTTATTATGCATTTCGCAATGTTTTTGGCTCTTTATGTTTTGAAATGTACCTTGATGGATTCAAGATATCCAAGATGATGCTGAAAGCCTTTTAAGTTCAATTAAGAGTGTTGAAGAGCAATTCAGGTGAATGGTGTATTCAGTGCAGTGTAGATCCTAAGATCCTAATTAGCATAATTAGTAACTCGAGTAAGAATCATCGTCCTCGTTAATATTATATTTGCACACGGTATCACCGGTGCATCTCATTTATGTTTATCTATCACAATAATAATCACCGTTCTCCTTCAGCTGGTAATAATATATTATTACCCAGCTGAAGGAGAATGTTACTATTATGACGCACTAGTACACTCTACATCAATACTTTGTTGTAAAAATTGCTAGGAAGCCCAATTTTTTTGTTAAAGTTGCTGAGTATAACTCTAACAAAATTATGATTAAAGAGTTGGACTTTCTCATGAATTTCTTTGTATTCTTTGTTCTATTACTTTCTATTGTTCGATTGTTTTTATTTTTATGCATTTCGCAATGTTTTTGGCTCTTTTATGTTTCTGAAATGTCCTGATGGATTTCAAGATATCCAAGATGATGCTGAAAGCCTTTTAATTCAATTAAGAGTGTTGAAGAGCAATTCAGGTGAATGTGTATTCAGTGCAGTGTAGATCCTAAGATCTAATTAGCATAATTAGTAACTGGAGTAGAATCATCGTCCTCGTATATATATATTTTGCACGGTATCACCGGGTCATCTCATTTTGTTTTCTTATACAATTAACACCGTTCTCCTTCAGCTGGGTAATAATTATATTATTACCCAGCTGAAGGAGAATGTTACTATTATGACGCACGTTCAGCACTCTACATCCAAAGTGGATGGAAGTGCATTATGAATAACATTATTATTGTTATGACTATAGCTACCAGTCATGCCAGTATCATAAATTATGTCTATTATCATCTTCATCATCACCATTGTCGTTCTCGTGTCAAAATGAAACGAATAAATCAAAATTTTCTAACTGCTTATATATATATATTATTATTACTTTAAAGACATAGGTATAACATATTTTAAAAAATACTATAAAAATATATAACTGGAATGTATGAATAACATAATATTCTTACAATAGTACAGTCACAATTTTCGGATACTAGTAACTATATCATAAAGGTGCTTTGATCTTTGTTTTTTGCATATTCGTTATCATTATTATGCATGGTATATTATAATATATCTTATAATAGTTTATATTACATTTTATTGTATCATATTATATCATGTTATATTGTGACTCAAGATTGCGACCTTGCTAGCCATGGAAGATCGAAACATTTTGCCTTGCATGGATAAATATTTTTGTTTTTTCATGTACTTTTTTTTTTTTAATTGCTTAGTTCTAATCGCTATCATCAATTTTTTTTTAGTTTCGGGTTGTCACATAACTGAAAATATTTTCATTTATTCATTCCATCAAAAAAGGGATATGGTTTTCACTTAAAGCAATCCCATATTGTTAAGGGAGCATTTTCCAGAAAATACATGTAATTTACCGTCAAAAGTCAATATTTATTTTTGCTACCTCCAACATGATACCAATGTTATCTGTGTGCATGTCACTAAAACCATCTTGATCAAAATAACGATGTCACCGACTGTCACCATCTCAATGTGTAGACGCGACATCGATGCAAGGTGTAAAGAGCAATCATTCCAAGTGACGATCCAAATAGCCAAGACTTTTTCAAGGTGTCGGAAAGGTTTTTCTTGATGGTTACCATCAACATCGCATTTCTCTTAGGTCACCATAGATACAAATTCTTTAATTTGGGGTGTAAAAAAAAATACAACCCAGTAGCTTAAAAAGTCATTGATGCAATGTAACAATGAATCATTGTATTTAGAATAATAATCCATTTCATGCTGCATATTTTTTTTCCATTTAAAACTGAATTGAACAAAGTTAACAAAAATTTAACTGTAAGAAGGTATTTGCTTTATTCAGCGTGGAGTTGTGTAGAATCGGTGAAACCGAAATTAACAAGAATTATTGTATTATATGAATTAAAGTATTATGATATCACTTTATGTAAAATTAGGGGATTAAACTAAAAGACATTATGAAGCCAAAGTTAATCATTATTTTTTATTTTTATTTTATTTTATTGTATTTTATTTTATTTTATTTTATTTTATTTCTTATTTATTTATTTTATTTGTTTAATTTATTATTTATTTATTTATTTTATTTATTTATTTATTTATT
>CALNVZ010000174.1:69339419-69410912 GCA_940671915.1 Paracentrotus lividus
AGACGACTTGACCCTCTTAAACCTACCCCAACGGCTGATTATGACCTCATGGTTGGCCGAAGGCCGAAAAAATTGAACACCTACCCCCCCCCCCCCTCCCACTTCGCTTATCGCTCGATCAGCGTGACGCTCCAAATTAATTTTCGATTCGCTCCCCGTTTGAGTTAAATCCTGGGTACGCCACTGGGGGGGGGGGGGTGGGGGGGTCACTCACCACATGATATGCTACGCATGCGTGTCCCTAAAAGGCGTCGAAAGGGTATGTTTTCAGCCTTCCGGCGTCGTCGACGCTTTTCATTACGTGGTCCGCGCACATTGTACAAACGCCAAGCACGTAATATTATGGTCCGCAGCCAAGTGGTTAAAATAGGGGTGTTTTTTTTTTTTTTTTTTTTTTGTTTTTTTTTTTTTTCAGAAATTCCTGTTTCGGGTCCAAATGTCGAAAAGGGGTCCAAATTTGACTTCTTGACATACGACGTCTAGGGTCCATTTTCAGGGTGGAGACACGCATGGGTAGCACTTTGTCTTTGAGTGACCCCCCCCCCCGGGATCTTCAGCAACTTGTCTGAGGACTCCCTCGACATTCCCTATGTCTTTGACCATTAATGTTACAGTCACACAGACACTTACGTTGAGTTACGTCCGGGTTGCGTCCAAAAATTATTTTCTTTTCTGCGCATCCCCACGGATGCCTTCCCGTCATAGTCAGCAGTGGGAATAGTGATAATATCGTTCATTCAATAAAACAAAGAAAAATATAAGAAATGATAGAATATAAGATAAAACAACAAAAACGTAACTATACGTAAGTGTCTGTGTGACTGTGGCATAAGCAAGCTCGAATCTACAGGGAAACATTGTGGAGAGCTCGTCAAACAAGATTAAATCTCACAGTACGTAGCAATGGAGGAGTTCAATAAGACTTGAGGTTAATTCGAGTCCACTCAGTATATCCCAAAGAAAAGTCAACCCAAATTCAATTTGAGAGCCTCGTACTAAAACTCATGTGGCATTATTTTTTTATTTCATATCCAAGAGTAACTCATATTCTTTCCAGTGATATGCATGTGCGGTCAGGGATGACTGAGCTTTTCAGTTTTTAAAAACCAGTTTTGAAATTTACTTGTACCAAGTTTTGGCAGAAGCACTCTGGCTTTCTGATCAATCGTTCATTGTTGGTTATGCAACATCGTAAAGCCTGAAGAAACAATGTACGTCACAATAGCTTAATTAGCACCAAAAATTTAGGAAAGATAAAACCAGATTAAGCAAGGTCAAATATCTAGTGGTCTATTTACTATAATAAATAGTGAACGTACCATCATACAATATTACTGGTCTATATTAACTCCACGTACTAAATTATCCCGAGTGCATTTTTATTTCAACAAGGCCGCATGTGTTGTTCATAATCCAAGTGTATTGTATTCTAGAGTGTCCACTATTAATATGTTTGATGAAATCTAATCTTTTTTATTAATTCATAATTTCGTCTGTAAATATAATAATCGACATAATATTTATTGTCAGAGACATTTTGTTGTATCATTTTACACTTTTGTGATAGAAAGATTTTTTTTTTTTTTTTTTTTTTTTTTTTTGAGGATGCGACCTTGGACACCATATTAACTTGCATCTTTATTGCAGGTGATGTAAGGTGGACGGTAGAGGGTAATTTATTTCTTATTTTACAAGATATAGATGGATTTCTGCCATTTTTTTAATTTCATTATTTCAATGATGAGGGTTTGGTTTACTAACTTATACGTTTATAATCATGTTGGAAAAATAAGCTTTTTCAAAAATTATGATTTGAATTATAGTTCAATGTTGCTGCATCACTTTAAAATTAATACTATATCAGTTACATAGTCTACCCACTGAAAGAAAAATGTCAACTGAAAGTATTACCTGCGCATTTATTGCCCTTTCTTTATTCTTTGATTAGCTACTGCAGTGAGTGTAATGAGTACTTCTGTAGGTAGAGAATGACTATTAAATGTCATGATCCTAATTAATATACCATCTTCTTTATCTGATTTGCAATATAATAGCAGGCGTCATCTCTTTCATCTTCATCTCATCTCATAAGTCTACTAATCACCAACATCCATCATCATTATCATTATCATCATCATCATCATCATTATCTCTATCAGCTTCATCCTTATCATTCCCGTGTCTAAACTGAGTAAATCAAACACTTCCTTTTCTGCTTTTTTGGTAATATATATTTTATTATTTTTAAGCACATTTACTATTACACAGTTACAAAACAAAAATAACATTAAAAAATTGTAAAAGGAAACATTCAATCTGGAATATTTCAGTAACATAATATCATTTCGTGGATGGATAATTGTATCGTAATGTGTCTGATATACAAAATGTAATTTGATCTGCATACTCGTTGACAGCTGGTGATATTACAATATTATTGCCATATTAATAAAAACAAATTATAACCATGGAAATCAAATAGCTTATCGCCTTTCATAGATAATGATTTTGGGTTTGTCTTCTCCGTTTCTAAAAGTCTCCACTGACATCACGTGGGGTTCATCAAGGCTCTGTCTTTGGACCAACTCTATTCTTGATCATCAAACTATTTTAATTTCGGATTCCATTCATATCTATACGGTATAACGGCCTACACTGTAAAAAAAAATTACCGTCGTATTTACTTAATTCAATTATGTTAAGAAACTGCCTTAATTTGTTCGAGTATTAACAACTCCATGCTATTTTACTGAATTTCTACTGAAAATGATATGGAGTTTTTATTACTTGATTCAATTGAGTAAAACTTAATTCAATTGAATACAAGAATATTTTTTTAAAAATGGGGGAGGGGACTTTCTAAACACGAAAGTCCCCTGACATCATTTCAACCTACGTGTTTAAACCAAATTTCAGACTTCATTTTGTCACTTACCTGTAATTGATAAGGTACTGACATTTATGCATCCTAACAAATAAAATAGTGAGAACTTTTTCCTAAAACCTAAAAAAAAAAAAAAAAAAAATCAGTTGAGTTGCTGTTTAATGTTGCTCTATCTTTACTTCAACAAAAATTGAACTTTTTTACATACCCTAATCCAAAACAATGTCAAGCACAAATATATATGACAGTTATCTAAAATTTTGAACATTTACTTGCTCTTAATGAATATTCATGTATTATGTAGATAAGGCGTTAATTGAAGAAGAAAAAAATAAGTACATTCAACTTGATTTTTTTTTTTTTTTTTTTTTTAGTAACAAGTATTTAAAAGAAATGTGCTTAATTGAAGTCAAATTTACTTAATCAAAGCAAGTTAGAACTACTTGAATTTTCCTAACTTTATATTGTACCTTTAAAAAAATGAGTAAATTCAACGACACTTAATTTTTGAGTTAGTAAGACCATGGAGATACTAAGTTAGTATCTCCTTGGTAAGACTTAATGTTGTCTTTTTTTAATCTTAATGTTGTCTTCTGTAAGTTAAATCTACGTAAGAAAATCATGGAATAATTACACAGGAGCATACTATTTTTTACAGTGTAGGTATGCGTTTTATCAGATATTAACAATTTGACATTCATAGTTTATTTTTTATTTGGTTTGATACAGATGAAATTTTATAGAAATTACCGAACTAAATGGTCAGTCTAATAGTTATTGAATTAAGAAAGAAAAGATGAGATAAAATTAAAAGGTCGTTTTTTTTTGTTGTTTTTTTGGTTTTTTTTTTTTTTTCCAAAGTACATTGTAAATTACATAACCATAACATGGAAAGATCCCAAATATAAAACACAATTTCTCGAACACACAATTGATCTGGATATTTTTCAGTGAATATAATCAAACTAAACTCACTCCTTTGTTCAGTTACATTATATTTTAAATGGCTTGGAGTTCTGGGATATGATGCAATCATCACACATATATATTATGTCAAGAGATATCTCTCTTATCATAAGTGTGATACACCGAGTGTTTAAAAAAAATAGAATAAAACTCGAGTAGGATTTCCCGAAGGTAAAATCCATTTATACCTAGGCCTTATTATATTGTCATTGTTGATAAACCGTCTAGAAAATAGATAATAGAGTGTATACTAAAATGAATAATTATACATATTAGCCTCTGTAATCTCGATGCACTTGTAAGTAATTGCAAATATATCTTGTCATTGCATGTGTAATGTACCTGGATAACTAGTAGCATAGTTTGTACTTTTTGCCCGGTAGTTATTAGTTTGACCCATAGTTTATGTTAGTATGAATGTATTATTTAAGCGTCACAGAACTACAATTAATCAACCATTTACTGCTATTCCTTGGTGTATCCTAATTCGAGTTTGCCTTCCCCTTGTTTTCCATATTTTGTTGAAATAATATCATATTCATATAATGTTTGCATATGAAAATATTTGAAATAAGCCCCTTCTTATGCTTGACAAAATAATTAATAACTCCTCTTCTGGCCACCAACAGCTGAGAGGTCTCGACCCAGAGAATAAGGACAAGTTGTTGATGCTGCGCTCTCTAGAGTTAAGAAGACGTTTCAAATCGTCATCAGGTGTTTCACCTACAGATCATCAGTTTGACGAATTCTATTTGATTGGGATACGAAAACAAATAAATCAATTAAACAAAAATTGCGCTCAAAGGAACTTTTTATCATTCTACAGGCTGCAATATGGAAGCCAAACGGTGAATTATGCGGTAATTATTGTAGTGTTCTATAATAATTTGACAGGGAGTACAGCTTTAAAATTTCACCAAACCAGAACATAAAAAACAATAATAACGATTATTGTATAAACTTTTGGAACCTTTTTCTCCATTAAAGGGGCCAAACAAAGTTAAACGATAATTATACCGCGTCTTGTATCAATAATTGATCTGACACAATTCCGTAATGTTATTAAAAAGTTTAGACCGAGTTACTCAGCGGTACGAAATTGTAGAGTGGGTTTGAGAATATTTGTAATTTGATTGGTGGATAACTGTGCGTTGATTTTTACTAATGCATAATTTAAAAAAAAAAAAAATTAGAAAAGGACTATTGTCATGTTTCTGTTTTTATTCATCTTAATTCCTGCCAAACTAACGCTAACACGAAACTTAAAGCTAACCATATAAAGCGTTATTACCTCTAGAATTTTAATTGGGCACGAGGTTCAGTGCAGAGTGATATAAATTTTAACACGTTCACTATTTCTTTTTGTGTAAGGTATATAGCTTATATGCATTCTACAGTGCGTCCGAGAAAAAAAGTATGCCCAACTTTGAGAGCCTCATATTATAGCTTATGTGACCTTGCAATATAAACCCCTCCCAAAAAGTTTCGCAAATGGACTTTGGGCCATGATAACTTTTCAGGTACGCTTTAGTTATTCCTGATATTCATACCATTGTGGAAGGATAATATTATTCACCCTTTTTTTTTATATTAGATATCGCTATTGTAAATGTATTTTGGTCAATGCTTCAATCACTAGGAAATAGAATAAAAATAAAAAAAGTCATGATTATAAAATGCACTTTATATGATAACAACTAGATTGAGTTCCTCGACATTAACTTTAAATCTGCTAACTTTGATATATTCAAAATTTAATGAATTCTATAAACCATTTCAAATTAATTATATTCATCCTCTTGAATTGATACCATTATTGTCATGTGGATAGTCATGCTCCTAGGTCCACAGAAACCTGGAATGACACTGGAAATACATCAATACAAGGATAAGATTTTACAGGTTTAAAAGTTCTGTAAACACAATTTGGATCCTTGGATACATATTATAATATGTATTTTATACATTAACAAATTTTACAGGGTAGCATATAAAAAGTTTTACGGTTGATTCTTCTTTTATATTGATTGACCTTAACGAAGTACTAAATTTCATAGTACATCATAAGTTAATGCGCAAAACCTATATGAAATATAAGGCAAAGAAAAGGAATGAAAATGATTAGATGATCATGTTTTAGGCTATCCGAGGCCCAACAGTAAGTAACTGCTGCATAGCATTCATTTGCAAATATAACTTCTGACTTGTCCTAAATCATTTTTTACATAGAGTGTTTCTGGTCATTGCCAAACGAATCACAACACTGTTCATATATTTAAAAATTAGGAGTTTTATCAATTAAAAGCAAGGTGAAATGTTTAGCTGTGACAATGAGTACCTGAGAAAATCAACTATAAAAATCGTATTAGAAATAAAGGAATATCTTGGCGCGGAACCCCGACATGAAAAGGTTATCAGGAGTCCAAAAGTCGAGTGTTGGAGCGAAGCATTACTTGGGATATAAAATCCGCAATTTTGCAACTATTTGAGCTTTTACATTTCTCCATATTCTGATATTCTGTGCATTGAAAGCATGACAAAATCATTACAATTAGGATATCAATAAAAAAGGGAATAAATATTCTTTCCAAATGGTATGATATCAGGAATAACTAAAAACGTACCTGACAGTTATCATGGGCCCAAAGTCCATTTGCGAAACTTCTTTTGAGGAAGGAGTTTATATAATGATTATGAAAGAAGCACTCTTATATCTTTATTCAAGATACTACTTATACAGGCAATTGGGTACTATTTGTAGACGGTTATTGACTAAGCGTTGGGCTTTTAAAAAACAAGCGTAAAAAGTGCCTTGTCCCAAGTTTGAGCAAAAAGCAGCCTTGCATGTCAATAGATCAAGTAATCCTTTGTGCCCAATGAATGGATTCAAGGAAGGCTGACCTCAAACAACAGGTGATCAGAAAGCCAGGGCTGCTTCTCAGACAACTTGGTACAGATAACTTTTGACCAAATGTTTTTAAAGCCTCGCAGTGTTCAGCGTCATCCATGAGAGTACGGTATGACTGATAGTCATTAGACGAGAATATGAAGTTACTCTTATGTCATGAGACTTAAAATTAATTAGACATAGTTATGCAATTTAAATGAGGCTATCAAGTTGTATACTTTAAATCTGGGACGCTACTGTAGAGGATGAGGCCAAGTTATCTATGTACGGCAGATTTCCGATCAGCAGTGTGGCGCTCTCTGTCGCGACGGTTGGAGAGCGGGAGGATTGTGAGTATCTCTTAATGCTGACTTTGAGATGGTAAGGCAAAATATGAGAATATATGAGCGTCTACATAGAACATAAAGAGTCTCTATAGATAATTACAATCTTGTCATTAAATATTTTGGTAGTATTCTCTCTCGAGAAGTTGATTTTACTATAATTTTGTACAAGAATGTTATATTATCAGGGTATGGTATTTTGTAGGCATAGTGAGTAGCTATAGGAACTAGTCAATTTAAAGTATTATATACTCAATGTAAAAACTAAAACATAAATAGAAAATATAGCAAAAATGTTCAAAAATTATAATCCACACAGATAGGCGCAGTCGAGTAGGTAACACTAGTTTCTATAGTTACCGCATGCTCACTAGTCCTTCTGGTACACGATCAAACCTGTGTATCATTTGTTTTATATAGAATGGTGGAATTTTTTGGCGGAAAATCCTTTTTTTTTTTTCTTTTTTTTTTTACAACCTGCATGCATAAGCGGCATGGCAAATTTACCGGGTAATTACTTATCCATGGCAAATTTACCGGATGCGTGGCTGGCCATGCGTCGGTAATTACTTTTGCATGGCAGATTTACCGGATGCATGGCTAGCCATTCTATAACACGTATTATTCCCCACCCGTCATCATGTTAAGGTTTCTCACCTTCATAGTTGACTTGGCCATCACCATCGATATCAGCTTCCCTGATCATTTCATCGACCTGCTGGTCGGTCAGCTTTTCTCCAATGTTTGTCATCAAGTGCCGTAGCTCAGCAGCACTGCAATAAAAAGCAGTTACCTATTTTCAATTTAATCCTTTATTTATCATTAGTTTTCATTTTGATATCCAATGTTTCATATATTCCGTAAATAATAATAAGATCTTTTAAGCCTATTCGTCTCTTTGATATTTCAGAAGATCAACGTCTAAAATAATAATGTGCAAAGATAAAATTTTAGCTTTTAACCAACTTAACATAACCCAGTAGAGGACGCAGACCAGAGTCACACAATGAATTTACCGGGCCCATGCGTAAACATAATAGAGCCGCTTTTGTCCCTAGACAATTGGGCCCCCGAAATGCATTCAATTCGATTTTCTTGGATCCGCGCCTGTAACCTTGACCAAGGTTACAATCACTGAGACGGGAATCAAGCCTACAACCCATACATCCCCAGGAAAGTAATTAGACCATCCGAAAACACTTTATTTGGCATGGAGACTACGCCTAGGCATCTTGAGATCATCTGGGTTAAGACAAATCTGAGCAACTATGTACGGAAATCTGTGAATCTTTTCATCTGTGTTGTGTATTCTCCACCAGGTACAAACCTGAAGGAAGAGACAGTGGCGTATCTAGGGTCAAGTGCGCCCGGGGCAATTGTTGACTTTGCGCCCCCCCCCCGTCTACTCCAGTTTGCTCAACGATTTGTTTTAGTTTATTGTACCAGTACATTTCCAGACCTGGGGATGATTTGCTGTCCATAAATACACGTAGCTTATCAATTTTTTATTTCCTCTAAATATTTTAATTTAATGCGAGCGCGAAGCGCGAGCGGAAAATTGTGAGTTCTTGCATTACTCGAATCTTGCATTTAAGAATCATGAATACAGATTCGTTATCAAGAAGGTACAATAAAAACAAAATTTAAAAATGCACAAATGCACCTATTGCACAAAATGTTTTGGGAGTTGTCGGCCTATGCATCGGATTCGTTTTTTTTTTAGTAGGAAAATATAATTTTAAACCTTTTTTGTTGGTCCTCCTCAAATGATTCTGAAACATAGAATATAATGCGAGCGAAAAATTATAGAGCTCTAAACTTGAATAAACTTTGCAAGGAGCAGGTCTTGATACCGAATGGTCATAAAATACGGAAACAAAGACAATTGACAATGAAGAACAAAAAAGAGTGTAATTAGGCAGCGAGAAAAAGCATGGACAGAAAAAAAAATCCTTTTACTTAGAGGGACCCATCATGTTTATCTGAAGCGGGAGGGGTGGGGGGGGGGCAAATTGAACTTGAAATTTGAGGCGCCATATTGATCTTAAACTATTTAAAGGGGGCTCTAAATTAAATTGAAACTCAGGGGATGTCAAATTGGTCTTAAAATTAGGATTAGGAGGGCACACACCGGGGGCACACAATTGATCTTAATATTTATAAAAGGACGCTAACTTGAAGTTAAAGGCGCCGATCCGATCTTCAATATAGGCCTATACAGGGGCGCAAAATTGACCCGAAAGTAAGATAGAAGGTACTAAACCTAAAAAATTACTAGAAACTTTGGGGCGCCAAAAAGTTAAACTTAGTGGTGCTATGTAGGGGGCGCCAAAATTAATAATGGGAGGAAACATGACCCCAATATTCATTGTGGATCACTGATCTCCTTTTTCTTCTTCTCCTTCTTCTTCTTCTTTCCTTCCCCCCCCCCTTTCCTTTTTTTTTTTTGCGCCCCCCCTGAAGCTCCGCCCGGGGCACGTGCCCCCTTGCCCCCCCCTAGATACGCCACTGGGAAGAGATCACTGACAACATCATTTACATGACTGACCGTATACGTAACTCCTTCTCGGATGCTGCTGTTATGATACTCGGTGATTTCAATGATCTCAACACTGATCCTTTTGTGAGACATCTCAATGTGGAACAACTTGTCAAACAACCTACTAGAGAGAATCATATACTTGATATGATACTCACAGATTGTGCGGAGTTCTACAAAGAGCCTGTAGTCACGCACGTATTGCCAGTTCTGACCATTCAACAGTTCTGTTGGACCCGAAGACGTCCAGCCCTATACCTAAGACAAGATGTAGCCATAGGCCTTTGTGTGACTCCTGTATACGATCTTTTGGTCGCTTGATCACCTCGTATGACTTCAGTTACTTGGATGGACTGGGGTCAGTAGACGACATGGTTCAATCTTTTCAGACGGTGCTAGGGCAAGCTTTCGACAACATTTTCCACTTATTATTCGTCGTTGTTCGCCGAATGACAAGCCTTGGATCACAGACAGACTGAAGTCCCTCATTCGAAAGAGACAACGTGCGTTTGAGCAAGCTGACCGAACAACCTTCACTAAGTTATACTAAAACAGCTGAAACAAATGTCTTGTTCTCAAGAGAAAGAATTCAATTGACTTGAATGCATTCAAATTAAATGACAGAGGAAAAGGTTATTATTCATGCTTCCTCTCATGGGACGTCATTTGGTTCAGCTCTTTTGAATATTTGCGATATTTGAGTTCTAATTTCTAATGTTTTCCTAATTTTTCCGTAGTGTTGGCATCTCTATGACATTTTGACGGTGATGTGGTTTCCCACGGAGTGTCCACATAGTGGCGTCCGGATTTATACTGTGAATTTACACCCTCATAGATCTGTGATTTAACACTGTTCAAACGACGTCACTTTGTGGAACCCTGTCTTTTTTCAGCAGGGAAATTAACCAATGTGCAAAAGAAAAAGGAACACCATAAAGAGTGGTTCTATCATTTCCATGATTGCTTGAAACACATGTATAAGTTTTTACTCAATTAAACTCGAACCATAAACTTATAGGAATGATAAGCATAATTTCCATACCCTAAAATGTGTTTGTTCATTTAAATTTCCTTCATTCTCAAATTCCATTTTTCTTTTACACAACAGGTCGCGTGATATGATCCTTGAAGGATCGATCGTCATCTTTATCCTGATGACGACTGTATTAATACAGTCGAAACGTCGACCTAACAGTCCTTTTAAGAGCTACCAAAATCTCACGAAAGAATTGACAGTTACAGTCCTTTTCAGGACTTTCACATGGTGTTCCCGCCAAAATTTATTTCTTTAGGTCGCGTTGTATACAGTATATTATACAGTATAAGTTTGCTTTGATAATTTTGAAGGAATTAAGATACATGGAGTTATGAGATGACTTATTACTTTCTATCTTTTGAGTGTTCATCCATACCTAATAAATCCGTTGCCATCCCTGTCGAAGACTCTGAAAGCTTCCCTGATCTCTGCTTCAGTTTCTTCGGCACTCTTCATATTCTTCGCCATTTTCTTCGCCATCATCCTCAAATACTCAGGGAAGTCGATTGTTCCACTGCCTAAACGAGAAAACATTGAATTTATCATTAAATCAGATTCTACAGGTTCCATTTCTCCATTTTTTCCCCTCTCTTTTCAATTAAAGTGTTTGATAATGGAGTCTCATACCAAACAAAGAAATATCACTGGAAAAGATTGCCATGATTGCTGTCTAAAGATTTCGGCCCGTATTCTGCTACAAAATTTAAAGTTGTGCTGTCACACCAAAATAGTACGGATTTTGAAACGAGAATGCAACGCTGGTTTGCACGCTTTTCTATATGAAGCGTCAGTGAAGCGTGCATCTCAGTGCACGCAGTTTGTAGGAAGGTCTGATTTGCGAAATGTCTGTTTAGGTAAGTGGCATTACATAACTTATATTTTTGCTGGGGGTTTTTTTTTTTTTTTTTTTTTTGCTGTTTTTTACCTACTCTTAGTGGTAGTTTTAATCATCCCAAATTGAACTTGATAACATTTGACGAGTTTCCCTCAGAACGCTACCACTTGTGGCAGCTTTCCGGGGCGCTATTTATGGCCGTAACCTTGCTTCAAGTGCAGTCTATCAGCAATCGAGTCTCTGTAAGTGTAGTTTAAACCCAATTGCCTTAATTGTTAATTTAGATGATGATTTAGGCAAATCACGAGTAAGTGCAAAACTAAAACTTTGTAAATCTCATTAGATATTTTACTGAAAATGTTGAAAAATTAGATCAGCATTGGAGACAGACAAAGCGAGAAAATAATCAGCGGCCCCTTGAGGCTATTCCTATATATCTGTCAACATGTCAGCCCCCACATCGTGAGCGTTGGTTGTGTAGATAAGGAACATACGTGAGATACGTAGATACGTAGAGATCTACTTGGGCACAAATCCAACCATAACCAATAATGGTCAGAAACCCATGTTTTTTCTTTGTTGTGTCTCACGCCCTTTTTTTTTTTTTTTTTTTTTTCTTTTTAATCAACTTCCAGGACCAATAGCAAAATTCAAATCCAACTGGCAATGACACATGCCACTCCTACATTATACATAATGGTAGTAATGATCCATTCATAACTACAAGTGCGCAGATATGCGCCCTTCTATCAGTCCATTTTTTTTTTTTTCCCCTGCGTCATTTTCATATATCATTTTACCTTTCAATTCCTTTTCAATTGAGAAGTTCCAGATGCCTCCTCACAACCTTGATTTTCCAAGAAGACCTACCCAAAAAGTCATTTCTATGCCTCCTTCTGAGCATTGTAGCTGCAATATCATATGTTTTAAACGTAAAACAACAATTTTCATGATTTTCATCTTTTGCTTTCTTGAAAAAATTGATTTATGTAGATTTTATCAAATTTAAATTAATTTTCTAATATAATCAAGCATTTAAACTCTTGAAGACCCCCAAAAGTCGGTGACTATGCCTCCTTTTGGCATGGACAGACCTATGTTTAACACGTAAAACATATGTTTTTGAAATGGATATGGTCCCCCTCATCTTTCATTGAAACAATTGGAAATGTAGATTTTATGAAATTTCGATAAATTTCCTCTATATAATCAAGCATTCTAAATCTTAACGACCCTCACAAAAAATTCAGAGACTATGCATTACTTTTAAGGTATCCACATGGAAACTATCGTCATCTGCAGGTTCAACATGTGCAATTCCTCAGCGCGATGCGCAAGACTGATTGAATAACACATGTATTTCAATACTACACGTTTATGTGCATAAAGGCGAACTCGCACCTCTCCGTTATATTCTTTCGTGGTTTAACCAGGGTGTTGTCATATTAGCACCTATGTTTGAACGTTGTAACTTTCAAAGTAATTCATATTTCATAAAAACATTACTTGCAAAACATTCACTCTACGAACGTACATCAGCATCTACTTCATTGATCATGTCTTGAAGCTGAGCCTCAGTTGGATTCTGACCCAGTGATCTCATCACAGTACCAACTCCTTAGTAGTGATGGTGCATCACCATCCTTGTCAAAAAGGGAGAAAGCCTCTTTAAATTCTGCGGAGAGATGGAAATAAGATATCAGACAAGAGAAGGGTGATGGTGATCATCAAGATGCCCATTATAATGTTCACAAAACTCTTATATATTTTTTCCCTCTGAATAAAGATTTTAATGAGATGTTTTGATCGGAATGTCAATTTTATAGATCCATGATTGTCCCTTTCAATGCCATGGATTTCGACGAAAGATATTATGGGAGGGCATTATAGAAAAGGGGTGTGTTCACAAAGATGTGCTGGCTTTGAATTTAATCAGTTATAAAAAAAAAATAAAATAAAGGGAATTTAAAAAAAATCAGAAAATGTGAGAAGGTTCGAACAAAATCCATCTTAAAGACTACTCAGTATGAATGTTTAAATTTGTTATTCAGTGAATTCAATTTTGTGAGTTCTGTTCCATATTTACCGTAATACAATTTTCTTTTCTTCCGCCCTTCCTTTTTATGGTTCTTGATGAGGAAAAAGATAATAGAGGACATGCAGATTTGTTAAAACTCAGTGTGTTCCCAAAAAGGTAACCGAAGTTCAAAGGTCAGTTATTTAATAGGTGAAAAACTCTCTGGTTTCATTTTACATCTTTCTTTGTCAACATTGTAACGGGTCACAGAGTTGGGATTCTTCAAAGATGAAGAGTACAAACCCACTTTTTCCACTTTTGATTTTTTTGGGGGGATATAAAAAGAAGCAACTTTTTGCAAGTTTTTGGTATCATCTTTTTATCACACCAGTTTTAATGAAACGCAATCCCCTCTCCTAAAGGATCATCTCACTGGCCAAAGACGAGGTCACTACGACATGTCGCCGCGACGTTTTATAAGTCTCCGGAGAATCACGGAAACTCGAAAATTTATTTAAAAAAAAAAATTAAACATTTTCTCAGTCGCAGTAACACCTCTGCGACGTTTTCATTTAAATTTTTCATTTTCTAAAAGGTTGACCTTTGAACTTCTGTTACCTTTTTTATGAGCACACTGTATAGAGTACACAGGCAAAAATAATTAACATTCTTATTAAAAAATTAAGCATGAGAATTTCATCGTCCAGCATGCGAGAGAAAGCAGCTTGATAGGCAAGTGATTCATAAAAATTACACTTTAATTATTCATAACTTCATGTGCTTTAATGGATTTTCTTCAACCTTCAGTGATATATTTATTTCATTTCTGCTCTTTTGAGCTAATCAATTTTTAGAGAATGATTCCCCTTTAAATAATCTCGTTATGCGATCATTTGAAATCTTTAAAGGACCGTCAGAGACTTGACATTATCAGAGTTGAAAATATTGATATGGCAGGTACATGTATAAGTACCAATTTTTTCCAGACCGTTATTCTACAACATTTTCTTTTTTATAACTTTATTTTTTTATAAATATATACATGTATATTATATTTTAATTATCAGATATAAGGAAATCGATAATAATGATTATTATGTTTATTATTTACTTTGCAGTTTGCAGTATGCATTAGAGAGAGAAAGAAACCTTTGCAACACTTTTAGTAATCAACATATTTAAGAAAAGTAAAAAGGATAATTTTCCATATTTATGAACAGCATTTCTATGTATGATCGTTTATAAACGACGTTCCTTACCTTCAAGTTGGTCCTCTGTCAATACATCAGCCTAAAATAACAAAAGGAGAAATTGAAAGAACATCATGCATACAGTCTGTGTTAAATAAAAAATGGTACTGTCGGGGAAAAAATAATTTAGTTCTGAAATTTTGTCAACGTGTGGTATGTGGTATCAAATTAAAGCAGAAAAGTTCCTTGCTGATCCATGCAGATGCGCTTTGTTTTGTATATTTACTTCTGAAACAAAGGTTACGCTAAATTTGTAACGACGAAGAACAATCGAAATTACGCACGTGCTATTTTCTCAGAGTGCTGAATCTATGGCCAGTAATGCGAAACCGAACAAACATGGGACGGCGTGCGAAAAATTGATTTTCTGGATTTTTTTTTTTTTTGTTTCTGAGCTCAAAATATGTCATCGAAAATAATTTCCAAACATATGTTAGCTCAGAAAAGGAGCGGTAAATATATTTCGAAAGAAGAAATGGGAAATCCTGAAAATTGTGTACAAAAACGAATGGAGAGTGTCCATAAATTAAGAGTCGGCCATTTTGAAGCCGATGGATGCCAATTTGAGGATCCCCATAGAAGGAACAAGCTAACTTTTAAACTTCCATAAACTTCTTATTTTTAACGAGTTTTGATGAAACTTTCTTCAAGATTGCTCCTCTATCCTCTCCTGCAAGGTTGATTCTCTCCTTGGGTATAGATTCCCCTTTAATGTTTTTGTCATTCAACAACACCCTTTCCTAAGGTTTGTCCCCAGACGAGGAGAGGGGTGTATTGGTGTTGATAGAACGTGTATCAATCAGATACAGTTGATCCGAACCTGTTTATAATTAGGTAACTGTTAGTGCGAGGTCGCATAGGCCGAAGCGAACAGAAAATTTTGGGGTTTGGGATTAAAAAAAGAATAGGCATTTTTTAGTATTGTCATAGCGCCCTATTTAACCATAACACAATCATTGCTAGTGTTTTTTGTTTTTTTTGTTTTTTTCATTTCTTCTTGAAAACTGGGGGGATGTTTGTACAGCCATCCCCCTCCTCAAACATCTGGGGGATGTATTCCCACCATGCCCCCCGGGATTTACGCCCAGTGCTACATGGACAATATAATTATATTTTCAACTTCCTATTGATTAAAAAATTGATATCTGAAATAGGGGAAATTTCTTTTGTGTTGTGTTATATTACCTAGATATTGAGAAATATCTTCAGCTCTCGCTTCGCGATCGCTACCCAGGCGCGAATCCAGGGGGAGGCCCACGCGGGCCCGCCCCCCCCAGCAAAAAAAAAAGGGAAAAAGAAAAGAGAGGGGGGAAATGGACGACCGGTGCGATTCCAACTGATCCTTACCCGTATGCCGATTCTTGATTTTAAAATAACACACTACCCCCCCCCTCCCTCCCTCCCCCCAGACCCCCTACCCCCCCCGTGTTCTATCCACTTGCCAACGTGAGGAACAAAACAATTATGTAAGAACGTGATGGCAAGCACATTTTGGGGTGTAGCAAAGAACTGAAATTCAATTTTGCCCCCCCCCCTCTCATGAGAATCCTGGACCCCACGTGCTATCCTGATATTGACATTACGTCTTGATGGGTTGCTCCTTAATCATACTAGTTAAGCCCCTCGCTGCGCGATTTGCATAGGTGTATAATCACATCTTCAGTTAATCATTATGGTAGTTAAATTTCGTCGCCATTTCGCGTCTCATAATACAGCCCTATGAATTTGACCATATTCCTATAAAAACAGAAATAAAGGGGGACCATCTTGATGAAATGTATAATACACATAATCATATTCACACAGTACATACGTCCATGCGTGTATAATATTTCATATTTCATCAAGATCGTTTCCCTTTTCAAATTAAAGCGCCTTTCCTCTTTTCGCGCTGACATAAGCAGATATGGCGCTTTAGGTCAATATTATCGAGAAATTTTCAGCTCGCGCTTCGCGCCCGCACAGTACTTCCCTAACTGGAATTCATTCATATTCATGTGTGTTTATTGACAATACGTCATTCTGCACCGCTTCTAACCACCAGTTAAAACCCTCTCCCCCATTTTGCCCTTGTAAAGGTTACAAATACCATGTTTCAGTTTAACATTATAATTGTGAAAATTTTCAGCTCGCGCTTCGCGCTCGCATTATACAGCAATATGAATTTTTATTATATACACATGCATGTGTGTATATAACATCGTCTTCCTAATCAAGTCAAAGCCCCTTCCCTCATTTCGCGCTCACATAAGAGATTCATAAGCAGATAAGATAAGCAAATACCCCGTTTTAGGTCACTATTGTTGAGGATTTTTATTTTATTTTATTTTTTTATTTATTTATTTATTTTTTTATTTTTTTTTTTTTATTATTTTTTTTACTAGAATTCGTTCATACGTATATGTGTATACATGTATATTGGCATTTCATCATGTTGGTCCCCTTTTAAACATGTTATATAGGCCTATAATTTATATATAATTTGTGTGTGAGGGTGTGTGTGTGTGTGTGTGTGTGTGTGTCTGTATACATGCACATTGTTGCTGTTTCATCTTTGCTCGGTCGTCTCGCCCCCCCCCCCATCCAAATAGTGGATCGACTCCTCTGGTTATAACCTATATATTAATATATAGGCTATGTTTGTTTCCCAGCATTCCAGCATCACGAGGATTGTAAAGAATCAAGCGGCGCTGCGCAGCAAATAATTCAGTGATACAATTGAAGGAACATCTCTAGTTTTAAATGGTCCACTTACCATTTTATGAAGTTTAGAATCAGGTGTAATCAAAAGTCGATAATAATGTGTATAATCCCTCTTTCGTGACTCGAATTGAGCTCGTGTTGAGCAAAGAGCGACGATCGACCCTTGTGCCCGAGAACACTTTGTCCCCTCGAAGAATTAGTGTGCACTCAAACAACCTAGACCCTTTTGTAGCTTTTATTCCACTGAGTTTCCATACAATGCTTCATAAATAGACCTTGTGTCACACTGCACGCTTTATTATGTTTAATGAATGAGAAGGGGAACACATTACGTAACAGCTAATATTTGTGGTAAGTTTCTAACCTATCAGTTACTGCATCAAAGGGACGGGAAAAATTTGCAGGTAAACTACAGGGAGCGTTTATGTCGGTAACTCGCGTTACGGTAATTCACGTTACAGTTTGTCCGTCACCACCCATTTTGAATTTTCATACCTTTTCTATGACATAAAATTGAATTTTATTTTTAATTTATGTGTGAATTAATGTTCTTCATATAATCAAGTTGGACAAATTGCAAAAGAAATCATAGTTCTCTGTCAGAGTCTAAAAACACTTTAAACATTGCATGTATGTGTAGGTTTGATTCTCCTACAAGGACATACACTGTAAAGGTAAAATCAAACTTAATCTGTATCCCCAAATGTAATATTAATTTCAGAAAAGTTTAAAGCTCAAAATACACCCTGAATTTGAGGATAAAGCAAAATGAAGAAATCAACAGATGTCTAGCTCCCGACCGTGGGCTGTCCATCATTTATATTTTTATGTTTGATGAAATATAATCTTGTTTATTAATTCATGATTTCGTATTTAAATATAATAATCGACATATTTATTGTCAGAGACGTATTTGTTATATCCTTCTACACTTCTGTGACAGAATTAAAAAAAATAAAAAATTTAGGATGCGATTTAACTTCCATCTTAATTGCAGGTTGATGTAAGCTGGGCGGTAGAGTGGAATTTATTTTTTTATTGTACACGATATAGATGGACTTCTACCACTTATATTTCATTATTTCGATGAGGGTTTGGTTTAAATCACTGATATTTCTTGGCTCTGTGAGTTAAGAAATAGTATCATCGATTTACTTGAGGGCAATTTTCGGTACGTGAATTTCAAGGGATTGCATACTAAATTATGTTTATAATCATGTTGGCAAAATATTATGATTTGAATTATAGTTCAATGTTGCTGCATCACTTTAAAATTACTAATGTATCAGTTACATCGTCTACCCACTGAAAGAACAAAGTCAACCTAAAGTATTACTTGCCTTTTCCTTATTCTTTGATTAGCTACTAGCTGCAGTGTGTTTAATGAGTGGTTCTGTAGGTACAAGAATGGCTCTTAAATGTCATGATCTTAATTAATAATTTGGAATATGAATATACCATCTTCGTTTAATTATCTGATTTGCATTATCATTGCAGGCGTCATCTCTTTCATCTTCATCTCATCTCATTAGCCTACTAATCACCAACATCCATCATCATCATCATCATTCCCATGGCTAAACCGAGTATATCAAACTTTTTTTCTGCTTTTTGTTAATATATTTTTATTATGTTTAAGCACATACATAACTATTACATATTTAAAAAATATCATTTTAGAAATTGTAATAGGACATTTTGAAAATGGAATGTTTCAGGAACATAATGCTCTTTCGTGGATGGATAATTGTATCGTAATGTGTCTGACATACGAATGTAATTTGGTCTTTGTTCTGCATACTCGTTGACAGCTGATCATATTACAATATTATTGCCATATTAACCAAAACAATTATTTCTCCACGGAAGATCAAAAGAGTTCACTGCCTTTCAAAGATAATGAGTTTGGATTTGTCCTTTACGTTTCTAAAAGTCTCCACTGACATCATATGGGGTTTATCAAGGTTCTGACTTTGGATCAGTTATGTTCTTAATCATCAAACTATTTTAATTCTAATATTATTGGCGGATGCAGGAAAATATTTCGTTTCATATCTATTTAATAACATATTTATTTATATCAGAAATAAACAATGAGACATCCGTCCCTGATTTGGTGTGAGGCAGATGAAACTTTAATGAAATTATTAGAACCAAAGTAATGGTCAGGCTAATGGTTATTAAATCAAGAAAGAAAATAGTATTATTGCATGTGTGGTCAAATTAAAAGGCCATCTTTTGTTCGAACTTAATTTCTGTTGAAATTCATCTGGACAATTTATCACAGTACCATATACATGTTTCTATTTTTCAGTGAATAAAATCAAACTCACTCCTTTGTTCAGACACATATTTTAAATGGCTTGGAGTTCTGGGATATGATGCAAAAATCACACTAATGCTAAGACACGTCTGTCTGATCATAAGTGTGATACACCGAATCTAAAAAATAAAATAAAACTCGAGTGGGTTTCCCGGAAGGTACAATGTGAGCATTGCAAAATGTCATTTCTGTCAGAGAGTATGCCATTGCTCACAATACTAAATAGAAATCGTCTTGAAAAGAGTTAAAATAATGAGTATACATAGGAGCCTCTGTAATACATGTACTTTTAAGTAACTTCAAGTATATCTTGTAATTGCATGTGTAAAGTGCATGGATATTATAGTTTGTACTTCTAAGCCCAAAATTTTATTAGTTTAACCCATCAGTTTTTGTTAGTAGAGTTTTTTGAAATATCAAATGCATTTTTTTTTATATAGTGTAAGCGGCACAGAACCATTATGCGAATTTGTCTTCACCTTTTTTAATGTTATTAAAATAAATCAAAATTCACATAAATGTTTGCATATTACAAAATCTTAAAAGAAGCGCCTGCTTAATGCTGACAAAATAAATTAAGGTGTTAATGTGTCTTAGAAGAAGAAAAACTCCTCCTGTGGCTGAGGTCTCGACCAGAGAATAAGGACAAGTTGTTGATGCTGCGCTTGCTAGAATCAAGAGGGGACGGTTTTCACATCGTCATCAGGTGTTCACTTACTGGTCATCATTTTGACGAATTCTATTTGAGTGAGATATGAAAACAAGGAAATCAATTAAACAAAATTGCGCTCGAAGGAACGTGTTTTTATCCCGCAGGCTGCAATATGGAAGCCCAACGGTGAAATAACATGAATATTTGAGAGAAATAGGACCTTATGTGCACTTTCTTGTTCCCGTAATTATAGTAGTGTTTTATAATAATTTGATAGGGGAGTAAAGCTTTAAAACTTCACCAAACCTGAAAATATAATCATAATAACAATAATAGTATAAACTTTTAGAACGCCCACATCGTAAGAGGACGCTCATGTCGTCTTCATTAAAGGGGCCAGGCAAAGTTAAAGAATAGTAATAACTCGTCTAGTATCCATAATTTTTCTGACACAATTTCGTACTGTTATTAAAAAGTTTAGACAGAGTTACATATACATGATTATAGAATATGTCTGAGAATATCTGTGATCTGATTGGTCGAGAGTTGTGCATTGATTTTTACTGATGCATGAATTTCATATCAAATTTCAAACATTTCTCAGAAATGAATATAATTTTCGGTCACTTTTTCATAAATCTTAAGTTCTGCATAACAAACCCTAACACTAAACTTAAAACTAGCCATATCAAGCGTTATTACCTCTACAATTTAAATTGGGTATGAAGTTCAGTGCATAGAGATATGTTTTTAGTAATTTATTGTCGTTATTTTTGAGTACCCCGCTGGTTAGAACGATCTATTTACTACTCGTCATCATCTTAAGGTTTCTCACCTTCATAGTTGACCTGGCCATCGCCATCGATATCAGCTTCCCTGATCATTTCATCAACCTCCTCATCCGTCAACTTTTCTCCAAGATTTGTCATAACGTGACGTAGCTCAGCAGCACTGTGATAAGAATCAATCATTTTACATGAGCATTCCAACTGAGTGAACACAAATCATCAGGATTATCTGAAGTATTGTATATATACAAGTATCATCAGCATACATAGGAACTGTGTTTTAGGCATTGTCGTAGTCTAGTGGTCGTATCAATTGACTGGGGATGCAAAAGGTCGTGAGTTCGATTCCCGGCACCGGCACTCTTTTTAAAGCTTAAACATTACTCTTAATATTTTAAACAACTCTCTTTAAACAAATATGTCGTTTAAACTTATTTTAAACAATATTTGTGTAAAAATTCTTAAACAACAGTTAATTAAACTTTAAACAGGAGGTGTTGTTTCATCGGACTAATACTTGGTAAATTATGAATATCTGAAGGATGCTCGTTGATCGTTATGCAAATTGGCAACACAGTCACAAAGCTGTGATTTCATAGGGGCACTACTTGCCATGCATTTTTTATATTGTTTTATGGGCAATTCCATGATTAGTTTCGTTACATATTATGGTAAAATGTTCGCTAAGGATGGCTTCTACGTGAAGATGCTTGGATACTATTTTTCAATTTTCGTAGTGTCAATACCTATAGACCAACCCTACATCACGTCATCAAAGAGAATCCTAAGGGATATTTCAATAAGTAATAACAGGTACTTAAACTTTGGTTAGTTACGTTACCAAAAGTGGACATAGTTATTTGGGGACTTACTTTGACCATAAAATTCCTCGAAACTACGTTCATCTAAAACAAACTGTGATATTCATGCTATTGCTGATGAGTTGGTAAGTCATGGGATATACTATATTTCATGAATAGCTTGATATTTTTCTGGAGAAACAACAAAAACATGGTTAGTTATGTTACAGTTAGTTACGTTACATTTTGTCAAGTGAACTTCTAGAGGTCATTTCACCCCCTGGTAATCGATCAAATATGACTATAGCCTGTGAAATATGGAAATGTTTTCATCCTTTCCCTTGTAGCGAAATTTGGAAGGAGAAATAGTAAACGAATATTGTGTAAATTGCATTTTAGTGAAATTTATTGTCCCCAGTCCCACATGTACAATTTTAATGATGGTTTGAGATTTTGAAGATATTAACGAAAAAGACTTTTTTTTTTTTAAACTGAATGCGAAAGACCTTTGTTATTCTCGGACATCCATGGCATTAGATTAGTGATAAATTTAATAATTAACTTAGGAGACTGACTTCTTGTTTTGAAAATGTCCCCACTATTCATGGAATTGCCTTTATGATAAATTTTCATTTTATTTGTCGAGAAACTGTTTTCCTCATAACTTTGGCCAAGATATATTGATGGCAATATGCTATTGCATCTATACAAATAGTGTAAAATCAGCACCCCATCTATAAATATAAAAAAAAACAAACAAAGATTTTAAGTAGGTTTTCAGTATAGAGAGAAGATATTCATGAATGTTGAATTGAAGCAACTTATTTTGGGTCCAGACCTTCCCTTTAAGTGTCCCGCGTAACCGTTTACACCTGGTTGGGAGAATAAGATACCTTAGCCAAGGATACGATCACTGAGCTGGGAATCAAACCTACGACCTATGTATGCATCCCCAGGAAAGTGATTAGACCATCCAAGGCCACTTTTGTTTCTATTTCCTATATCTTTTAAATATTAGGCGTATACGTATGGTTGAGCTGGAACTAAAAAAAAAAAAAAAAAAAAAAAAAAAAAAAAAAAAAAAAAAAAAAAAAAAAAAAAAAAAAAAAAAAAAAAACACTTATTTCAAATGGTTGCACAACTACTTGAATAGACGCGTTCAACATCTAAATCTGACTCACGAAATACGAGTGTGTGTTATACTTCCAGTCCTTGTAAATTGTATAGGGATGATAAGCATAATTTGTATACCCTAAAATGTGTTTGTTCATTTCAAGTGCCTTCATTCTTGAAATCCATTTTGTTTTCACACAACACGTCTCATTATATGATATATAATATAAGTTTGTTGATAATTTGGAGGAAATTAAGATACATGGCGTTATGAGATGATTTATTGCTTTGTATGTTTCAATTCCGTTGGAGTGTTGAACCTTACCTGATATATCCGTTGCCATCCTTGTCGAAGACTCTGAAAGCTTCCCTGATCTCTTCTTCGCTGTCCGTATCCTTCATTTTCCTCGCCATCATCGTCAAAAACTCAGGAAAGTCGATTGTTCCATTACCTAGACGAGAAAACATGATTAAATTTACAATTAATCATTAAATCATATTCTTCAGGTTCCTTTTTCCATGTTTGTTATACTTTCAATTAAAGTGTTAGCTAATGCAGGCGCGGATCCAGGGGGCGCAGCGGGCTCGCCCCCCCCCCAAAAAAAAGGGGGGATGGACGAGCGGGCTACCAACTGAACTTTACCTATGGCCGATACCTGATAACTCTCTTGAAATTCTTGATCCGCCACTGTAATGGAGTCTCACATCAAACAAACAAAAATCACTGGAAGAAAAAACATTGCTTGAAAGACTTCATGTTTGTACATGAAACGGCATGCCATTTTACGGCAAGATGACCAACTTGTAAGATCAAAATCTTATTGACCATTAAACAAATTAAAAGTTTTAAAAAATGGTTTCTTTATCTTAACATGACGTCTATAAATGTCCAAAACTGAGACAAAATAATAGAGTAAAGAACTGTTGTCCGCTTACCAACAAAGGGTGCCTCTAAAATTGTCATTTTTGGGTGATTCCACAAAGCAATTACGTTTGAACGTTATAACTTTGTAAGTAATTCAAATCTCATTGAAACATTACTTGCACAACATTCACTCTACGAACGTACCATCAGCATCTACTTCGTTGATCATGTTTGAAGCTCAGCCTCAGTTGGATTCTGACCCAGTGATCTCATTACAGTACCCAACTCCTTAGTAGTGATGGTGCCATCACCATCCTTATCAAAAAGGGAGAAAGCCTCCTTGAATTCTGTAGAAAATATAGGTAGAGACGGAAATAAGAGAAAGAGAGAAAAAAAGGGGATAGAGAGACAGGGAGAGAGAAAGAAAAGTGTGACGTAGGATATGGTAATCGAAATATTCCTTACACTTATACCCACACTCTTACGCCACAAAGCGATCCAAAACTGTTAAATGTGCACTTCCAAACATATGTAGTGATTGATTCTGATGCTCTTTTTGTCATTTACTAATTATGATCATTTGATATCCAGCAATAATTAAAAAGCGCTCGCAGGTCATCTTGTATAACTTGCGATTCTTTTAGAAATTGCCATAATTATTATTGTCATGTTTTAAAACCAGAGTTTTATCTTTATTATTTATTTATTTTTTTTTTTTTTTTTTTTAATTATATTTCTTATTATTATTTACGTTCTATGACTGAGACGGAGTCTAATAAAAGACTAACGCTCTGTTATAGAACGCGTTAATCTTTCACCAGGCAAATTGTCATATAGGCTTGCACCTATTTGTTACAATCATATATAATTCATGTGTAGTTAAACAATTTACGGTGTTCTTTACCTGCAATTTGTTCCTCTGTAAGTTGGTCAGCCTCAGTCCGCACAAAAGAAATTAGATTAAATGGAAAACAATAATTGTTAACATTCGATATTCGAATTGCATTCTCTCTATAAAACAGACGTTGTGTGCCATCCGATTATACTTATGCAAGTCATTTTCAGTTCAGTTCAATACAGCTTTCTGACTAAACATGCATCAAAATTAATAAGAAGTAATAAGATGTCATATTATACTTACAACATAAATGAAATAGGCCAACAAGACAACATGTGTGCTGTGTGTATAATTAAGTTTGCGTTTTTATTACGCACAGCGATTTTTTACTTCAAGAACCTGTATCTCCTTAAGTATACACCATAACCTTATCAAAACTATACATTTCCTAAAAATGAAATTCAATTAGCAGATAAAATAGATACTGCCCTAAACCTAAAACATTGTAACCCTGCTAGAGTCTAACCACCTACAACAACAAAACTTCACAGGAAGGATGGAACACTATCAGAGCGCCAAAATGGTGCCAAAATGGCTTTAAAAGCTTTTTTAATTTGGGGAAAATGTAATGAATTTGGGACTGAAAAGTAGCAAAGATCGTAACAGCCACCCTATTTTTGGCGAATTCAATACACACATCCAAAATTCTTCAGCAATAATTTTACCATATTATATAATTCGAAAAAAAAATACAAATACAAATTAGTTTATACATAGAATGGTCAGAATATATTGCCTAAGACAAGAAATTTGTCGAACTAAGCAGAATTACTATAACGGTCAGTCAATTTTTTCGATGAAAGAAACCGATTCATGAACTATTTAAAGGGAGAACAACACCAACACTCTCACTGAGTGTGTGTTAAATAGATAGTCTTAAATATTCCTTTTGAGATAACTATCGTTATGAATAAGTAAAATAGCCTTCAATGTTATTTGTATCAAGGAAATCACAAATAAAAGTTGAGGGGAAAGTACATGCTTTGCTACTTGTTAATATTTTAATCGGGGTATGAACATAATTATTGAGCAGTGAGTTAGTGTCTTATCATTCACGTGGGCCTGCATTATAAGACTACACAGTTCAGGATGTTGAATCCAAGGCACGTCTTCATATTTTAACATCCAATATGGCCATGTGTTTTAAACTGGGCCCCCATATAGTGGTGCCGTTACATTTGCGCCGACAAGCACAAACATGAAAAATGATATAAAATTTTAAATACATGTGCCATATCGGTATATTTGGTACTAATGTGAAGGAAATATATCTGACAATAACTTAATATTAGAAGAAATACAATGGTGCACTCATTTACAAGTAATTAGCAATTAATTAACTTGAAGTAGCCATTTTTGCACGGCGGTGGAGGAGGAGGAACATGAGGAGTAGGAGCATAAATTTCTGTTGCATTAATAAATCAGGTTTTAACATCATAAAATCTAACATAAGACAGTTAAATTGGAATATTAATATCTATCTATTAGTAACAGTGTGTAAAATATGAAATTAAGAATACCTAATTAGGCTAATTAAGTTATCAATTTAATTAATTAATGTAAAATCAGTAAAATAATGTGATTTAACTTGTCTAGATTGTGGTCGTCAGGTATTTCTACGATTCACAAAGTGAAGTAAAATATTAGTTGATGCTAGGACATGTGTTACTTATTCAGCCTACATGTTTAATTGTATTCTCACTACCATTACCTATGCTTTGTTTACACAAAACAAAAGGAACTGAATAATTGGATTGAGTTTATTGATGAGGCACAGCAATCCAACCACCAAAAAACCCCACCATCTTAGACATTCCTCAACTCCATTAAGGCATTGTCTTCCCTAATGAAGTGAGAATAATGATGATGAGATGGCTCTATCACATGTATGATTCAGTATTGCATACATGTTTGCCATAAAAGTTATTTATGGGTGATTGATTATTACAATTCAAAACTACATTTTACAATTGAACATCACTGCATTGGCTTGATATGCTTTCCTCACCAGGTAGATCATTCTCAGAGATACCTTGCACGTGTCGGTTGCATGCCTCAACATGAACCAGATTCAAATTATTGTTTAATAAGCACTGTAGATATATTTTATTGTAGTAAGTATTTGCAACTATATTCATGTAACACTGTATAACTTCAAATAGGTTATAAGACAAAACTGTGTCATATTTGGAAGTAAATCATGCATACTCATTGTAAACACATATTTACCCAAATTTTCCTATCAGAAATTTTTCGCTGAAAAGATGATCGCGCAAAAATTATTTTAAAAAAGCTTTCCCCTAACAAGTTATACATTGTTGGAAAGGTTGACTTTGAGGAGTTCAAAATAATGCATGTTTTGTGTAGGGTAAATTTTGTTTCCATGGTAACCTTTTTCTGGAAGTACTTTTTCCAACCGTTTTCGACATATTTGGCTATGTAACTCCTTTTGACTTCCCCATATCTCCTTTTCTGATAGTATTTTTGGATTCCTCAGACAATTCTCTTTCAGAGTATGTATACTTTATAGGTATAAGATGTCAAATGTAAGAAGAATAATTCGAATTGAAATAAAAACGTACAATCATTGGAATACTGGGTTGTAACAGAAAAGGGCCCACCTCATAACGCATGGCCATATATACAATACCAACTTTACCAAAGAGCCACGTGAAGTGTTTGAAATTGATTAAATTGACAAAATCGAAATGCGCAGAATATGTCGGGGAAAATATACAAAGATGGATCGACCTCACCAGAAAGGGATTATTCATAGCTATGGCACAAGCATTCTTTATTCATTGATTCTTGTTCAATTTATGCGTGTGTCTTTCGTAGGCCTATGTTGTATAAGGTGTCAAAAGAAAGACAAAAATTACACAAGGAGATATATTATTGTAAATTAAGGCTGTGAATGTTATAAACGACCATGCAACGTAATTTCACAGATATCAAACAATGCCATAAGTCTAAATCCGTTTCACAATTAATACAAATGCCGCATTGTATACTCAGGAATGTGGAAAAGCATGCAAAGAACAAAAAAAATCGGGTTATTGTGCGCTGCTACCACAGATTTAAACCTCCTTCTACCATGTCTACATGTTAAATTTGTATGCCTACCGATACACATGCAGGATCCGGAATTGCCTAATGATCTCCGAGGAAAAAGGATGAGAAGAAATTTGTTTGACCATCCAGCCATTGGCAATTAAGAGTAGGCCTACTTTTGAAGTGACGTAGACCCCCATGGACCCCACCCCCGAACTGGACTGCATATCACGATGAATATCACGATCATGAACGTTATGAAGGGAAATCCTCGCACCGATATTAGACCATTTTATAAATCATGACAGTGTCAAATGACAGAAGCATAGTTAATGATAAAACTTGGAGAATCATATTCAACTTACCATGGTTCGACGCGATTTAAGGCTCAAATTAAAAAAGTATGTAAGTCCTGTTTGTACTTTTAGCGCAGTCTACCTGTTTTAGAGGCGCCAGCTTGAGCATGTTCTAATCACAGAGAGATCTGATTTAGGGACCAAGGCACGATAAATATTTGGTGCGCGCTCTCGAGCATACTAAGTACTCTACTTTCCTTTTTTTTTTTCTTTTGTATATGTTCTTTTAAGTTTAATTCCATGCAATTCTTTGCTGTTATGGTATTGTTGTTATTTTGGAATGGTTTAATGGCGCGTGTCATCAATGCAGATATCAGCACCCCCTACGTAATGTCCAATTCATAAAAATCAGTCACTGGAACCATGGCGTAATAATACGTCGCAATGCGCAAAAGTGATCTGTCCCAGGTACATATTATTTTGTTAACATTGTGAGCATATTAAATAGAAAAATCCGAGTCAAAATAATTATCATGTCGAAGCTCAGGCGCGGATCCAAGAAAATCGAATTGAATGCATTTCGGGGGCCCAATTGTCTGGGGACAAAGAGCCGCTATTGTCCCCAGACAATTGGGCCCCCGAAATGCATTCAGTTCGATTTTCTTCGATCCGCGCCTGAAGCTTATAACGTAGTGGTATTCTATGAAATCAACAACAACCCCCCCCCCCTAAAAAAAAAAAAATGCTGTGGGATCGCAAACATAATTTTGTATAAGTAGATCACATTTACAAATTTTCATGGAAGAAATAAAATAAACACGACATAAACGGAACGATCGATAAATATAATTTGATTATTATTGAAACATTGACTGAGATCCACGAAATCTAAACCTCGACTATTCACCTTCACTTTTACATTTATCATCCATTCTTTCTTTCATTCACTTCTTTATTTTCTTCTTCTTCTCTGCCATTTGCTAATCCTTCATCTTCTCACATTTCCATATTTCAGTACCACCATAGTATTCTCTTTGTTGAATCTAAAGTTTCAAAAATTTGGTCATAGGTGGAGGGGGTGCATTGGCTCCTGCGGTCCTGAGATTACCAACAATAACCCTATTCATTTTGCGCAATTAAAGTCTGTTGGTAGATCAAGGATCAAAGCCAAGGGGGAATAATAAAGGGCTCCAAACTACAACGATTTTGGGCAGTCATATTCTCAATCTCTCTTAAAATGTTATTAGGGGAGACCGGGGACAATTATTGTAACACGGGGCAATATTATTGTAACAGAGGCTCCCATTCCTGACAGAAACACGCTAAAAACTTAACCTGTGTACAGAGCATGTACATTTCATCGCTCCACATGCTATTTGAGTGTAAACAGTTTTAACGGTTATTTGAACTTTTTACAGCAAAAAAAAAAACCCTGTTTTTTGAGCAGGAAAGTAATATTTCACACTACCCAATGTTTTTTTTTCTGGACAAATATGTGGTTGAGCTATGGCTGTCATTTTTATTTATTTAGAAGTTTTTTTTAGGCCTGTATTTTGCTAAAGTTTCAACTAAGAATACCTGAGCTAAGATAGAAAAAAATCTCTCCAAATATGGTTGCCCACCACAGGGGAAATAGTAACAATGCCTTTAAGTAAATACTTTTGCCCCGTACTTAGCCCCGGGACAATTCAGCGCGCTGCCATCGCCCGTACAGAGCACGTAAACTTCTGCAATAATCCCATGCCATGCATATAACAAGTGAAAAATATAATGTTACTTGAGTCAAGCATTGTCATGTTTTATTATAATTAGCTTATGTGGTTAATGTTGTTTCAATCTTGGATCTGTCAAGTGCATAGCTTTTATAAAGAAAAACAAAATGTTACAATTTTATGTGTTACAATTGCCTCGTAGGGTCCTACGTCTGTTACAATTGCCCCTGGACACGGGGCAATTGTAACACTCGACATCTTGTTTTGAAATGGTAATGGCTTCAAAATAACTTGTTGTACTTAACCCAAACCTATTCATATGTCAAGCTAAGATATGCATATTTCATTTTATTTAGTATTAAGCAAGTATTTAGCTTTAATAAATTTGATAGGTCAAATTTGGGGGGAAAAACTGTTACAATGGTCCCCGGTCTCCCCTACGTCACCCTGCCTTATTATGATTGACCTTTCTGGAATCCCCGTGAAATTTCCTTTTCGAAAATGTTTTTGTAGGGAGAGAGCAAATATTTTTAACGTTATAACACTTTGATCCTTATAGGTCCAAGTTTTTTTGTTTTTTTTTAATTTAATAGGTGGCAAAACACAACATAAGGTGAGTTCAAAACGTATGACTCCATTCTATGATTGTAGAAATGATGACTTTTCAAACCATTTTATAAACAAAGTGAATGAAAGCGTTACCGTATTGCACAATCCATAATGCCGTCCATTTCCATGATAATGACCGCCATTGTATTATTTTCATCAATATTCAAATCAATTTAGGTTTATTTCCACAATCTGATAAAAACAATCTTACAAAATGGATTAACATTCAAAGTAGATTAAAAAATACATGTACAAAAAAGAGTACAACAATTATAATACAAACATAACAGAAAGTGGTGGGATTAACAATAAGCCTTCAGACCTTTCAATGGTCAATCCCATACCGAAAAAAAAATATAAGAGGTAAAAAGGAAACACGGTTCTAAAACAACTACAGCTGCGGTAAATAAACAAAATAAAAAACAAAACAAAACCAAAACTACAAAATCAAAAGGTGGGGAGAGGTGTAGGGAGAAAGCAAATTAATATAAAAAGATGATTTTTGTAGGGTTAGTTTAAAAATGGAGAGACTTTTTCATGATTTAATACTATTTGAAAGGTTATTCCACAGGGGAGGGTCCACGAGTCCTCGGTCCCACGAGTCCTACGTCCCACGAGACCTCGGTCCCACGAGTCCTACGTCCCACGAGGCCGAATATTTTCCCACGAGTCCTACGTCCCACGAGACCTACGTCCCACGAGTCCTACGTCCCACGAGGCCGAGTATTTTTCCCACGAGTCCTCGGTCCCACGAGTCATGGGGCCCGCGAGTCCTACGTCCCACGAGTCCTACGTCCCACGAGACCTACGTCCCACGAGTCCTACGTCCCACGAGGCCGAATATTTTCCCACGAGTCCTACGTCCCACGAGTCCTCGGTCCCACGAGGCCGATTTTTCTCATATCGTATTTTCTTTTATCAGAATGTTTTTCAACATCAATGAAACATTTTGTAAGCTGAATTATACAACATGAATTAATTTAGTTGTGGTAAGTACCATAGGTACTAGCATGGCGAATAATGGTGGCATCTCATTTCGCGGAGGCGGGTTTGAGACTGATTTGGGACTATGTCTAAAGACGTCCCTTATCCTTCTCAGTAGTGACGGGTCCTGGATTACAGGAGGGGGGGGGCACCAAAATTTTCGGTTTAAAATGTACGGTCAATGAGTGGTTTTCAAATTATAGGGGCGCGTCCCCTCCCGAATTTACGCGCCCCTATAATTTGAAAACCACTCATTGACCGTACATTTTAAACCGACAATTTTGGAGCCCCCTCCCCCCTCCTGTAATCCTGGACCCGTCACTACTGAGAAGGATAAGGGACGTCTTTAGACATAGTACCAAATCAGTCTCAAACCCGCCACCGCGAAATGAGATGCCACCATTATTCGCCATGCTAGTGCCTATGGTATTAACCACAACTAAATTAATTCATGTTGTATAATGCAGCTTACAAAATGTTTCATTGATGTTTAAAAAACATTCTGATAAAAGAAAATACTTTGCTCATTTTTTCATATTATATATTTCTGGTCAGTTTCCCAAATTATTCAAAATTTATAATAAAAAAGCTGCATCACTTCACCGTGATCCCGTCGCATTTTACTCCAAGTTGATTTCTAACCTTCGGGTTTATGCCAGGTTTCTATAGCTTCTGACACTCGAGCATTGAAGAGTTAACGGGTATTAGGGACAACCCTACCGGGGGCTTACTGATAGCTCAGTAGGTTAGAGCGCCTGACTAGTATCCAGGAGGTCTCTGGTTCGAATCCCGATGGTACCCATTTTCTTTGCTCATTTTTTCATTTATATATTTCTGGTCAGTTTCCCAAATTATTCAAATTTATAATAAAAAAGCCTGCATCACTTCACCGTGATCCCTCGCATTTACTCCAAGTTGATTTCTATCCTTCGGGTTTATGCCAGGTTTCTATAGCTTCTGACCACTCGAGCATTGAATGAGTTTAACGGGTATTAGGGACAAACCCCTACCGGGGCTTACTATATGCTCAGTTAGGTTAGAGCGCCTGACTAGTATCCAGGAGGTCTCTGGTTCGAATCCCGATGGTACCCTTTTCCTTTGCTCATTTTTTCATATTATATATTTCTGGTCAGTTTTCCCAAATTATTCAAAATTTAATAATAAAAAAGCTGCATCACTTCACCGTGATCCCTCGCATTTACTCCCAAGTTGATTTTCTATCCTTCGGGTTTATGCCAGGTTTCTATAGCTATTCTGACCACTCGAGCATTGAAGAGTTAACGGGTATTAGGGCAACCCTACCGGGGCTTACTAATAGCTCAGTAGGTTAGAGCGCCTGACTAGTATCCAGGAGGTCTCTGGTTCGAATCCCGATGGTACCCTCCTTTTCTTGCTCATTTTTTCATATTATATATTCTGGTCAGTTTCCCAAATTATTCAAAAAAAAAGAAAAATACGATATGAGAAAAAATCGGCCTCGAGGGACGAGGACTCGTGGGACGTAGGACTCGTGGGAAAAATATTCGGCCTCGTGGGACGTAGGACTCGTGGGACGTAGGTCTCGTGGGACGTAGGACTCGTGGAAAATATTCGGCCTCGTGGGACGTAGGACTCGTGGGACCGAGGTCTCGTGGGACGTAGGACTCGTGGGACCGAGGACTCGTGGGAAGACATATCAATTCTAGTTGTAAACTTAAGGGGAAGAGGGCGCTATCATCTACGCAAGCGAACGCGGCATAGACTTTTGTATTTTGCACAGTTTTTTTCACTTGTTTTCTTTATTATGGCGAGCAACTACCTTTTCAAAGAAATGACAACTTGAATAAGTACGCTAAGAGTCTGAATTTTTCAAAATAGGAATAACTATTGCAAAGGGAAAAAAGTCCTGTCACTTGTGTCAATTCGAAATCCTAGTAAGATCACAATTCCTGTACAATATGGCCAATTTTGCTCTCAAAATTAGCTTCATACGCATGCATAGTCATCTTCCTCGATTACGCATAATTATATTACACCTTAATGATCAAGCAGTTTTTAAAAGCTTGAATTCTCAGCTTTCCAAATATGGTACATTCATTCGACTGGTTAAAAAAAAGTCCTGTCACTCTGAACATTATCACAAACGAATCTTTACTCGATGGTCAATATTTCCGCATATCACATGCATATCGCATGTGGAGGTCGTCTTCGCAAGATGTGACAAGATCACTATTTAATCAATAATCGTTAGGAAACTCAAATCTAAAGTGAAATAAAGATTCTGATTACAACTTTAGCACAATGGTGTTATAAGGCTTGCCAAAATGTCTTTTTCCCACTCTGGTCTGAAGCATCTACCTACGAAAACTATGATAAAAGTTCAATTATTTATTTCATGTCCATGACTAATTTCCTCTAACGGATCGACTGACAATACCATTATACCGACAGGGAAGTTTTCTTAGGCGAGTTTTTGTACGCTAAGTAATAATTGCATGCAGTTGTCAATCAGTCGCTTCCCGCCGTTAGCGCGGGTTTTGTTGACATTAATGTAGAGCCGTATAATTTTCTGCGCCGCTCAGCTGCATGTATTTCCACTAAACTCATGAATGTAATGTTGTGTTTCCCCTCCTCAAATAATGGACGCGTCTTTATGTTAAGATTTAATGTCACGTTAGATTTACATTTCACGTGGAGTAGAATTGATATGCCCCATTCCACATACTCAGTCCTGAGAATTTAATCTTGGTTCTACAAAAATTATACTCGTAATTGGGGACAAATAAATTATTGTTCTGTCGTATATCATATTTTATTTTATTTTTAATGAAACAATTACCTAAACATTTTGACAAGGAGTTATTGATATATTGATACATGAAATTAAAAGTAATAAATTTATGAATATCATAAATATTTAATAATTTCTTTTCTTTAAACAAAGGATTTGAGTGAGAGTAGGGATCAGAGTTGGTGATTATCCGTATTGCACGTTTTTGAAGTACCTGAATACGATTTAAAAGATATTTTGCACAATTACCCCATACAATATTGCAATAAATAAGATGAGGGAAAATCATAGTAAAATATAGACTTAAAGAATATGCTTAGGTACGATTGCACTTATTCTACTTATTGCACCGATTGCTCTAGATATTTTACAGCATATGTCTTTAACGTGATAATTCCAGATTAAATGATTGTCTAAAGTTACTCCCAAAAATTTGGTAGTTTTTACAATTGAAATATCAAAACCAGCAATTTTAACATTCATAGTATCAATATCAATATGTTTATTTTTAGTATGAAATACCATGCATGTTGTTTTATCAGTATTTGATTTCAACTTGTTAGCTAAAAACCATTGGTCTATCTTGCACAATTCCCCATTTAATATTGCACAAACATTCTGTATATTATTTCCAGTTATAAAAAAATTGCTATCATCTGCGTATAATACTGAATCTAATATATTACTGATTAAATGAAAGTCATTTATATACAAGATAAAAATTAAAGGACCCAAAACAGATCTCTGCGGAACACCAATATTAATAGTTTGTACAGGGGATGAATAACCATTTAAATACACATATTGTTTACGATAGTAAATGTAGCTCTTAAACCATTCTAAGGCAATTCCTCTTATACCATACTATTTCATTTTTTGTATAAGAATATCGTGATTTATACAATCAAATGCGTTTGATATGAAAATACCAATAACAAACCGTTATTTTCAAATGCATTAGCTATTTTATCACAAAAATCGATTAATGCCATATATGTAGAGAAGTTAGGTCTAAAACCAAATTGTTTTATATCATTGTGACATAAATATGACAATAAACGTTTGTGCATCAGTTTTTCAAATAACTCAGAAATTACAGATAAAATAGAAATTGGTCTGTAGTTGGACAATATAGATTTATCTCCTTCTTTATATATATAGGTACGCATTTTGCTAACTTGAGGGCATTGGGAAAGATCCCCTTGTCTATTGACAAATTAAAAATAGTACATAAGGGGGTTACTAAAAGATGAATAGATTTTTTTTTTTTTTTAAACACTGCATTCAATGCCATCGTATCAAGGATTTTTATTCAATTGAAGTTCAGACACAGCTTTAATTATATCAAAAGGTTGTATGCGGCTGGGAAAGAAATAATTTACGACGTTATGGGGAAGCAGAAACTTATCAAAAGCATGAACACACAGAGGCAATGTATTAATTGTATCTGATCCAATAGTTGTAAATATTCGTTAAACATATTAGCAATAAAAATATTTCCTTACAATCAGATGTATTATTACCAAGAAGATTAATATTAAAATGCTGCACTGTTGTCTTTTGTTTTATTCAGAAGGTCATTAATTACTTTCCATGTGCTTCTGATATTATTCTGTACATTACAAAAATAAGATTAATAATATAATTGCTTAAAATGCCGTAACTTTGTTTCTATATTTTGTTTACGTTGATTTTCTATGTTCAGTTAGATTTTTTTATATTATCGAAAATATAATATTTTCGATATAGAATATTCTTTTTTCTACACATCTTCTTTTGATCACTATTGAACCATGAGAATTCTTAAATTTCCTGTCTGATTTCGGCAGGTAGACTAGGCCAATACAAATCAGAATCTGTAGAATAATCTTATGGCACAATAAGGATAGGTCTATACGTTGAAATCATTCATGAAAGCTTTCAAGGAACCCATGGCGCCCCAAAACGCTTCCAAAATGGTCTACTGAGGTAGGGCTGTAAGGCCTACCTCTTGCTATTTCATCAGAATTTTTTTCCCTTCATCTTTCCTCCTTTCTTCCTGGAGGCTGTGTCGTGAAAACGGAAAAGTAGAACCATGTTGGGACCAAGGCCCTATATAGGGCCTTGGTTGGGACGGATGGCACATACAAAAACATGATGCCTGCAGCCTCCTTCACCGTCTTCGGTGGAAGGAGTATGAAAATACAATGGGATGGACAGTTGATCAATGTTTTCCTCCCGTAATTTTTTAGAGGAATCCCACATCAATAACCTTCAATGAAAATAAAATCAATATTGCGTCAGAGGGCATATCACTATTGCGCAATGCAGCATATCGTTGCACCACTGACTGCATGCATAGTAATTTCTCCGTCTCTCTCAATTCCGCCCTGAACATGATGAAATCAATGATAGTTCGAAACTATGATAATCATTATTTGATCAGATTGGGAAAAATTTAAAACTCTAATTGATTAAGTTTTAAAAAATACAAATATTTCATTAACGAATGATTATGTCAGTAAATATTGAAGATTATAAACTGTCTTAAGACCAGGTTCACAGTGTGCTTACAAAATACGTCATTGACATTAGTTTCGATCATTTTTTTAACCCAAATTGAAGGCTTTTCCTAAAACTGTATTATGAACATTTTTATTTAAATTCTGTAATATGGTATGGCACTCTATCTTGCTATGGTAACCACATATTGACAAGAATTTTATCAAAATTTGGGGTCATTTTCTATATCCATATTACTTAACAATCTTAAAGTTTTATCAATGGGGTTTCTTTGTTGTAACTGAAATAAAATGTCATTGTTTCTTTTCATTTTCTTACTTTTTATATAATGTCATATCACTCAAACAATAGATATGATAGAAAAATATAAAAATTCAAATGAGTGTATCCCTTGCAATTCATAGACCGTGGTTTAATCACAATGTTAGTTTGCGTAAACTGTGAAAATTAGTACAAAAACAATTAACTTTTTATGATATAAGTTAATTGCGAAAAAAAACCTCTTGTGGTAAAATTATGTTTTTCCTATACATATAGGTGTCACAGGGGGAAATATTTCCCCGTTGACTCGTGTGTTAATTTAAGATTTTGAAACGTTTGGCGAGAAAAGGGTGAAAATTGGGCCAACTGTATAATGTCTAGTAGTAATTTAAAGACAATTTACTCATCTTCTCATTGATAGTCTCAAAACATGGGCATAGCCATGCAGCTCAATTTTTAATGAAACAAGAAAATATAGCGGAACTTTGCTTTGATAAATGCATTTTGCAACATTTGACTTTTTACTTTTCTCCATATTCTGTGCATTGAAGCATGACATAATCATTACAAGTAGGATATCAATAAAAAGAGGAATAAATTATCTTTCCAATGGTATGAATATCAGGAATAACTAAAGCGTACCTGAAAAGTTATCATGGCCCAAAGTCTATTTGCGAAACTTTTTGTGAGGGGTTTAATTAATACATTTTCGTCAATCTGGTGATTGATATTTGAATTGAATTGAATTGAATTGAATTGGTTTATTTAGCAAAATTTCATCGCGGCCAAAGGCCGAATTACAAAAACTTTTTACAGGATAAAAACATAAGATAGCGTATACAATATAAAATACATGTGCATATATAAAAGGCGATATTGTACCAAATTATATGATTACCGACAATTCATAGATATAGTCATATAGTGTTAACATAAACAAATAAACAAGAAAAGATACGATTTTGCTAGGTTCAGCTTATTTGGAAATTAAGGGATTAAACAAAATGTTTACGTTTAAAGTGTAAATTACAGATTATGAATATGGAATTTATAAACAGATTATATAAAAATTAGGTTTGAGGTAAATGTCTTTAAAGTAATAAAGTAATTATTGTTTTCCTGTTCTAGTTTATAAACTTCAAAGATAAACATATAGAAATTAAGGATTTAATCATGTGCAGACAATAATTGAGAGAGAAATATGAGTGTATAGTAGTCAAACATCATTTAAGTTAATTGTAAATATAGTGATATCTGCATAATTATGCCCAAATCGATACATTCGATAAAAATATGTAAATTGTGTGAAAAAATGAAAGGAGACTATATTCATAATTATTATAATTCTCGTCATCCGGGTATTACAATAGAAATTACATAAATGCATTTATCAAAGCAAAATTAGTTATTTTGTCGTAAGACTCACAGTCTGTGTGTCTTCGAAGTAAGCGTCCTCTTTTGTTGACCACGAATGATTTCAATAGATGAATAAACAATGAATAAATTATACAATATATCTGTAACAGCCTCTACCATATAAGTGTATTAACTACGGATTGTAATTGTTGTAATGCAATTTTTGGCATTTTTCCATGTATTTATTTATTAGTTTTCTTTTCTTCTTTTTTTTTTATTTATTTTTTTCCAGCGTAAATAGAGCCCAAATAAGGTTACCTTCACATTAAAATTTTAGTTTTAGAAAATGAACGGTCAAATAATAAAAAAATTATATATAGGGGGCACAATGTGCCTGTGATTTTTTTTTTTTAAATACCTTGTTCTTACTGGGCCAACTATTAAGCAAAATATGAAGTTTGTATACTCAAACGATTACATTACGGGTGGTAGAGTAGCCGTGCCAAACGGAACTCGGTAGCCTAATCATGGAAATTGGATTTTTATTTTATTTGGAATTATTTTGTAAAAGCATACCGCAATTTGTGCCCGTCCATGTTTGCGAATGACTCATTATACATCCATATCTCACCCCACCCCCCCCCCTCCCTCCTCTCTCTCTCTCTCTCTCTCATGTGCGACCATTTCTACGCCCATCATTACCTTCCATGGAGTGTATACTATAGTCACCATCATCATAATCATTATAATATCACTCAATGATTTAAAGTATCTCGATCTAGGACTGAGTAAGAGCACTTCACGTAATTAAACATAATTCTACCTGAATAGACCATTTACTATTCCACCTTTTCTGCGTAGGCCCTTACACCATAATGTTATGGTTTTTTGTATTGTTTTTTTATTTTTTTTATTACTACTTCTTTTTTTTCTTTTTCTTTTTTATTATTACTAGTAAGGCCTCCTCATCTACAATCTGTGTTTTAAAAAAATGATACAGTCGGGGGGAAAATAATTTAGGTGTGACATTTTTTTTAATAATGTGTGTATGTGGTACCAATTTAAAACCAAAAGATTTTCCTTGCTGATGCACTTTGTTCTGTATAATTTGCTTTCGCTAAACAAAAGTTATGCTAAATTTTGTGCAACGAGGAACAAATCAAAATTACGCACTTCTATAGTATTCTATTATGCGAAACCTACACAAAAGCATGAACGTCGTGCGAAAATTGATTTTTCTTGATTGTAGAAAACTGGTCATAACTCGGAAATTACAGCACCAAATGTGATGAAAAATTGCAGAAGAAAGTCTGATTTTCCTGCTTTATGAACATACCAAACAATACCAAGTTGTAATTAATCTTCATACTATAAAAAAAAAAAGTGTTTTTCACTTGTACCATTTTATTTGACACAGACAGTATATTCCTTCGAGCGCACTAGTATCCACTAATCTTCACCATCATGATGACTATAATCATGATTAACAGCTAACACATGCAGTATCCCATTTCATCTAATAATACTCTTGGAAGTAAACTCGTATCATTTCATAATTTCGACAACTCTCTCATCATTATTTTTCTTCTAATTTAGACCCTTCTTTATTTCATCAAGACCACATCCTGCGATGATAATGGAAAAACAAAACACATCGATTGTTAATTTGTTCATTTTTTATTACTTTGAATACATACGATTGTCCTTCTTCAGAGAAGAATGTTATTAAAAAAATTAAAAAGAAAAAGGCATGAATCTGTAATATCGTCTATTGAGGGCCAAAAGGGCGTTAACTTATTGTCAAAGGGCAGTATTGCTTTCAGCCGATATCATACCGAAATGATAAGTAACAATACGGATTCATTTCTACAATATACGCTTTGAATTATGTTCATCATATTTACACACTGGTCCATAAACTACTCCAACACAAAATCAATCTTGAATAAGAAGGGGTTAAACAGTTCAAGAAGTATGGCTTTCACTTTTGAAAAGACATTGGGCTAATTCAATGCATTTAAAATTAAAAGAAAATAATTGTTTGTTTGGGGGTTTTTTTCTTTTCAAGATAACTGTAGACATAATGTTTTCAATTAAAGCAATACCTTTTTAAAAAGAGGGGCATTTTTCAGAAATACACGTGATCTACATTCTTCCTGAATTACATTCCGCTATTAAACAGAGAAGTTGACATTTATTCTGCTACTTCCAACTCAATACCAATGTGAAATGGTATCAGCGTTCAAAATGACATTGTCATTGACCGTGTCATCGACCGTGTCGACGTCCATATGCGATATCCATGCAAGGTGTAAAGAGCAATCATTCCAAGTGACGTCATAATAACGATCCAAAAGGTCAAGGCTATTCAAGGTGTCGGAAAGGTATAAAATGTTCTTGGTGTTTATCATCTGTTTATTCCTTGGTCATCATGGAGACAAATTCTGGAAAATATGAGGAGAGAGAACAAAAAGGGCAGCATTAGTATCATGCAGTTGTTTGTTTAGAAATTCATTATTTTATTTTAATGTAATGTAAAAATTACGTGAATGAAGGCATTATAAATTGATAATTGCCCATTTTAAGATACCTTAGAAAGAATTAAATAAGACAAATTTAATGTACTTGATTTACGTGGCCTTCCAACAAGATGGTGATTATTGGCATGAAAGAAAATCAAATTAGAGGCCTACACTGTGTATAAGGAGTTGTTGTTATCCCAGCTAACAATTGGACGTTCTCTGAACGTTTTAAGAACGTTCCAAGTTCGTTCTATGGACGTTTTGTCAAAATGTTTAGAAAACGTCCTTTTGTGGAAGGTTTTGGACGTTAATAAAACGTTCCAAATGGACGTTTAGAAAACGTTTTCTAAACGTTTAAAAACCCAAAAAGAACCTTTCGAAAATTTATAAGGACCTGTAGAAAACCTTTGGAACCTTATAAAAGTCCAAAAACCTTTTACAACGTTCTGTGGACGTTCTACGGACGTCCAGAAAACCTTTAAAAAAACCTTTGGAACGTTCCATGGACGTTCTGCGGACGTCCAGAAAACCTTTAAAACGTTCCGAAAACGTTCTGCGGACGTCTGGAAAACCTTTGGAACGTTCAGAAAACGTTTTAAGAATGTCTATAGGAACGTTTGTAGAACCTATTAAAAACTTATGTAAACAATGTAATAGATAAAAATATGTTATTTGCACCTCAAGCTCTTGGCCAAATTGTGGAATGGCACTTAGGAGTGAAGTTCCTCCAATCAAAATCATGCTTAAAGGGCAGACTTGAGTTGGATTTATTTTGATTTAACACTAAATAATGCTCCAGTAAACTTATATTTTATTGAAAGTATCGTTTGTAATGGTTAGTTATTACTTTATTTGTTATGTTAGTACATTCCAATACCGAATTAGTGTTTTTTAATCTTTATGTGTGTTTCTGAACAATATTACAATAAAACGAAACACCAAAACGTGAATTTATTACTGCTAAATAGAAAAAAAAATCATTAAAAACGTTTATTTCCATATGTATAACGTATTATATGCAAATTACCACTCATTTGCATAAAGTCCTATTTGGACGTTTTAGAAACGTTCAGAAAACGTTCAATAAAATATGTCTCGTTATAAGGTTCCAAATAAAACGTTTTGTGAACGTTTTGATTAAAACGTTCCATTTTGTAACGTCCAAAGAACGTTTAAAAACGTTCTTTTTGGAACCATTATTTTTTCACAAATTGAAAGTCCAGCTTGGACGTTATATGAACGTTTTCTAAACGTTCATTTCAGACGAGGACCTACGGGACCTGAATAAAATGTTTTTAAAACGTTCTGAAAACGTTTTGTGTTTGCTGGGATGGTTATTCAAGACTAGAAAGAATCATCTTTGTTATCTATACAGTGCTGTCTATGACATCGTCCTAAAAGATTAGTATCAAGTATTATTGTGCGTCTCAAATTCCGATGGCAAAATATTTGGCAAAACACAACTTTACAGGCTTAAAAACTATTCATGCCCGTCATGGCGTGGACCTATCATGCCTATAGCAACGTGACAAACACTCACCTTCATAGTTGACCTGACCATCACCATCGACATCAGCTTCCCTGATCATTTCATCGACCTCCTCATCGGTTAGCTTCTCACCAAGATTCGTCATCACGTGACGAAGCTCAGCAGCACTGTCATCGTGGAAGGAAATTAAAAAAAAAATGAGTCTGTTGCAATATATTTCAGAGGGTGTTTCACCGAGTCGATCGTAAGTTACGAACAACTTTACACACAAAATGTGAAGAGCCAAATGGGATACCCGAAATTCTTCTTGGGTTTTAATTGTATTTCCCACAATCTCCATTGAATTGATGTTACAAATTATCGTTGAGCTCTAAAATGTTTGTTAATCTTCATTTTCAACTTTTTACTTAGTAAAGCACACCCCAGTTGTAACTATGGAACAAGCCTAATGTAATATCCCAAGGAATCACAAGGAAATTTCTCCTCCTTACCCAAGTATGAATAAGCTCTCCTAAAATAGGGGTAAGGTGTTAAGGAACGTGGATTGGGTGTTTGGGATTTTTGTATCATTATTTATTGTTATTTCATTAAACAAACCATGGTTTGATAAATGATACACTTCCTGTTGTTCCGTCTTATAGAAACACCATGCCAGCTAGTGACAGGCGCTCGAAAAGGTATCACTTTGAAACAATCCTTCATCAGGAAATATTTTTTATTTTAAAAAAAAATCACATAACTTTTTTTGGACCGTAGTTTTTTCATAAACGTGGATGTGAACCACATTAAAAGCTTACCCTCAAACATCCTTCTATAATCCAATGAAAAATACCTAATTAATATTTATATTCTTTTTCTGCAAGATATGATAACGCCGAAATAAATTTAGGCATACATTCAAATCATTATTCATCCCGTCTCAGAAACAAAATTAATGATAGTATAGGCCTACTAGCTTTCTTTAATTATTGTCCTCTTGAGAAACCCGCCAGCTTAGTGCGGATAAAATAGTTCCAGCTCTCACTTTAAGTATCGGGTCTTAACGTCACAAAGGGGTGTAGGGTCAGTAAGAACTATTCAGTTAAGTCAGATCATTAGCCCTTGAGGTCATCCTCTTAATAGCCACTTTAAGAAAAATATTGATTTGACATCGATTTCAAAGGTTAGTGTCGGTGAGCCATAGTGGATTACATTGCAGAACTTAATTTAGAAAGTATATACCCGATATCTTCTATTCAGGAGCTATTTTTACAGAAGTTTTGACACCACTGAGTATGAAATTATGGAATACTCTTTCCTCCATGTTCGTACGATTTTTTTTTTATTCAGTGAAACCCCTTGTTAACGCCCTCAATTTAATTTAAAGAGAGAGAGAGAGACAAAAAAAAAACAAAACAAAACAAAACAAAACAAAACAAAAAACACACAAGGAAAAATGATGTTTCATTACTATGATTACCAATCACTATTAATTACCAAAACCTCCACACTCTATTTTGGTTCGAGGACATATACCTTTTACACGCCACCCCTGTAGGACAATCGCCCCTTGGCCTCTTCTCTATCCAAGCACCGGGGTACTTGTCCTGGGGTGGTTATCATCTGGGCAGTTGTCCTGAGGATAATTTTCCTGAGAGTAATCGCCTTTGTATTTGAGCTACTTGTAACCGTCCAAGGGCAATTGTCCTGTAAATGTTTTGCAGGGTGTATAGTATCGGGGCCTTGTGTCGGGGATATACGCTTTCAACTTTACCTGATGTATCCGTTGCCATCCTTGTCGAAGACTCTGAAAGCTTCTCTAATCTCTTCTTCGCTGTCTGTATCTTTCATCTTCTTTGCCATCATTGTCAAGAACTCTGGGAAGTCGATATTTCCGTTACCTGAATGCAAAGGGACAAAGAGTACAGAATGTTATTATTGGGGTACGGTACATTATGTCGGAAAGTCTCTTTTTTTATATATATACCGTATATTCTCCCTGCAAAATTATGTTTAGTTCTTAGAGGAAATACATTTGAACTTTTATTTTCGGGGCACGAAAATAACTTTCCTCCACGCTCTATTGTTATCATTGAATGATACACATTGGTTTGTGATAATTATTGTCTATGCTGAAGAATCTTGCGTGTTATAAGGTTGGGGAAGCAATTCACAGATCAAATATCCGCTAGTTATTCATACGATCGCAAATTCCACGTGGTATCCCTTTAGTGATTGGTTTTAAAAAACATTGTCAAAATTACGGTTTGCTAATATCTATTTTTCTTAACTTTCTGCGATATAAACTTACCATCAGCATCTACTTCGTTGATCATATCTTGAAGCTCAGCCTCAGTTGGATTCTGACCCAGTGATCTCATCACAGTACCCAACTCCTTAGTAGTGATGGTGCCATCACCATCCTTGTCAAAAAGGGAGAAAGCCTCCTTGAATTCTGTAGAACAGATTGGGAGATAAATGTGTTCAGTGTTCGATGGAGGCAGCACGATCATAAATGAAGCCTTATCCCATAAACTTCTTGAATTTTAACTTGTATTGTTTTCACACAGAATATAAGGATAAAATAATTATTACAATCATTATGTATGAGCGAGGAGTATACAGACAAGGTTTGCATAGCAATAACTTTGAATTATGTTGAGGAACCTTGTAATAATTTCTTATTCTTGGTAATAAAAAAAAGTATGTACTTTTGAATGTTTAATTCTTTTCTTTTTTTTTTTAAGAGTGAAAAGGTTCATTTGACGGAGTGAGTTTAAAATAAACATTGTGTATTTTCACTCGAAATTCACTCAAATTTCACTCTAAATTTTCCTTTTTTGAGATTCACTCCGTTACGAGTGAACATTTTCACTTCTTAGGGAGTTAAATCGTAGAGCAAATGTGTTGCTCACTTGAGTGTCATAGGTCAACGAGCTCAATGTTTCAGGTAAGAAAAAATAATAATTATGCATAATATAATTATCTCACCTGCGATTTGTTCTTCCGTAAGTTCATTCGCCTGTTAAAATCAAATAAATAAATACAGAGAGGAAAATGCTGGAGAATTTTTAAACACCCCCCCCCCCCCCAAAAAAAAAACAACAACAACAACAACAAACAAAACAACAACAACAAAACAAACAAAAACAAAAACAAAAACAAAAAACAAAAAACACGCAAACACACAAAAAAGGGACCCAAAATTATATACAGTGGAATAGTGATGAAAAAAAAAAGCTTCGTATGTCACGTCCGCCTCAGCCCCCCCCCCCCCCTCCTCCTCCTCCTTTTCCTAACCGCCATTGGTATGGTGCACACAGTGCAGATAATGGCAATATTCGATACATTATAATTATTACCCCCCCCTCAGGCAGTATAAACCATACACAATCGTTTTGGGAATTGGGGAACATTAAGGGCTCAGTTTGGGAGGAAATCCCGGGGAAAGAACCATTGAAATAGGGGTCTTTTAGCATTTTCCCCCGAACTATTGTTAATTAGGGGTAGTTTCAAATATTTCTGGAACAATCTGGGGGGGCATTTCATCAAAGGACTTGTCGGACATTTTATCTGACAAATTTGCTCTCAGCCAATCAGATGCAAGCATTTCAGTAGTTTGTCGGATAAAACGTCCGACAAGTCCTTTGATGAAATGCCCCCCCCCCGGCCCCCCCGAAATATGGACCAAAAACCTGTTAATATAGGGTAATTTATTGGCTACCCACCAAAAGGCCTGTAATACGAGGGCGGGCAGATTCCCTTTCAAAAGCTTGCAATATAGGGGTAATTTTGACGCAGCTTCCCTTATACAAATGCCCTTGATAGGGGGTATCTCTAAAAGAATCCGGAACGAGCAATATTATTGTTACACGTGTATGGTTAAGCGCCTGAGTGGGGGCCGGGAATTATTATTGTCAATTATATGGAATATAATGGCGCATGCAAACCCCACAATGATTCAGTCAAAGTGTCTAAATGCACAAACTGATATCGTAAATCAACATAATAATTTAAAGATCATTTATGATTATAAAGTCAAAAATATTGTCGCAAAAATTTGGCATTTCAAATAATCTGGTATAGGAATGGAAAAGCTTGATACCACACATTAACACCGAAAGTTTACGTGTATTAATTTTTAGCATAATATTCATTCAGCTCTTTCAAGCCTCACACCTGAAACCTATTCTCTTAGAAAACACCTTTTAGTCGCGTCTTTCCTGGACAGATCCAGTACACGTTTAGTGCAATTCTTAACTTACCATTTTATGTGAATTCCTGTTTAAAAAATGATGCAGAAGACAAATGAGGATCCGTTTATTAGGTCCAAAGATGCTGAAAACAGGAGGTCTTTCACCTACGACTTTTCCGAGACTGGGGTAGTTAGGCAAAAGTGATTTCTCTTCTAGTATCCCGCGGGAGCAACGGTTTTGTGAATACTCTTTCAGTGACCCGTCGCGTGAAAGAAATCGATTATTGTGTTCACTCCGGGAGTTACTAAGCAATATTATCTCCTGGGTTCAACCCCCTTCTCTCGAGGTAAACTTCATCAGATCGAAGTTGTGAAATAGCTCGCTACTTTTGACCTCATGAATTGGAGATTAGGTTATAGAATATGTAGGCCCCTTCTCTCAATGAGCGCTAGATTGAGCGAAATATCCGGTTACGTTATCTTGTATCTATTTGCAAAATATTGGGCTATTTTTCAGTTCATCCTTTTAAACCGCAGCTCCAAGTTGATTTACAGTACAAGTTCAGTAATGAAAGCACCCGCTGATGAATGATGCGCACCTTATGTCGTGAAAATTTGAATACTCGACCTGGTGCTGAAAAACTCCCGCCTAGCTTTACAGCTGACGTAAGGCATTGCCCCGGACCCGCCAAAAGCGGGCTATTACAAAACTTCGGTCTAATGAAAAGCACCTTTTGTATGCGGCAGCTAGGTATTAATTATTCATCAGACGCAATGCGCAATGCGTTCGTTGCATTGATGAATTGAAAAATAGAATCACAAAAGAAACAAACTGTATGCACAAGAACGTATTACGTAACCACTAATCAGTTATTGCAAGATTGACAACCTTGGAAATCGAAAATAAATGTGATAAAAAACTTTGTTAACGTTAATACGGTTATAGGTTAACCCTCCTTCTCGTGGTCTTGTTTTTGTATTATTGTATCTTTGTGTTTTGTTCTTGTTGTTGTTGTTGTTGTGTTTTTTTTTTGTTTTTTTTTGTTTTGTTTTTTTTTTTATTATTATTATTTTAAAGCCTACCTTTGTCTTCTTTTTCTTTCTTAATATGTACAAAGTTTGGAGGAATTTCCAGGGGTTTTTTAACTTTGGAGGAAAAAAATCTACAAAAGCAATCATAAACCTCAATTATTCCCTAGATCCAAGATAACAGGGAAAAGTGGTTCAGTCTAACCTTTACCAACTCATGTAAGGTCAGGGATACCGTAAGCACCATACAACTTTACCTTTGGTAATTATAAATTTGAAATTTCCAATGTTAATGAAACGGTGATTGAACGTACGTATCACTTGAATACTATAGGGCCTATACATGTATAATGCAATGATGCAAACTTAGCCAATTAGGTTTAATGCCTGTAGGTCAATTATTTGTAAATAATTTGACTATGACTACTAGTATTGTCGACTTTTGTTTAAGGTTGATTAAAATAATTTTGTATTCCAAGAACCAATGTTTATCAACCCCTTTCCGACACACGTTTTAGCCGTTCATTGGACCCAACGTCCTGATCATTGACGCGTGAGTGATAGTGAAAGGGGAGTGGATAACGAAGGTATTATTGATCGGGACTTTCTATTGTCATTAAATTCGATGTACCTTTCACCGCTAATCAATATTTGTATACCAATGACACATCACTAGTGCGCAATGCGACATATCCCTACGCTACAGGCCCACAATGAAAATAATATATGCTGCAATAATTCATCAACGGGTCTGTGAATTTAAGTTTAGTCAAGCCGATTAAATCCCATTAGTATATTAAAATTATTAGGGTTCGTTCGCATACTGATCGATGGGAGATTTCGATTTTCTGATTATTGTCGATGTCATGGGCGAAGAGAGCGGGAGGGAATGAATACACACTCCCATAGACTTCATAAGGTGGAATACAAAAAAAAAATGATACCCCAATCCCCACTTCGTGTATACCTCTACAGACCGTATAAAAAAAGTGGTACAGTCGGGGAAATAATTCAGTGGAATAAAATAATAACCAAAAAACACATGATGTACGATCCCATTGCACTTTGGTCCGATCCCACCCTCCCCCAAACAAACCTAGACCTTAATCGACACATTGTCGAATATGCATAAAGATGATTGCATTCAGACTCGTCGAACTGTTTCAGGGGCGTATCCAGGATTTCCCAATAGGGGGGGCGCAAGGAAAATTTTATCGCCGTCAGGGGAAGGGGGAGGGGGTTCTTCTAATTCATATTGTACATGAAATTCCACATTTTTTTTCAATTATCACAAAAGTTACATAGTTTCTATACCCTAAGACAATGTATGTTGCGTAGAAACCTATTTATGTGTGCATTATATACCCTTCTGAATTGGAATCTGCGAGCGCGAAACGAGAGTCGAAAATGTTGAGGTTTTTAAAGTTATATGAAATAAATAAAGGGGCATTTTCTAGTACTAGAAAATGGTAGATTATTGTGTATAATAGACCCAATTTAGTATCCGCGAGCGCGAAGCGCGAGCTGAAAAGTTTTAAAGGTAAAATTGGAGTTATTATTTGTGCATTATGATTTGGTATCAGCGAGCGCGAAGCGCGAGCCGAAAATTTGGGGTTTAAATTTTTTTAAGGTAACTTTAGAACTATTATTGTGCATTTGATTTGGTGTCAGCGAGCGCGAAGCGCGAGCCGAAAATTTGGGGTTTAGAATTTTTTAAGGTAAAATTTAGAGTTATTATTGTGCATTTGATTTGCATCAGCGAGCGCGAAGCGCGAGCCAAAAATTTGGGTTTCAAAAAGTATTTTGAATTAATAAAGGGGTACTTTCTAATAACCCATGAGGCCAACTATGTTTCCCAGGAGGCCGAGGGCCAGGAGGCAGAGGGTCCAAGAGGCCTCTTTTCTTTGTGAAATTTTGAAACTTTAGTTTTAAAATATTTTTACTTTTCGTCACTAATGTATTCTTTTTCCTAAAAAAAAGGGCGTTTGAGCAATTATTGCAAAATACAATATGAGAAAGTCGGCCTCGTGGGCCCTCCCCACATTAAAGGCCTTAGTTATGGTCGTTTAGAACCAAATTCCCTTCTCTTTCTTCTTTTTCTCTTTCTTTACCTTTTTCCTTCTTTCTCCCTTTTTCTCCTCCTTTTTTTTTTTTTTTAGTCGGCCAATAGGGGGGGCGCGCGCCTGTTGCGCCCCCCCCCTGGATACGCCCCTGTGTTTACAGTGCTCCAGCAAACCTCTCTTTTTGAAGACTGGTTTAGACAAGCGTTGTAACAACATTGAGGTAATGAACAATTTCCGCTTGTCATTGATTTTGATTGAAAATATACTTTGAAAGAAAGTGTAAAAAAAAGTCAACTAAAACAATTGAACTTACGACATTCAAAAGGGACCTTACCTTTCAGATGGAAGTGGAAATTGATCGTACCTGAAACCTTTGTGCTATAATTGTGAAACAGCAGAATCTTTCGTTCTTGGCCTTTGGAACGCCCCGCGTAAAGTCTTACTTGTTGAAATTTCTAAATTCTTGGTTTTTATTTCAAACGCAGCAGTACAATTATTGTTGCTTTGTGCTCAATATGCAATCAATCGATCTATCATGTATCTATATAATTTATCGTGTTAAACTATTCAAGGTAAACCATACGTGTTTCCATTGTATGTGTTTAAATATGATGAGTTGCTCAGACCTACTCTTGGATCTCAGATGTGGTTCACGATGTTTCATGGCCGTGTGCACAAAAAAATAAACATTTCTTTAGGCCTATGCATAGGCCCTACTGCGAAAAGACTTTCAACCAATCAGAACCGACGGTTGCTCGATAGGCCAAGAAGAAGGATGGCGATATATATGCGTATCCAGCAACCTGCAGCAACAAAGGAATATCTTCGCCACCTCCAAAAAAAAAAAGAAAAAAAAAGACTTATCACTTCATTAGTGCGCCACAGCATTATATATTTACATTCGATTGTATCTGTAATAATCTATGTGGATCATATAGAGATGGCCTTCAAACTGGCCTAGTCTTTCGTTAAATAAAAACAAAAACCGTTCAACTTATATCTACCCCCACCCCCCCCCCAAAAAAAAACCAAACAAACAACAACAACAACAAACAAGCAAACAAGCAAACAAAAAATATGATTTTCATAATCATTGTGTTAGAAAAAAGACAGAGAGAGTTATGAGGGTATAGGATCTATAATATCAGGCACGATGTATGATATTAATGGAGGATTGTCTGAGCTCATTTAATATACACTGGAGTATCATGGGGAGTAGGACGAGAAAAGAAAAGATATTTGAAAGTAACAAAGTCGACAAATATTAGTGATTGCCAAAATCAGGTTTAAACCTGGTCTGAATTCTAAAACGCGGTTCAGAATACGGGTCCGTATGTATGCTATATGACAATGTGCTAAATAGAGAAACTCACAGTTCAAAATAATAACTTATTATTTATGTGTTATCTTTTAAATTTCTAAAGGCCAATTAACCACCCCCCCCCCCCCAACTCTCATGATGGTGTAAGTAGTGTAGACATTTATCTCAAGACTATGTTAAAATCTTTTTAAAGATGTGCTGTTTATGGTGCTAAATCGAATTGAAATTTAAATACATTGGGAGACGGAAACACATAAATGTGTCCAAGAACATCGACCTTATATACACCCTCATCGAATTTCGTATGAACGCACTCTTTCCCAGGCCAGTCTGCATTCTGGCATCCCGTTGCAATTAAGCTGTGAAATCTGATATACCTCGCATAATTCCCAATATCATTTCATGCGTGCACATGCAACATGCAGAGGAGCGAAACGAATTAATGCCGGGCTGCCTTCAGTAATGAACATTTCCCATTTTTGCATTTTGTTTAATGTAGCTTGGCCGTTCTGACCTAAGCACATCCGTGTAAAATTGTCTTCATACATCAGATTAAACAGGGAAAAAAATAGTGCAGCATATTACGTTCAGTAAAATTCAAGATGTAGGCCTAACTTGTGGTGTGCTCCCCTTTCCGCATCAATATTTGATTTTTTTTTATCCTCCATGTTTATACCTATCTAAATCATTTCCTTATACATGCACTCGTTCATAAATTTTGCAACACAAAATTCATGCATTGTTATTTTTTTTATACATATTTTTTTTTCTTTTTTTACTTTTCTTTCTACATTTTTTTTTTTTTTTTTTTTGGAAATACAAGATGAAATATTTTTGGAGGTGGGGATTATCAGTGAATACAATAATTATTAAATTGTTTCATATTTTTCCTAAACAATTTACATTTCGTTTATACTTTTCGCTGTGGGGTAACGTTATAAGGGAAGAGGGAAATGACAAACGCCCACGCCAGAGAAAAAAGATTTCTTTGGGTGACAATTTTACTTACAACTGTAAATTAGAATATGATTCACCACAAGAAACTTCAATGATTTGATATATCGGTGGAATAAAGTTGCATACATCATCTCTCTCTCTCTCTTTGATTATTTAAGGGCAAGATAAATAAAGTACCTTGCACAATTATTGTTTTCACAAGTGTTCGAAATTTATCACACTGCAAGAGCAGGGGCCGCGGAGCCGGAGGGGGTCTTTAGCTCCCCCACTTTTTTTCAGCAAACTTGTACAAAATATTACCCTGTTCAGCCCCCGCTCCGCCCCCCCCCCACTTTCAAAAACGTTCCGCGGCCCCTGAAGAGTGTGTTCATAACCCCACCTCACATCATTCAGGTCAGCGTCTTTGTTACTTAATTTCATTAAATAAGAATGGTATCTCACTTCTCCGATACGTCACTGCGACGGAATCGTTTACGCGACTGATAAAAGTATTAGAGACGTCTCCACGACAGTTTTCAAAAAATGTAACAAAACTTTCAAAGAAAGTTTCAAAAATTTGTCTCCGAGACGTTTTATGAATTGAAACGCGCAAACTACTTTGAGACGGTTCTTTGAAAGTGCTTTGTTACAGTTTTTGAAAACTGTCGCGGAGACATCTCCTAGAAGTGAGATACCACCCTTAGGACTAGATTATTTACACGATTCTTACATTTAAACAAATAGAATGAATTGATTAAAAAAAAAAAAACTTTTTAAAAAACATCACATACTTCTCTCCAATAATTCTTTCTCTCTCAAATTACGTGTTCACATCTCATCCTTAATTGTAAATTGGTGTGCCTACATTTGCTCCGCCATTTTGATATTTACGAATGCGGTGGTCACAACAGGTCGACGGGTACGTAGCACATGTGTGCAACGTAGCTCGTGTCGATACATGTTGCATGGAGCCGTCGTGGGCTAATTTCCGTGTCCTACGTTTCAGTAGGTAAACATTATATAAATAGTGCATGCTCTACCATGCAACATACTAGATTATGTGCACGACAAATACTAAATTATCCCAAGGGCATATTTATTTCACCGAGGCCGTAGGCCGAGTTGAAATAGATGTGCACGAGGGATAATTTAGTATTTAGAGTTCACATAGTTAGTAATGCTGCATTAATAGAGCATGCACTATTTATTATAGTAAATAGACCCCTAGATGTTTGACCTTGCCTAATCTGGTTTTATCTTTGCCCATGTTTGCCAAACTTTTGGTGCTAATTAAGCTATTGTGACGTATATTGTTGCTCCGCGTATCTATTGTTGTGCGCACCATTTTACTGCTATTACGCGCGAGCGCAACAAAGCAATCGATTTCTCCATTCATTTTAACACAGGATAAAACCGTTCAACATAATCAAAAACCGTTCAACATAACAAAAAAGCGTTCAACATACCAGATTATTACACATTGAAGTCTCTTTTTCGATACATTAAAACCATGTATTGATACTCTTCCAGATGTTTGTTTGTCGGCGTTCAATATTGTTAGCATAATGTATGTCCCATGTATTCTACATTACCCGTATCAATGGAGAAAAGGAGTGCATTATTGTTACAATATTGCACTCCACGATGCCAGTAAAATGCTGCGCGCAACAGCTTTAACAATGGATACGCAGAGCAACAATTTACGTCATAATAGCACAACAGCTTATTATAACAATGGATACGCGGAGCAACAATTTACGTCAATAATAGATTGATCATTTGAATTTCTCCTTCAGGCAGATTTAATACAGGAGAGTAAACCTCTTTTTGTTTAAACTGATAGCATTGCTGTTGCCATGGAAAATGGTTTGTATGTATAATAATAATAATATTGGATTTCTTTCATGCAATATGAGATATATTCCATTCATCAGTATGAATATTGCACTCGTCTTCGACTCTTGCAATATTCATACTGATGAATGGAATATATCTCATATTGCACTCAAGTGCATCCAATATTATATAAATGTTGAACGACACGTGACACCCTTTCAACCAATCACAGCTCGTAAAATACTACCACTATTTACTATAACGTTTTGATATATATAATGTCGCACCCTGCACGTACGATCTGTTATGACCACCACATTAGTTAAAGAGATGCAAAGCTGAAGTTTGCCCCTCGTTGGATAGTCTTGGCTAGTCCTGGAAGGCTTTATATATAGACGTTGAGAGTCAATTTCCAATGATAGCATCATGTATAGAGCATGCATTAACTTGGTGTCACGAAGCATGTCATACAACCTTGCAATATACCACACAAGTGCAGTTCATATCGTACATCATGGTTAACAAGAGAAAAGGATTTACTCCCAGATTTATCTCATCATCCTGAACCCTCTCCTCTACCAAAAACATATGGGGGGGGGGTGTTAAGACGTGACAGAGCCATAAACAAAGGGACATGAGGATAAAGTCATGAACAATTTTTGATGCTCCATGGTTCCACAGAAAATGGGGTTGGATGCACGGGCGTAGGCACACATTAATTTCTTTTGTTAATGAGGGGGATGATCTACTAGTATTCATCATACCCAAAAAAAAAACAAAAGAAAGTGCGTCCCGCTCTAGCCAGTGGTTGGATGATGCCAATGAAAAGAACAGAACTCCTAATGTACACTCGGAACACAGATCATAATAAAAACCATATTATATGGACCATAAGTGACGATATAAACACATTTGTTTTAACATTTTAATAGTATATGATTAGTGTTGTTGAGCTGCTTCTAATTATACATGTACCTGTATGATACCAAAATTTCTTACAGTTGAAATTTGGTAACAACACTGCAGAACTATGATTACTCCCCACATAATTAAAAGTCATGCATATCAACTACACTGTAGAATCTGCTCCTGTTACAAAGATATTTCATTAGAACACTTTCACTTTCAAACATGTGCACATGTTTCATTGCCTCTGTTTTCAGTATAACAAGATTTCACTGTTACAAGGAAAGAGCATTGGTCCCAAGCACATCTTTTTAACAGGAATGGACTGTAAGAACTCACCAATATTATTTTCATCTACTGAATAGAAAGCAGTCCATGTTTTTATATAGATATATAATATATATATGTGAGTTGTTACTGTTTGATTGTCCTAAATGTTCAGACTTTAAATTTACAGCTACCGTCAACTGTATACCTAACGTGTAATATGCATGAATGTCCATTACATACCATCAATAATGTTTACATGTAGCAATGTACATGTAATTAAAAACCAATATGGTTAAGAACAGACTGTTCAGGAAGTATTGGAAAAAATGAAAAAGCAGACACAGGCAACATCAAAGAATTTTAAAGTACAAAAACCCAAAGGGGGATAAAAACTTTGCCCATCTGTGCTTAACATTTATCTCTGTAAATCAAATGCTGTCGTCGAACATTGGATTGACAAAGATTCTTGCTTTTGTTAATCAGCTCCTGTTGCATAAAATTATGCTCGATTGTCATGTCATCATGGCACATTATAATCGTATAAAAAATCACTTAGTTCAGAGACTTTACTTGAAGGGAAGGCTTTCTTCTCTTCTCAACGATACAGATACATGAACGACCACATGATCAACGATTACTTGCATACTTAGTCTTTCTGCAGAAGGCCTATCAAAAGGCTTGCAACATATATATTTCATATTTTTTCTTGAAGTCAAGGTTCATGTCACAGAAAACAATTTTGAAAGAATTGCAAACGGTTATGATACATAACATTAAAATAATCATGAAATCTTGGAATGCTAGAATCTCTTAGTAACTTGAATACTCCTCAACGAAACAAGAAAACACAAATTGCTGAAACTGGTTATTGCAATTGCCAGAGCAACAACCACAAATAAACAAAAATATTTGGAAAAAAAAAACAAATAAAAACCCTGTTGATTTTCATTTTGAGAAAAAAAAAAATCATGAAATATTTTGAAAGAGAAAGCAAAAATCAATGAAGCACTCTACATAGTTATATAATATGTACAGTAGAGTATAATTACAAGAACTAAACATTAATATTGCTGCCATTCCATTTGTACATAGTGCGCGTGCATTGTTTTGAAGGGTTAGGGTTGCTTCAAGGCACAAGGGAGAGGCTTTTGTGGGAGGCATGTGGGTAGGTTCGATTCACATAACAGCGTCCAGGGACACTAGACCGTGAGTTTTGAAGGAAAAAAATGTTGGACAAATTGCCGGTAGATAAGCGAGGGAACAGCGAGGAGATGTAGTCAACATGGAAAGCGCTGGAATGAAGCAGATACTTGACGTAGTTAAAGGGGGTGCCATGGAAGGGGGAGGGTTGGTCAGTTTAGGTTTAGGTGTAGAGCAGTAGGGTAGTCAAGTGGGTGAGAAGTCCTTGATGAGTGGCAATGTTGAAGTAGGAGGTGGCACGCATGTGAATAATGAAAGACCTTGGGTACTGCATTCACTTTGAAGTCATCATAGCTACAAATTCTGCAAATAGAAATGAATAAAAAGGAAAGGAAATACAATTTTTTTCATAAAATTTGTTGACAATTCGGAAAGACGAAAGGGTCTTAATCCATAACATCCTAATTATAATAAACATTTATGCGAGTAAGCATTTTCTATTTTAAATTTTATATTGACAAAACTACTTCACTGAATTGAAATTCAGCAACATAGGCAAGATCCAAAATAGAATAAAATGAGGAATTGTTTGGAAGTTAGCAAAATACACTGCAAAAGACAAGATGATATTGATCTTGTCTCGCATTCCTTGTGTTTCCGCCAAAGCTTGGTTAGAATCAAACTAATAACAAATTATAGTTGTCAAATGCCCAAGTTGAAATTGTTTATTGAAGAAAAATCTTAAACATTTTAAAAATTTAAGGTATAAATGCTTCAGATCAATAGAGGATTATGTATTTAAAAGACCTTCAGCTTTGGAGATTTATTCGACTTTGCGAGTTCTAATTGGCAAGGTTGACTTTATTTAACATTTTGAAACTTGTAGGTTACACTTCATGTTGTACCTAGAATGATCTTTGACCATGTCACTTTTGACCCCAAAATGTGATTTTTCATCATGCATCTTCAATCCCAGTGCATGTAGGTTTCAATCAACCTTAGTCTGCCCAAAACTTTGGTGGCTCTCAAAAATAAAATTCATTATCTATTACAGGAGGCCAAACTCCTTCAGGAATTCAGGAAACCCCCCAGATGTCAGATTCAAATAGCTGGACAATATAAATTGCAATGACGAAACTGGTGGTGTATATCAGAGCCACATAGACAAACTATAAAAAAATCCAAAAAAAATCAGGGCATGCTCTTGATCCGTTTGAATTTTGTTAAAGTTAAGTGTCAATAGTTACCATAAATTACCAGCTTTCTGAAAGAATACTTTGTATTAGTTGTGAGGTGATTTAAAAACTGCATTTGAGAGTAAAGTGCAAACATGTTCATTTTACTAGGATGCAACACCTGTTCATTCCACATGCTTTGTTAATATATAAGTTACCTTCATAGTTGACCTGGCCATCACCATCAATATCTGCTTCCCTGATCATTTCATCTACCTCCTCATCGGTTAGCTTCTCACCAAGATTCGTCATTACGTGGCGCAACTCAGCAGCACTGTAAATGACAAGAAAAACATTGGGAAACTTAGAACCACATCCTTTGACATTTGTCTCACAACTGCGAGACTTTGACAAGCCTGTCAACAGCTCTATACACTGCAAAAAATTGCGGACATATGGTGCAAAACATCAACCCATCAAGGACAATCAATGTCTCCTTTCAGTGACGCTTTTGCATTACCTTTGAAACTAGAATGCCATGGAATATGAATTACATATCAGCAGAAAGAGCAAAAATCACTGACAGAGATTTTTTTCTACCGCTGTACATTGAATGGTTCTTGAATTAGAACACTTTAAATGAAAATTATCATTGAAATCGCTTAATTGGCAACGCACAGAAATACGAATAATCGCAGTTTTCAAGCGCAAATTGGCAATTACAGGCCCTCGCAAGTCGGAGATCGTGGGGAATGCGCGTTTTTCTTGAGCTCCATTGACTCATACACAATCTACAGTGAGGCTTACGCAAGGGTCGGCCTACTAGGGATTAACATTCGGACAGCACGAACATGACGAAGTTGGCCGAATTCAGTCTGTCAATAGGGTCAATAGCTTCGGATTAGTTTATAGACTCTCAACGGGTCTCTTCGTATTAATTCAAAGAGAGGACTTGTATAATGCTCCATTTCAAAAACAAAACATAGGTTAGATTTACTTCGGACTTCTGGTTAGTTAGTCTAGCCATGAAGGATTATACTCCAGACACCCTGACGCCTGGAGATTACGCAACACGCCGGGCTCTGATTGGAATGTTATCATTTCACCCGAGATAAGGTGAATTCCCCATGTTTTATCAATTATACGTCCCTTTAATTCCAATGCATTTTGTAATTTTCATTAGTAAAGTGTTGTTTAATTATTAATTTTAATTTTTTCAAGGTTGCAGGAGTGAAATAAAGTTATAAAATTTGTCGATTTGAGGATCAAAAAGGGATTCATTTTGACCATTGGAAAATCTGTCATCTATGGGTTAACGGAGGGGCAGATTCCCTCCCCGCCCCCCTCGCCCTTTTGAGTTAAGCCATTTTATTAACAGACCCCTCCTTTAAATTCCTCTCATTTTTTTTCTTTTTAATTGAATTCTCTTCTTTGGTTTTGATTTTAACAAGACAGGACGTAGAGAACAGGATCTGTTTGCTTCCCATTATCTTTCACATACAATCCTGTTGATGACTGTGTGAAGATTCATTTTCTTTTCACTACAAAGCTTAAAAATATTATGATTATCTACAGATATGTATGCTTTATCCCAAACTTTTTTTTATCTCCACAATTAATTTTCAAGTCTGCCTAGATTGTTACCCTTTTTTCCCCACAATTTTCTTATCCCTTGGAATGAGCATAGACACATTATTGAACCACATAACAATTACCTGATGAAGCCATTGCCATCCTTGTCGAACACTCGGAAAGCTTCCCTAATTTCCTCCTCACTGTCCGTTTCCTTCATTTTCCTTGCCATCATTGTCAGAAATTCTGGGAAATCTATCGTACCATTTCCTGGAGGCACAAGGAAGGAAACAAAATTATTTTCTTTCCTGTAATATGATTTTGATTGATATGCAATATAGAACTTACATGCACAATATGATACATATAAGACAAAAGCTAATCAAAACAGATACATAGTGAGTCATATAATATTTGTTTTCTCAGCTGCTCCACTAATCATTGCTCAGGTCTTGGAGACATCATCATGTAATACAGTCTATTCCTATTTTGTCCATATGTTCTTGTTTGTTCATGATTAGAAAGACCAGATTTTGTTACGATTGGCCTGGATTGGGACATCTTGTCGTAACTACATGTACATGAGAGAACTGTACAACAGCCACATTCACGATACAGCTGGCAGTAAAGCAATACCATCCATGGGTCTACAGTACATGTATTATTCCATTCATAACTCAAGGCCTGCCTGATGACTCGTTTGTATGGTGATATCAATATTGATTTTAAATGGATTGGGATTAAACCTCGAGTAGGTGTTGTACATTTTAAAATAAAATTATACTAGTACTAGTTCGGAAGATGTAGCTAATGCTAATCTCTAGTCAAAACTTGTTTTGTTGGTGCATCTTATTTAAACTTTTTCTAGACAAAATGAAATGTGTGCTTTAAGACCAATATTTGCCGAGAATAAAAATGCAAGCTTTGTTCACAATTGAATAGCCTAGGGAGGTAATGTATCAATATTATTTAATGTAATATTACAACCTGTAGAGAAAAACGTGTATTGGTACACTGAATACTATCTATATTTCTCTGTCATCACAAGTACTTTTCTTTGTAGTTCAACTATTATTTATGCAAAAAAAAAATTTATCATGTGGGAGAAAGAACCAAGTGTTTCACCATGATATTGGATGAAAATACGCTGTTAACAGAATGGTGACGCACTTGCTCCAGGTTTTACTTTGAAGATGTTTGTTTATTGTTATACTTATGACAGGACTTAATATTTTAGTACATTTGCAAGCACAGGGAAGATTCCAGTCATTAGCTCAGTATTTGGGAGAGAGATCCTGTATGCACTCATTTCAACAACGGTGTAATGCCTTGCATCAGAACTTCTAAATAGGGGATACTAAATTGTAGATATAATTCATGAATGATTTGGTAGTTTTGACAAATAATTCCATAGTTTTAAATTTTGAAACAATTTATTAATGCTGTGAAAATATAATTTGAATCAAATGTTGTTTTAACTGGAAAATACAACTTACCATCAGCATCTACTTCGTTGATCATGTCTTGAAGCTCAGCCTCAGTTGGGTTCTGACCCAGTGATCTCATCACAGTACCCAACTCCTTAGTAGTGATGGTGCCATCACCATCCTTGTCAAAAAGGGAGAAAGCTTCCTTGAATTCTACACAAAATAACAGAAGAGAGAGTGAAGAGGAGAGAAAGGTTGGGGTGATACAGTATTCAATCACCTTTACTCTTTATCTATACAGAATATCAAGTGCAGAAATAGACATGTTTGGTAAGAGCAAATCATTTCAAAGTGGAGATCTAAATCAAGGAATAATACTTCAGGCATGAATTTATGTCATATTCCAACAAGAAGTCAGCCTCATAAATAACTAAGTTTCATTGAGATGTTAATGGTGGCAAGTTAATTTGTCAGTTATTTATTTAGCCAGCAAGCCACCACCCTCCCCTTTTCTAATTGTTTTTTTTAAAAAAATTATAAAAAAAAAAAAAAAAAAAAAAAAAGGTCTCAAAACAGGTTGATTAGCTTGATATATTTACCTGCAATTTGCTCTTCAGTAAGTTGATCTGCCTGTATTAACGATATAAAAAAAAGAAAATATTGAAGATGAGTTTACTTACATGCCTCACCAATTAATATTTCTTACCGGTAATTCCTTTTTTAATGTTATTGATTTTGAGGGCATTGTAAATCAGATGATTTTCAATGCAGTAGGCCTCCTACATTTTCACATTTCTCATATTTCTGATATTGATGAAATTTAATCTTTGTAAAATGCTTGTGCATGAAATAAGGAATGGGGTTTTTAACTCAGCAGAGTGCGTGATCGATCGATAGGCATAGAATTTTGAATTCACCATATCGTCAAAACCCTTTGACTAGCTAGTTCACTTCTTCCTCCAGCGATTTGGAGTTTAGAATTTTGCCTTTAATCTGGTAGTTTTCATAGATTAGTGTAAAATATTTTTTTTAATGTTGAATATCACATAGACTTCCCTAAGTAATAATTTTTTTAATTTGTTCAAAAGATGCTCCCATGACAAAGATTGAAAAGAAAAAAGCGCTAGAAGATGAGATCTAAATGACAATCATTGGAGTTCAGAAATATTTATTTATTTCCAAAAATAGGGCCCAATTCTTAAATTTATTTGAGGATAATTTACTCAAGTGTCTGCTTCCTGTTCTTCGCGTTTCGCAGGCCAACATTAGGCAACAAACTAATTTAACTCATTCATTGCAATTGTGAATGTGAGATTGAGCCCCAAACAAACTGTTAGGCCTACATGTAGGCCTAACACTAACACTAGTATGGTAGCGGTTCATAAAGCTACGCACTGCAAATTACGCGCTAAGTGAATGGGGCCAAAATATGCACTCGCATTTAAATACAGGCGCCGTCATAGCAAAATAGTGTTTCATTTCAAAGTTCAAAATTCCACCTTTTACGGCTAAACATAGAAGCAAGGTGCTAAAAAGGTAAAAATTATTGAATTGTGGTAACTATATCATGAAAATTTGGAAGAAGACACATAATTAAAAGTGTTAAATCATTTTTTTTTTTTTTATCAAACTTCAAAGTGAGTGCGTAGACTTATGAACCATTCTTTTCTGAAGGCAACGGAGGAGAGGGTTTCGATCTCGCCGCGATTTTTCGTAATTGCTGTTAGTTTTATTCCATGTTTTTTGCACCAAGTTAATCCTCGCAAAATGTAGCAAAAGATGGTATAAAAATAGTAATATGAATATTAAATTCTATGACTTCTGAATCGTCAAAAACTAAGTGCGTAGCTTTATGAACCCCCTTCATACAGTTAGGCCCTAGGCCTAACGTTAACAGTTAGATTCTAGACTAATTTTTCTTCTTTTCTACATTGTAGATTCTAGATCTAGAGATCTAGAATCTATGTTAGATCTATACATTTTTAATAACAGATTGTAAATCTATTTTCTCATTAGGTCCTTTGGTAACAAATAGATGCAAGGCCTTAATTGTGTAACGTTTTATAGGCTTAATAGACTTTGGTTGAGAGTCGAGTCTCGATCGATAGGTTACCCAGATCTACTTTTTTCTACCACCACCTGTCATGTGAACTGATCCCCGTTAATTCACTTCGACAAGGCTAGCTCCCAAGCCTGAAGCCAAGAAGACTCCCGCTAGTGACATAGATCTCGAAATATCTGAATTACGAACCCAACTTCGGCACTGTTTTTCTTCGCCCATACACACTAACATTTCATTAATTTGTGTTAACTGAAAACAAGGCAAGCCAATAGAATACAAATGATCTTTCCACAAAAATGGGGCGGGGACAAGCAATATAGATTTGGGTTGAGATTTAACAAATCTCACAATTGAACAGTCACAGACCCTCGTGTTTAATGTGAGTTTTAAAAGACACTAAACTAAGCATGACAAATTGACTGGCTCTTTGTAAAATAAACTTTAATGTTATTGTACTCACCATTTTCTCAAAGTTGGGTTTCAACTAGATAGTTCAAAAAGATGATTTGAGGAATATAGAGTTAGCTGTGGATGCAGTTGCTTTCCCTTATCTTACACGCAGTGTACACCGTATACCCGGCCGCGCGAGTTCCGATGTTCCGATCCGTACGTTTCGATCTCACGTGTACAAAGATTAGGGTAGGAATTTGTGTGTGAAGATTGTGTGTGGAATTTCGCTTGTTGATTGGCGCTACAGCTTGCATGCTCGCTCAAATCAAATTCATTATTAGTGGTCTTTCAATGGGCCGCTTTACTGAGCCGCAGTGCGGCATATCCATGCGCGGCACAATATTGTACCTCCACTTTGCACAAATGGCGTCTTTCGCTTTTACCTTCAACATGTGAGCAAGTTGAGTACAAATATTATCCTTCATATTGCCCTGAAAGCTCTTGATTTATTTATTATTTGATAAAATGTACACCTATTTCCAGGAATGTATAGCAGATAGCAAGGAGAAGAAAAAAAATTAGAAAAAATATACCTAGTGTGACCTATCATTCAACAGGTGTCTGACCGAACTAGTCTCAACCTTCACACAATGCATTGCGCATGCAGCATAGATGCTTGAAATAATAAATTCACCCCATCATGATTATGCATTTGAAATTAAAACAGACTAATCCAAGTTCTTTGCTCGCCAACTCTCTAGCTCTCAACCTGAAATTCCTAATTGGTTTAATTAGCTTCTTTTTTTTTTTTCCCCCTTTTTTTTCCCCTTTTTTTTTTTTTTTTTTTTTTTTAATGATTTCTTGCAGTTCCACTAGGCCTTGCCGGGCATTATGTAAAGCGGCTAAATAGCTAGGAAAGCAATAGGGAATATAAATTAATTGAATTAATTAAATTGAATTAGGTAGGTATCTCTCATCGTTACTTTGTATACCAAACACACTTTTCAGCATATCCGATAGGTATTGATTTGTTTTATAATCATGGTGACCCTACATCGGATTCGTTTTCAGAGGTAAGCACCCGTTATTCCGAAGGTTCGTAATCCGAAGTTCTTATTCCGAAGTTCGTTATTCTGAAGGTTCGTCATTCAGAAGGTTCGTTATTACCGAGTTCGTCATTCCGAAACGAGATAGGGTCGTCATTCCGAAGGTTCGTCATTCTGAAACGAAATTGGGTTCGTCATTCCGAAGTTCGTCATTCTGAACGAAATAGGTTCGCTACTCCGAAGGTTCGTCATTCCGAAACGAGATAGGGTTCGTCATTCCGAAGGTTCGTCATTACCGAAACGAAATTGGGTTCGTCATTCCGAAGGTTCGTCATTCCGAAACGAAATAAGGTTCTGCTACTCCGACTTGGGTTCGTCATTCCGAAACGAAAAGGGTTCGTTATTCCGAAGGTTTGTCATTCGAAAAAGAAATAAACTTATTTTAGTAGTAAACGGTGTTGTAATTAAAATAATATGGATATTTGCAATAATAGTCTCAGCGGAGGATGATACATGTGTATTTGTGGAGCAAAGCATGTTTGCATCAAAAATGACATGGATCAAGCATCTTGATTTTTATTTTATCTGAGCAATTGCTCTCTGAGCGAATGGATTAAGAATGTTGGGGACTGTGTGTTGGTCACCCGTGAATAACCTCAGATAAGGGGTTTTATTTTATTTATTTATTTATTTTGTTATGCTATTAGACATGCTTCTATAGAAGTATACACTGTTACGAACCGGTTAATATTTAACTGTTTAAAAATGTTGGTTACAGTTAAATTCTTGTTTATAATTTAAACACTGTAATTAAACCGGAAAAGGGAGGTTTTAATGCCTTAGACAGACCTGTTTAAAGTTTAGAGTTTAGAGTTTAGATATTAAACAGTTTTGTTTAAACAGGCCATGCACAATTTTGTGATAGTCATGAGCTAATGGCATCACCTGGTAACATGCAAGGTAAAATCGGCGCAACATTTACATCATGGCGAAGGACTTATGCCTCACTCATTATATAAGTGTATGTACTGATGTGTTGGCTCAGTGGATAGAGCGTCTGCCTTACAAGGGTCGTGAGTTCGTACCAGGCGGCATTAACAAAGTTGGAGCCTTTTTATGTTTGGAGAAGAGCGTTAAACAATATGTTGAATTTTAACAACCATTAAACAACAGGTTGTTTAAACTTTTGAACAACAGGAGTGAAATGTTATGGTATAAGTTGGTACTCGCGGAATGACGACACTAATTCCATGATTTAGTAGAACTCAATACGCACGTTAATCCATGCTTTTAATTAGCAACATAGGAATCTGGCCAAAGCACACCATAGCAACAAGAGGTATCATACAGATATGAAATATAGTTCTTAATATAGCATATTAATGTGACATCACATTACAACCCCTTCTTCTAATAATCAAAAAACGAAGGTTTTTTAAAAATCTATACGACCTCTGACTGAATGTCAACATCCTAACAGTTTTTTTGATTATCTTTTGATTGTGTGTTTGTTTTGTTTTCTATCAAATGCAATTTTTCTTGGCATGTTTTATACACAATTATGTAAACACTTCAGTTCAAATTATCCAAAGATTTAAACTCATCAATTAATATTTGCAACATTTGATAATTCTGAACTATATAGTTTTGCGAACTCAACTTCAGTTTTACAAATTTATACATTTCATATAGACATGGCTGTACTATTAAAATGTCATTTGTGACTTTGAAAGGAATTGCTTTCACTTAACTTTCCAATATTTGTTTGATAAATTTGTTCCTTTCAAAATATTTACAATTTGGTAAACACAATATCTTCATCGCATTAATTAACATTAATTATAATTAATTAATGTGTCAACATTTAAAGATCTAAACGATCTGGTTTGCGGACATGGCGTCCATATCGTGTATGTGTTGACTGTGGGTGTTTGTGTCAACCTGGTTGTCTTTATTGTCTTGACTGTTTGTGGTTGCATTATGCTTGGGTGTGAAGTTGTGGTCATCTGTGTGTGGCTGTACATGAGGTAGCCTGTGTGCTTCACCAGTGTGGCGAATATGTCTCCGGTTTCTGCGAAGCACGTGGCCCTATGGGTATCTACTTATAAGACCTGGGTTGCGACAGCTTGCGGCAACCCGTCTTCGTCCCTCTTTAGTTTCTGGGTTCCGCACACGAACATTTTGACCTTGATGAAGTGGTGGGTGGTGTGGCGTTTTTGTCAAATCCATCTTCTGTCCTCTTGTCTCTCTAGCAAACGTTGCTTGACTTCATCTCTCTTAGGGTCTTGGTTTCGGATGTGGGCTGGTAGGTTTGTCTTGATTTCCTTCCCAACAATAGCTCAGCTGGTGATGGTAGAATGGGCATCAATAGGGTTGCCCTGAGGCATTGAGAGCTCTGTTTGGGTCCATGTGAGCATCTTTTGCCTTTCTCATGGCAGCTTTCACAGTTTGCATCTTGTCTCTCTATGTACCCATTTGATTGTGGATACCTTGGGCTTGAAGTAACATGACAGAAGTTCCATTCTTCTTTGAATGTGTGAACTGGCACTGTTGAATTGAGGGCCATTGTCGCTCACGTAGCTTCTCTGGGGTCCCTTGTTCTGCGAATAGAATCTTCAAGGCGTTGATGACAGCTGTGCTAGTGGGATGATTTGGCATCTTCCGTACTACTGGGTATTTAGAGTACACATCTGCTATCAGGAGGTATTCTGTTCCTTCCAGCATAAAGATATCAGCTGCTACGACTTGCCATGGTCTTGTGGTATCTCATGGGGTCTGAGGGGTTCGGCAGGTAGTGTGTTGCCGTATCTCTGACAGATTGAGCATTTGCTGACCAGTACTTCAATATCTTGATGCATTTGAAAATTGTTTGTACAGATAAAAAATATTCTACTAAACAGCTCATTCTTGATTAAAAAATCGGCGTCTGCGGGCGGGGGGGGGGGGGGATGGGGGTTTGTTTGAGACCAGAATATAGGAACTTGACACCCTCAAAAAGGGGCGACGAATCCATCTTTTTGGCTGGGGAGCGGGGCAAACGTGTCCGTCCCAGCCAGAATAGCGCATCTTTTGAATACATTTTTAAAAGCACATATTAAAAAAATGTAATAAACGTTCATGCTTTGAATTCAACGAGAATACGTCAAGAAATCAACAAGCAAATGAGTGTTGTTCCATGTTTATTCGTCGCTACTACACGAGTTTCACGCAAAGCTGATCACAGGTACTAGCTGTTTCCAAACAATGAAACATTGGCCCAAAGATCATACAGACAACTAATGAAACATTGCCAATAGTTTCCATAGTTGCCTTGATGAGCGTTTGGCGCGAAACTCGTGAGTAGGACGAATAACATAGGATAACAACGTCAATTTCTTGTGATTCTTTGGACTATTTTTTTTTTTATTTTTCAACGACTCTGCTCAACGCTCGACATGTGAGCAGTGGTAGAAGTTACCAGGATAGATCACCAAAGTTATATATACATATATTAACTTGGGAATCTACCTACAACTGTAGAAAAAAAAATAAACCAAGTTGTAAAATATAAACAACTTGTGTTAAACCGTGTGAATCGCACAGCGTGGTTTAAAAATTAAACAACTGGAGTGTAAAACTTAACACCTCCTAGTAAGTTGATGTCACATAATATGCGTCATAAACAATTTCAATCTGTATGATACCTTCTGTTGCATCGTGTGCTTGCCCAGAGTCCTAGTGCAATTAAACGCCATGGAAACCGTGGAGTTCTACAAAAGGATTAGTTCGTCATTCGCAGTAAACCAACATACCAAACAACATAGGTGCAGCGGTATACGTCAAGGAAAACGACAGAAGCCAGAGAAACATGAAACGCTCGGAAAGGACTGTAATTATACATTGAAAAGGACAGCGCGGACTCGAGAATGATGTAAGTGAACGCATCGATATTCTATGCGTTAGCTTACGTAGTACGCTTCTACTACGCGCATATAATACAAAAAAGTACGCGGAACTGATTGTGAGCGATCGGGATGTGACGCGAGGTCAGTGTATACCAGCTAGACACGCGCTTCTTCCATAGCGGACTTATGAGACGTAATCCCGGGTACTTTTCGAGGATATGACATGAACAGTTCCATTACAAATTGAACATGAAAATCTCGGGATAGCTGTCAGAAATCGTCATCGTTGAAGCCTCGTCAAAGCTCCATATAGCGAATCTTGAACTCGTTACCGCATGAAATTAGCAGCAGAAATGCTATTCAGCTGGAATCAGAATTATCGTCGTTGATAGACGTTGCTCAGGATTGCCGGCGTTTACCTGGCGATGTAGGAGACAAAGATCGCGAACCGGAAGGAGCCGCACTAGCCGAAGTCGAGAGACCAACGGATCCACAACTTTGAATTTACAGACCAAATTTTTGGACGGCCGACTGCCGTTTCAGAAACTGGAAAGCTGATCGAGAGGGAAACATTGTGATTGAAACAACAAAGGAGACAAAAAAACGTTATCTTCCAACAGACGCTCCGCGGTGATGTCGATGTGGACAGAGTCAGAGAGAGCGGTTGTAAAGCAGTTTACCGGAGGCGGAGATCCAGAAAAATCGACATTATTGAATATTCATTGTTTCGATAATAGACGCTCCGCGTGAGTGATGTCATATTTGATTGTGATTCAATTGAATGAAACATCAAGATGAATTTAGGGCCTAGACTCAGTCTATATCAGCTCGAATGAACAGAGAGAGATCGGCTTAACTCTATGCAATAAAAAATTGTAATGTGCAACTTGTATGAACGCTTTGCAGAATATGTCCTAGATATTTGCATGCATGATTTATTATGATTGACAAATGTGATGTTATGATAACATTCATTGCATTGAAAGTTTGAAACTGAAATTCAGTGTCTGAAACCTATTGATTACTGATGATATTCAAATTGATGTTCAATGCAAAGTTGTATCTAGAAAAATCTGAGGTCTAACTTAGATCTATGTCAGATAGTTGCAGCAAGAATTTCACATCTATGTACCAGGATAAGGACGTATTTGGTAGTGCCTTACTCCTTGTAAAGGATAAGGACCAAAAAGGCCTTAACTCCTTTCTGTAGACTAAACATTCTGACCACAACTCTGAACATAGTTCACATTCTATAAGCCTACTGGATTTACACAGTTTGAGTGTTTAGCACTCACACTTAGCTAGATTGTCAAGATGGAATATGAGTGGAATCATCCCCCCATGTTATGGACTTGGGTCTTCAAAGGATCTTCCAACAACTTTTGGCAACTTTAAGCATATTGTGAACTAATCTTTGCAGGTCACATTAAACAAGAAAACTGATAAAGAAAAGGTGACATACATTTTACTCTGCTAGGTCAAGAAGGAATTCGCATTTACATCTTGGCAAGCAGAGAAAACTACACCCAATGACCTATTTGATGCATTTACTAAACACTTTGAGCCTAAGACAAATTTCAGGCTGATCGTTTCCGAGTCCAAGCATTCAGGCAAGAACAGCAGGAAACCATGATATTTCATTGCCCGCTGTAGATCAGCGCAGAAGTGCAAGTTCAAAAAGAAGATGAAACTAATGAACGCTTGATCCGAGATTGATCATCATTGCACCACGAAATAAGAAGGCCCAAGAAATTTCTACTAGTTTGAAAGATGAGAAGTTGACCCTGATGGAGCGTTGGACGTCAATTCGCACTCACGAAAGCAAACTGAAGCTAACATGAATCACTCCATCATGTGCATCATCCTGCAGTAAACTAGATGCCTTTAAGAGACAGTCTAATTCAGGCAAGACACATAAACCGTGTCAATATGCGCCGGAACCATCCTCCAGAAAGTGCCCAGCCGTATGGAGCACAAGATGCAAGGCATGCAATGGACTCAATTCACTGGCAGTCGAGATTGTCGCAAGAGCACAGGAGTCCAATCCAGAGAGAAACCTAAACCAAGCCAGAAAAATCCTAGCAGTTGTGCAATCGAGGACGGCGTCAAGGCTATCAAGGACAAGGCCGCCAGAAACCTCAGAATAGACGAGACTGCATGAGATGAAAAATTGACACTCATGAAGATGAAATTATGATGATAATCCAGTACGACCTGGAAGCCTTGAAGTTTGAGAGTCTTCCATTACGGAATTTACCAAGACTGAGCCTTGCAGAGCTTGACATTATCTCGACTCCAGAAGCCAGCTTATCCTAAAAGGCAAAGTATAGACTCCCGAGCTGAAGGAAAATGTGTTACCTCTTAGAATCTTCAAGGCGTAGTGTGTACCCACACAAGTTGATGAGCAAGAGGTGTACACAAGACGCAGGAGAACTTTGATAGAACAACTTATATCATAGGTTCCTTGATATGGTGAGATCAGGTGTGTTCCAAACCTTGGAACTATTGTGAATCGTGTACCCTACTTCCTACTCGAGGTGTAGACAGAAACTATGCAGAGTTGCATCGTCGTAGCCGACACACCTGGAAGTCTGCAACTAGGTCGTACTCAAGTACCTCACCCTTGGACTGATCACCTGAGAACTGTGCAAAATCGACCATAGACGTAAGACCATGCTCAATCCAACTCGTAGGAGCACCGAATGAGCTGTACCCAGATTGCTTCGGAGACAATTGGAGCTTTGAAGGTGATATCAGCATAGAATAGACAGTATATACTGTCCCTCAACCTAGTGGTCACCCCAGCTCTCGCAAACTGCTCAGTTTGAGTATCCAAAGATGACCATTCGAGAAAGAGAGTAGACAATTTGGACTCTGTGGTGTCATGATGCCTTTCAAAGAACTAAACCATGGTACGGATTGCCAATCCTATATCCAGAAGTCTCGAAGTTGGAAATATATGCGGAGATATGCTTAGATCGTCTGTATCCTGAAAAGCAATTTAATCGCCCTCATTTTACACCAACGCAAAAAATCCTCTAGATGTATGGTTCAGACTATTCAAGTCCTATTGTTTGGTGTCTCACTATGTGTTCTCGACCTTTGTGTGTGATTCGATCAGGATATGGTGCGGTGAAACATGACAAAGAGCTTCGAGAGTGCTCGACTAACCTTCGAATTAGATCCATTGGCAAGTTACCAGTTCAATATCGACCATACCTTTTGGTTTGTGTACCTTCACCTAGATGTTAAGTCCAGACTAAGTACTGATGTCGCAAATACAATTGGATAGGATGTCACAGGAAGTGTTGATAGAGATGCGCGAGATTGACTTCTGCACATGATCGAGCAAATAAACAATATAGGAAGAACAAACGATTCGCCCAATCTTCCATACGAACCTAATTGCACAGTAGTCTAAACAAAATGGATCTGATCAATTCACACTGGATCAGTCGTCGTATATCTAAAGCGTGACTGGCCTGGTTACTCAGAATATTCTTGGCTCATCAATCTTCGACAAAATAACGGGAACACATCCTAGATCATGTGAGAATGTAGAGGCATGCAATCGAAGCATAGAACACCAAGCCTGTCAAGAGACAGTTGCAAGAATTCTTAGGAATAGCAACAACATGTCACCCTTCATTTCCGAACCTGTCTGCCCCTGACAGAAAGCCTTCGCAGTTGCTGAATGAAAGATAGGGAGTTCCAATGGTCACCCTCGCCATCCAGACAGCATTTCAAAAGACTAAGACGCCATTTCAAGTGACGTAAACGTTGGCGTACTTCACCAGAAAAGAATAGTAA
>CALNVZ010000174.1:69410964-69429862 GCA_940671915.1 Paracentrotus lividus
TACTCCCCTAGCGAAATTTACAGATCAGGCAACGATTCTTACATGAAGTAGTCCCATAAGCCTATGATCACCCCTTTGAAAGAATTCTTACCCACGCCCCTGGTAACGATATAGATCAACCCCTTTCCACCCTCATAACAATTGAACAGTAAAGGTGATACCCTTCCCTCTCCAACACGCCAGCCCTCCAGTTTTCCCGGCTTCGCCAGATTATTTAAGTTTCGGACTAATTACAAAACTTATTTTATTTTCGGATTAACGACTCTTCGGAATGACGAACCCTATTTCGTTTTTGGAATGACGAACCTTCGGAATAACGAACCCTATTTCGTTTTCGGAATGACGAACCTTCGGAATAACGAACCCTATTTCGTTTTCGGAATGATGAACCTTCGGAATAACAAACCTACGGAATAACGCCACAAATGTTCGGATTAACGAACCCTTTTTTATTTTCGGATAAACGAACATCGAGGTATAGGCATTTTACGTGTTTCGGAATGACGAACCTTCGGAATAATGGACCTTCGGAATAACGAACCTTCGGAATTACGAAGTGTAACCGTTTTCAGAGACGAGATATCTACACTGTGAGATAAAAACACAAACAAACAAAAAAGTACTAGGCCGTTCATTTCCAGAAATCGTTATAGTTTTGTTTATTTTTCTTACAAAAAAATTCGTATCTATAGGAGATTTAAATTATTTGTCATTCACAAGCAAGGCAAAAAATCAGAAGAAAAAAAACTTATACAATATGAACGGGGAATAGGGGAGGGTCCACGAGTCCTCGGTCCCACGAGTCCTACGTCCCACGAGACCTCGGTCCCACGAGTCCTACGTCCCACGAGGCCGAATATTTTCCCACGAGTCCTACGTCCCACGAGACCTACGTCCCACGAGTCCTACGTCCCACGAGGCCGAGTATTTTTCCCACGAGTCCTACGTCCAACGAGACCTACGTCCCACGAGGCCGAGTATTTTCCCACGAGTCCTACGTCCCACGAGGCCGATTTTTCTCATATCGTGTTTCTTTTATCAGAATGTTTTTCAACATCAATGAAGCATTTTCTAAGCTGAATTATACAACATGAATTAATTTAGTTGTGGTTAATACCATACACACAAAAAATGAGAACTTGCATATATTCAATTCAATTCAATTCATTTATTTTCCACTTCAAGATAAAAACATTTCATACATACATATAAATATACAAACAAACAAGGTAATACATACCCCGCGCCCCCTTCTGCTCCCTGCAAGTCCAAAAACATTAAAATATTACCAGCGCCGCCCATTCAGTACCTTTGTATCAATATCACATAATGTGCTCTAATGATGACGCTACCAAATTGACAGGGGTGGACCTGGCGTTCGAAACAGTCAGTGTTCGAATAGATGACGTTAATAGGTTCGGGTGCCCGAGACGTAAATAATATATAGTGATTGGATACACGTCCATGTCAAACCCAATCCCCCCCGTCAAGTTAAAGTATAATAAATTTGTTTGCCTCCTAGATGAGGTTTCTAGATGTCTAGTTATTGAGCGCCCGATGTTTGAAGGATCGATTAGCGAACCTACTACGTCGAATGTGGTAGCTAAATTTAAAATTGCATTGGCATCCCTCAGTTCTGGTACCAGTCTTATTTAAGTTATTGATCGCCTGGTCCAGGGATTTTGGATTTATAATTGGCGCTCCTAACCAGCGTTTTGAATCATGACCCTAAAGGATAAGATATCATTATTTGTGCCAGTATAATATTTTATTTATAGTTTTTAAATCATTATTATTCCTCTTTTCTTCTCCTTCGATATATTCTTTCTTCCCCTTTTTTTTGGTTGTTTGTCTTTTTCCTTTTCTCTTTGTCTCTTAACCCCATAAACCCTTTCTCACCCCTTCTTCTCCTTTCCTCTCAACGTTCTCATCATACTTCTCTACCTTCGATTTCTTTCATCCTTTGTGGCGTCCCCTTTGGCTCCATCGGGCCAGTGCCCGTGGAGCCCCTCGATATTAGCATATGAAGCTACTTACGAAGTATAAAAATCTAAAAATTCCCAATTTCAAAACCTGGTCAGCAACCCCAATGCCGGGTGTGTCTAATTCGAAAAAATTCAGAGATCATGATATCTAGTGATAGTTATTTAGTCAATTTTTGCACTAGGCATGCCAAAACATTCATACATTGATATAACTATGCGATATGAGAAAATCGGCCTCGTGGGACGAGGACTCGTGGGAAATACTCGGCCTCGTGGACGTAGACTCGTGGGACGTAGGTCTCGTGGGGACTAGGTCTGTGGGACAGTAGGACTTGTGGGGAGCGTTGAGTGATCGTGTGGAAAATACTCGGTCTCGTGGGATATGAAAACTCGTGGACGTAAGGTCTCGGTGGGACATGGTACTCATGGGAGCTATAGGCCTCTCGTGGACGGACCAGGTAGGACGGCTCCGCACTAGCTTTCCAGTCAACTGAATCGCGAGACCTGGATAGACATGGAAAAGGTAGCAATATGCTTATGGTTTTTCGTTACGATGATGGTGATGAACAAAAGCCGTGCAAGGAGTTGATAATGTACAAAGACCTACGTGCGCACTTGAATAGAGTATTGTGAAAATGGAATACTGCGTCTGATAACAAGAAGGGATACCAAAGTTCAAAACTATACTTTCCGGAGGTGCGCGACATAGGTCCCATGTACGGATACTCGCAATGCATGGCGTTGTACCGCGGCTAGCGTGGGACGCCCGGCTACGGTGAGTTGTTATAAGCAACATAGAGAAGAGACAGATATACCCACCTAACAAGACGTCACGATGGAGAGTTAGAGGGAACACCGCTCCCAACCATACAAGATTGGAGAGACATTCGTTGTACAGACCGTGCCACGCGAGCACGACGAGGAAACGAACACAAGTTCCCAAGCGCTTATGAAACGGAAGTGTTGACTCTGGAAATCGCACTCGGTCTTTTAAGGATATGATATGGTAGACCGGTGACACGCAGGGACGATACAAGTTCCACGATTCTATTGCTTAACAGCAGCGATAGTAGTTCTCAATCGTGGTTGTTTTCAGATGTTCTGCGACGGGTGCGAAGACGCCAGTAGACAACGAGGGGGCGAACAAGACGAGTGCTGTAGTAGGATGCCGTAACCATATTACCTCACTTCTGTACGTTCAATCAGGAAGCCGCAGATGGATCTAAACGCATAGGATTATCAATAATAGTTTTACCTAATATAATAGGATGCAAGAAGGGCTCTGTAAACCCTGTGGGCTATAGAGAAGCGATTATTGGTTCGCGCACTATGTGTATATGTATTGGTAAAATGCTGTAATGTGTTGATGCTTTCTAGAGCGAAGTCAGTTGCAAGAATGTATATAGATCATTTGTATAGAGGAGTTGGCCATTCACTCACTAAGCTGTTCGCTATTTTAGGTTTTATGATTTGTTGTGACATACATGAATAACACAATAGTGAGCCGACACTTGGAGGGTGTGTAGGCTTCTCATTCCATATACAGCTGAATAAATAGTGGAACAGATTTAGATAAGAGAACGTACAATACGTGTAATTGTGGATTAGGAACATAGTGTGTGGGTATCCATCGGTTGCAATCAACGGATAGAGACCGAGAGCTATTGCAGCTGGGACTGGGTAGAGCCTTGAAGTGCAATAAGGAATGAAGTTAGGCGATGACTCCGACTGAAAGAACCGAATGGTCCACGGCTTATTAGAGCTCTAGAATTGACCTCTTTATGACCTCCTCAAGTTGTAGATGTATTTATCCTTTTCTGTTATTAAAGTACTAGCCTCCGCAATTCGCTATGCAACAAGGAAGTTTTGAACTAATTAGTGCCTTATAGTTCATTAATTGTCTCTTTATATTGCGCACGAAGTAAGATGACGGGAGAGAGACAACGCAACAAAAATGAAGGGTGCGAGAAGGGCGGCAGGTCAGCCCTAACCTGTATATTGCGGCAACTTTCTAATAGACACACGTCAGGTGCGTTCTCCCAAACGTGAATGCCCCCAAACAGCATTTGGGGTACATTTAACGACAGATAAACTACTCATCGTTTCAGCTATACAATCTCAAGGGCCCTCAAGGGCTATATATGGGTAGTGATGGATATCAGGCAAATAAGAGGCAATATATACGGTCTTATCTGTGCTGGTCTGAAGACGCTGTCATCGTACTCTTGAGCTGACGCGGAAAGCTGCCATCGAAAACAGAGGGAGTACCAACACACGATAGCGGCTGCTAGAGTGTTGGCATCGTCCTAACGGGTAATTCGACCAAGTTGAAGAAGAGCATTCGCGTTTGTAATCGTCACGGACTGGTAACAATAGACGAGGCTGGGACCATTTGACTGGGGGACAGAGTAATGTATCTGGGCGCCAGCCGTGGAATGTATAATAGTGTTTCGGTGAATCTCTACGAGCACCGTTCAGTATGATGTGCTAAAATCTATTTCGGAAAGGACATTTTTAGATAAGGCGAATAACACTCTGAGCCATCGAACAAGTAGTTATTGTCTTACCTAAGGTTTTGTTGATATGTTATAGTACCAAATGAACGACGTCTTTGGTTAAACCTAGAGGCAGTCAAGCGTGTCAGAGTACGGACCCGGACAACGCATATGTAACGCCAATAGATAGGATGAAGGTAGCGATATCACGAGGTACGAGGAACAGCATACAAGAAGATCATAACCACCAGACGGTCACTTCACTGTAGCTCGTTGGCACCGCCTTACGCAACGAATTGGAGAGTTACACAGATAGTAGATTGCTACTTCTTGCAAAATAGAACCACAGGCTAGATCTGATGCTAAGTGTGTTTTTATCTTCGCAGCTATAACTACGTGTTCTCGGCACATTCTATTACAGTATGGATGAGCCAGCGCAGGGCTAGTGATGCTTATGGTTGTTCAGACTGCCTGTAATGAGTCCTACCAAACTCCACATAAAGGGGCGTAATAGATTGGCGTACATGCGAGAGTGAAGCACCCGCTGGCAACAGTAGCAAATCCCTCAAAAGCCACCGGGTGCCGGCTACCTGTACCCGTAATAATTCGACGGAAGAAAACAACTTGGCTCACAGCAGAATTCGGCTTACTTACAAATGTATCGGGTTCAGTAACGACAACTTTCCTCACGAATAGACACAACAGTCTAAACAGACGCTATTGAAGTAAGACATTGTTGAACAGTAGATATGCGATGTAGCAAGAGCCAGGGGCACCTCTTGCAAAAGGACCGTTAATGCAGTAGTTTAGATGCGAAAATGATGGGCGAATAGCGACAAGGGGAGTTCCAGTGACAAGCTGTAATGCATTATGAGCTATTGGTAAGAGGAAATCTCTGGTATGGCCTCGGGGTTACTTCCCAAATTCGAAAGTAGAGTATGGACAGGGAAGGCAGACTATTCTGAAGTGTGTGGCGTGTTCTGACTCAAACGGACACCAAATGTGCCAACGAGTTAACACTGGACCCACACCATCATGACAGTGCGTCATTATTACTCTTTGATGAACGGTCGAACGGACGTTAAGTATACAAGTTTGAAGGCATTGTTTGCCCAGATATGTCCAAAGATACTCGCACCCTCACACTGGAAGAAGCAGAAGTGAGTAGCGGTAGTATGATTGCAGCAAAGTTTGCGGGAGTATTTCGTCGAGTTAACATAGTGGGTGCGAGTTTTCGTATGAGAGCATTCATCAGCGAATCTGCGAACTCGCCTGCTTACAGGAGAAGATAACCACGAGTAGGCGGAAACCAATAATTAGACATGCAGCAGTTAGTCAAGGCCATTGGAGGCAAGCGTCGCTGTAATTGGCTTGACCGATTAAGATTTACATTTCAGGCTGGACCACTAACAAATGATGGATAGCACGAGCCAAGGCATGGACCGGGCCGACCCGTGGCCGGACATAGCGTTCGCGGGGCAGTTCGCTTAGTCGAGCTTTGGTGGACGTTGAGACTCCTATCGTAGATGGAAGTTACGGTTCTGTCGTCCAATCGGAGAAGGTCTCAGAGACGCGTGATTAGATTTGTGTAGCCTTATCCGCAGTAGTATGAGAGTAGTGTAGAGCCAGTCATGATGAAGATGGAGGAGATGGGAAAGAGACTACGAAGCATTAGTAACCTAAGGCCTCAGTGGAACGATAATGGTAAGACGTGAATAAGACCAAACATGCTTATCTAGTTTGGCTGACTTGACAGACTGCACCAGCCGAATTCAAGCGGATGGAAGAGAAAGCAGACTGAATGCCGAGAAAGAAATCCCAGACTTCGAACAAGAAGAGGTGAGCTCTTCGTCATACATCAATGATAGGAGGACATCGGTGGCAGGGGTAATTGTAATTCAGGCTAAAAATAAGACTGGAATCACGGACAGCCAAATGGATAGGGCGTGGTATGAAGGCTAATTGAATTAGTGCAAGCTCCAACATGGCGACTAAGAAAGGAGGAGGACGCAGGGGTGACGGTCAACACATTTGGTGGTCTGCAAACAAGAGAGATGTTGTTCGCAGGATCTATGGAAGGATTCACAGAGGAGATCGCTACATCAAGGACAAACGGAGGCCTCAGGTACGAGGAGAGTTTCATAAAAATGTAACTAGATACAAAGTTGTTGATTGCCCGAGGATCAGCAAAAATAGTGTATGCTCCATCGCAAGCTTGTTCCCTTCAGATCTGAGGAAAGAGGAAGAATAAGTAAGCAGGCTGGGCCCAAGAAGGTTCATTCGCGAGGTTCTGACCTCTAACCCTCATAACTCTAAATCCATTCGTAAGTGAAAGCTTGCCCAAAACGTCCCAAGTTTGGCTTCTGCACGCAATGAGGCTTCGTGATGAGTGAGATGATTTTGATGCATGTATGCACGAGACCGTTTGGAGCGAGCGTTGAGGATGTCGATAATCAACTAGAGGTTCTAGGAGAGCAACAGAGGAATTCTAATTCGAGCTGTTATCCAGTTGATGACGGGCGGCATGCCAAGAGTTCGCATTTTCAGCCGAGAATGATTCTGTTGTTGCCGCCGAAGAGGCAATAGGCGAGTGTCCATTCTCATGCTGTATGATATCAATACTAAAGTCAAGATGAGTATGTGAAACAGAACGAGTAGAGAAACAGATCTGCCTTCTGAAGTGCCGGAGTGAGCATCCAGATCATTAGATAGTCGCTGCAGGAGAAGATAGGTACTGGGATTAGAAGTGAAACTGTAGCACGCAGTGTTTAGAGACGAGCCCTTAGGTCCGAAATTTTTATTTCATTTCATGTGCCAATGAGATATGTTTCAGTATGTGGGCCTACGATAAGAGGAGGCGTCCGGAATTCTTCTGTTAATTAATCTGATGTTCGTTCACAGAATGAAGGCATAACAACAGTATTGAAAGACAATGTGGTATACACTTCAGAAAGTCCTGATGAGCATTTGCACGTTCTCAAGATCTATATTTCTGCAAGGTAGGGAGCCAGATATTTATTTAGCCGTATCTTCAACGAAAAAAAACCGAATTTAATTATGGAGTAAATGGAAAGGAGAAGCAGACGAACATGTATTACGGCACAAAAGAATCACATGAGGGTACATTCGACGAGGTTAGAGAAGCCATCAAGGCCGAAGTGCCTTGCGTTTTATATAGTCTGCAGGAGGTAGATGACAATCTATGAAATAACAGCATAGTTGTCGGTCGTATCGAGTCATTCATAAGAGAAGATGAGCGTAGGTAGCGCTCGCTCTTGGAAGGACTATGAAATGTAACGTAGTCATTGTCATGTTTGGAATTTACATAGAAGGGATGAGGTGAAATAAAGTGTACAAGAGGTAAATCTGCCATCGCGTGCGAGTCAGAGAGATCTGCCGTCGAAGACTGGAAAGAAGAGGACCGGAGATAGTGTTTGTTTATCCGTCGGGAGGGACACGGATCGCAGCGAAAGTTGAAGTGATAGGCATAAGTGACCGGTGAATTAAAATAGGGAAGTATAGCAGCGTAGCATGAAAGAAGTACTATGAAACCGACTCGGCGTTTTTCTATGGTATCGCTCTACGTCCGATATAATGAGTAATGCGAGAGGAAAAGTTTAGCTGTACCGATGTAATATAAAGGTGGAGATAACGATCCAAAGCTTTAAAATCGTGCAGAGGTCGTGTAGCATCCTGCATCTAGGTTGCTTTTTAACCAGATTCACATTTCTGTCTTTGTCTGGTCGAGTCCATCGAAACATGGAAGTTTACGCAATTGCCGTGTGATAGGTATGTCACTATAACTCCAGACAGGATCAATACAGCGGAAGATAGCGCCGTCTGTCGCTAGTAAAGTACGGCGATCATGGAAGAGAAAATGAGTGATTGTCAGTGAATGATCTAGCACTAGTTAGAAACACGGCAGTGAAGTATTATAAAAGTAGACTTGATTACAGCGCACATCGGACCTCCGAGACTTGTGATGTACTGGCTAGTTGCGGAAATTGGTGGACCGTCTTTCTAACAGGAGTTCCGAGAATGATAGATTGCTTGGATAATGATTGATATGTAATGGGTAGATGTTCTTCGCGTCACGTTCTTGCGTGAGACTGAGTGATCAGTTACTAGTAATCGTTGGGGTCATTACGTCAGTTTGGGTGACTTCCAGTTGGTCAATCACATGCTCCAGTTCTGTATCTCGAACTCTCCCAGTGTGCGAAGGGTGTGGAAACCAACACGCGACTGTGAATATTCTGGATCTAATAAATCTGAAACATGGATTGATATGTCTGAAAAATATAGGAGAACATAAAGGGAAACTTGAAACGTAATAGAAATTGTCAGTTATAGGCTGACATGCGAGAAGACTTTCCAACCGCGTTTCATAGCGTGGCTAGATTCTGGGAGTTTAAGAAGAAACATGAGGTGTCATAGTGTCGGTATTGGACTGGGATTGTAGAAAAAACTGTTACAGATTGTCACAATTGGGGTTGACATTGTTCAGAGGTTGGATGACCTCATGTTGAACTATATAGATGAGATTGAGTCACTTTGGCATGTGGTGAATGAACTTAATCTTGTGATTCGTTATGACAAAGGGGCATTTGCAGAACGAAAACTTGTTGTATGTGCACGTATGAATCGTGAAGATCTGAGGTAAGGAGGCAAATTGAATTCTCGAGGTAAGGTGGGAGACTTCTGATGAACTTGAGGTACTTATTAGTATTGGTGATAGATCTGTTGCTCTTGGAGAAATAGATGAAGAATAATAGCTTAATGTCGTTCGAGTGGTCGGCAGATAAATACTCACACGGAAAAGCTCAGTTTTTCATTCGTATCTCTGCCGTATGATGACTTTACTCTAGGCGCCTTAAGGTGGATGACGGACCTGTGGCAGATATACTCGTAACTGGATGGAATATAGACCATGGCTCATGAGAATCGGATAAGGGGGGGGGGGCGATCGTTTGTAGGAGAGGTTACAGATGGTGTGTCTAGGGCTGTCCTTTGGATGAATACTTGTGAGTCAACGCACCGAGAAACTTTGTTGATTTTATTTGGGGATGGCGGCATGTGAATATGTACCAAGAACATTGGATTTTTCAGGGAAGGAGATATGGTCTGGCACGAGATCTTCGGTCTAAGTGCGACTTTTTGGGAGGGAATGATCTCGGGTTATCTCTCGTTGTGCAAGATGCTTCTAAGTGCGACATTATATTTTTCATCAGGTCAGGAGATTGGATGCCTAGCAGATGTACAGGCCTTTACGTAGCCGCTAATATGATTGCATATGTTCATGATTATGGCTGTGGCCGTGGGAACAGACATGAAAGGACTATTAGCACACAGAGTAACAAAGAGAAAGTCTTTTGGCGGAATTCTTCAAGCGGACGCATATGCTGTGTAATTGGGTATGGTCAAACAACGGCTGAGAGCAAATGAGAGATTCGTTTGATGAACTTGTGGCGCTCTTATTCACTTGGCATTTAACTGTGTTTAGGAAAGGAATAAATTTGAAATTTTGACGTTAATTGTGATGGATTTGCAAGGGTGCATAGTCGGGTGGGTGGCGAAGAGAACACGAACAGGCAGCGCAGCCCTGTTAATGCGTACATTAAGAGCTTGCTCTTGCCACGTGACTCTACAGGAATTGAGAAGTAAGTGCAGAAGAGCAGAGAAGGCGGGGTTGTTCGTCATAGAATGGATAACAGGGGATAGGAATGAGTGGACTAAAGTTTGCTAGAGCGAATGGTGAAAGATCTTGGTCCAGCGAGCTCGGAATCTGTGCGAGAACAATTAGTATACTTTTAGCGTATGCAGGTGCATTCTAGGGAGCGTTATATTGATCGAGGTCTACGCCGTGGAGAATAGACGAGGGAATTCAGGAAGAGGGCGTCACAAATGGCGTCTAATGTGTAACAAGTGATTGGGACGATTCCACTGTTCCCTGGCTATTGAGTGCGCTTGAGATATAAACGAGGGGAATCGACAGCTCGGCGGGAGGTGACGTCCGGGTGCGATGTGGATGTGATTAAGTGCACCTGTGATAACAATGTTTTGATGTGCATGTGCAGTTCAGAGTAAATTTTGGTCTGCGAAGTTGATTGCACGCCCAAGAGCTGAGAATGATTAATAGCTGATGCAAGCTTAGTGTCAGACACTCCTCGATTAAACTACTTCTGCATCACGGTCGTTGTGCGGTGCTGTGTAAATACTGGTACGGTTAGGACAATGCATTATATCTGTGGTCATTGTATGAGTGACAGAGATAAATATCTTGCGATGTTCTAAAGATCGTCTCGTAGTCGTTACGAGAGCCATAAACCATGTTATGTGGAATGTTTGGGTTGAGTGGTGATCTGGAGCTGTGTGAAGTATGCTCGTGACAGGAAGTATGTCTCGAGAATGGTAAAGTATATCATGGATCGTAGACGAAAATCAGAATCCGACGCCTGTTTGTATTTTCTAGCAAGGTGAAGCATGTTAAGAGACTGAAAATGGTCTCTGCCGTACATTAAGATTGCTAAAGGAATTGATCTAGCCGGACACGCCACGGAAGTCAGTGTCACAATGCATATACTTTGTGTTCACGGATGTAGGGAAATTAGTATTGCAGTCATCATGACCGAATTCTAACTGCTTCATTTCACCCGACTTGGACTTTTGAGGCACCGCTGAAAGCTGTGGCGCTCGTTAGGACCTGAAGCTTATGAAGGCCGGAAGACGTAGTGGAACTAGTCTGTAAATAAAATCTGATGGTTAGAGAAGAGTAAACTTGGAAGATGGTGTTAGGCATAGTGCGCTTTATTAGAGGATTACGCGATGGATTGTATGGAGCTGTGGTGCGATCTACGTGGTAAAAAGTCCATAGGCTTGACGGGGTGCGTGGAGTTATGTAAGAATGATTGAAGACGAGGGAGTGGGAGTATTTGACACTGGCTGTCCGGAGCATGTCGGGCGCATAACAAGTCACATCGCATGATGGTTGGTCAGAAGTGGCATCTCTACGTGTATGCATTGTGAATGTGATGAGATTTCTGATGCAGAAGGGGTGTGTCATGAGAATAGAAGATTTGAAATCGTGCCATTTAGATGATGGTGAGAAGATATGTAAAGTGCTACCGATCGAAGATGTTGAGTCGGCGGTAGTGGGATCGTATGCGATAAGGTGTGATTCTTGTAGTCGTATGACTTAGCGAGTATGTGAAGGCGAGTATCGGACGTAGCTGTAGAATCCGCGTCGATTATGGAGTGCTATGTAGTCTCTAGCTATACTATTCAGCTGGCATGCAATCAGTGTATGTTTGTTCGTCGTTTAAGAGTGGGACTGCGGTAGTGATTGTGATGTAAGCAATCGAGTAGTTAGATTGATAGGTTTTAGCAAGTTCGAATCGATCCGGGATGCAAATTGTAGGCGCGGCGCTGGAGTATCGGCGCATCGTTACCATCGTTAAGTGTAGGCAGAAGGAAGGATTGGAGTATGTGATCGTATTGAACGCTGTTGTGGTGAAGAGTTAGTACCTGTGAGCTAATTGATCGCGAATACTAGCGAGCAAGATTATGTATCTAGGTGTGTCTGAGGCTAGAAAAGCATGTATGTTAGTCGTGGAATATGGCCAGTCGGAGCGGGATTCGTGGGGGGAAGGGTGGTAATGTTACCTTCGGTCATATAGGACGATCAATTGGAGGTATACTTGATAGTGGGAGCTGATTGGAAAGTCTTAATCAATAAAATGGTGATTGGTCCCTGTATCACAAGGGGACGGCAGACAATTGGGCGATAGATAACTTATGGGGGAAGTCGATGGAGCTAAAACTATCCAGGGAAGCTTGATGTTGGGTTTACGATGAGATGTTGGAGACATGAATATCTCTACTCGAACTGCGATGCATAGAGAATGGCAACTCGATGTGAAGGACTTCGGGATCTTGGCGAGCGTAGGACAGGGGTGAAGTGCTGTCGAGTTCGTGTACTATGAGCATCGACGTGATGACGGGTTTTGATTAGGCGTGCCGTGAGCATTATGTCAGGCTCGTGCGATGGGACCGCGTCAGATGGTTGAGTAATTACGGATTCCCGCGTTAAGGCACAATCGCATAGGGAACTTATGCCCATTCTGCGCATGGGTGCTTGGAGATAATCAATGGTATATAGACATCACATAGGTGGATGGTCGATGACACCATTCTGCTGGCTTCTAAATATAGCTTGTCTAGATTATCTGGTTCTGGCGGAATGACAATGCTCGAGTTGTATGATCGTAGATTTGTGGGTCAGTGAATGTTCGGTGTTTCGAATTCATGTGAAGTCCGAACGCCGTTGGCAATTAGGAAGTATTGTGGTACTCGTGACGATATGCAGATCGGATATCAAATTTAGGTCAGGTAGGCTGAGAAAAAATGAACAAAAGTTGGTTTGATAAATGAGCAGATAGGATAGTACTGAATATGTGTTCCTAGGAGAGCTAGTAGAATTACTTAGGAAATTCTGTAGAAATAAATGTTGAAATTCGCATAGGTAATGTGGAAAAATCAAAGATGTCCGTATTGACGGACTACGATACGTGACACAGCAGTTTTAATTTGTATTATAGCAGAGAATATTTGTTGGCCAGTCCGCTGCATACAGTTCGGCGTGTGAGCTGCCGTTCATCGTAGAAGTTGAATTTCTGTAGTGGATCGTCGGCCGTGAGCTGGTTTAATAATCTACTCATCAGTCGTAAAGTAAAATAAAATTATAAATAAAAAATAATGAACGAAGATTTTGGTATAGTCTTGCGCCCAATTGAAGGGTAGGGCACTTAAGCGGTGCGGCATCGGAAGATGAAAGTGCTACGTGGATAATTCCGTCGGCCGGTTTCTGGATAACCGTGATTCTTGATTACTGAATGTTTCAATTAAGGCGAAAGGCATCAATGGTGTGATTAAAAATTTGAGCGTGATCTTTTGGTCTATGCTATTGGTAGGGCGCGGTCATGATAGAGAACTTAATGTAGCGGGCAAGATTATATGAAAGCTACCTAAAAAATCAATATGTACTGATAAGTAACATTATCAGTGCCATGTGAGTTCTGTGGTGTTCAAGTATCGAAAATTGATTAGTCATCGGAGGGAAGAGGCAGAGCGGTGATCTCTCTTATCAGTAACGCTTGACATTATGGGTCATGAGTCCCGTAGCGACAATCATGCTCGCTTACTATCGCCGAATACTGAAAATACTAAATGCAACGCGCAATAAAGTGGCAATTGCTTCATCCGCGACAGTTGTCGGTGTCCAAGCGTACGTCAAAAATGCTGCCCTGGTGCGTCAATTTTAGCTCCGGTCGCCGGGGCATAGTAATTTGCTGCCATCAGGATATCCCTCAGATGGACAACTTGCTCCGCCCGGGATCTCCGATTTGCATCTGCGGCCGGAGCACTATAGTGCTGCTTTATCCGTTCAGTACAATTCTTATTTGCGACTTAGTTCGATTCTCCGCGTGAACATTAGCTATCACACAATTTTACTCGACTGCTGCTAGGAGCATTTGCTTCGCAGACATTTTGCTCCGGCCTCCGACAATACTGTGAGCCAATGTGGCGCATAGTCCAATGGGCTCCGAACCAAGAGGTGATGATAAGTCATTATCATTTGCTGCCATAAAGACTTCGCAGGTGACGACGTCGTCCAAGTGGCGTAGAGCTTGATAATTCAGCGCATCGCCGACAATCTGCTCTATGTGTCTTCCGTCCTTGATAGATGTACTAATTTGTTCGCTCCAGCGCTAATTTATGCTGCCGGCAATGCATGAGATGCTTTTGTGTTGGTTATCCGACATAGCACAGTATTTTGCTTGAGACGCCGAGAGGAAGCGGTGTGCTGCCTGCGTCAGAGCTTTAGTGCATTTGCTTGCATAGACACGAGTAAGCCAGGGCAATGGATAGTTGCTTTGCTGGCAGAAAAGGTTGGAACATAATGCTTTAGACTCGTGTAGCATTGGCACGATCGCGGTGCACGGACGGAGAATAATGGCTACTGGCCGCCCTAGTGACAATGTGCTGTGTGCCGATGTGGAAGTGCGAGACAACATCTGTTAGGTGAAACCCGAGCGTTTCGTAATCATGCTTTACTCTTGAGCGCAAACAGAAGACAGAAGTGCTTCCGGCGCCAGAAGACAATGTCCGCAGAGGTAGGTACGACAATTTGCTGCCCGCCGGCATAACGCTGTGGTGACTTGATTCTGGTGCCGGTTGAGGTTTTATGATTTTGATCGATCCGCTAATGGGCTGGGTACAGATCTCATATACGACAGGAATTTGGATGAGGAGGAGGGTACGGTATTTGTAGTTTAGCGTGCTCTCCAAGATGATTGGGATATGTGCTGTTGTGCGTCCATAGTCGCTACGAATAAGGAAGTGTCATTTTTCAAAGAGGCATTTTTTGGTGTGTTTTGTTACCGGCGGTGTTTACTTGTTTAATTTTTTAACTTTTTCTCTGCGAATCCGCCGTGGTGACGTGCACGTGTTACCTCTAATATTATGTTAGTTTAAACGATATAATGAAAGTGTCGGGGACGAAGATTAGATGCGGAATCGGATATACGAGAATAAGTTGTTCACGGGAGATCTGTGTCGTCCCGCAGATATGAAGGGACAAGAGACTTTGCGTACGAACTTACTCGGACTCGAAACTGTACGATCCAGTTGGTGTTGGTCCCTTTATGGTTTTTATTTACCTCTCATTCTTTTCCCGACTGTACGGGAACAACTATTCAGATATCTTTTGCACACCTTGTTATATAATTCACTTGCGGCGGATTGTAAGATTACGTAATCATATCGAAGTAGTACGATTATATCAGTACGCGATACTGAGTGGAATCATGATTGTTATATTGAACATTATAGATGACGGCAAAGACCGTTTAATTATCCTTCGTCCGCTTGCTCGCGTGAGTATAATCTTAAGTTAATGGAGTAGTAGTGGGTGTATTTTTTTTTATAGTATGACCATGGCGTTCCGCTGAATAGATGCCGCAGTTCGTTCAGTTGGATCTGGCGAGGTTATGGTGGCTTCAGATGCCCAATTGTGGCGCAGCTAGGATATGCGTTGAATAGTAAGAATAAGGGAGCAGCAAGAACAAAAGTTGGGTGGGTAAAACCTAGCGAAGACAAATAGGCTGAAAGGGTCATACAAGGGGACCAAGCAGATGGTGAGTATGCTGCAGGGCATATGCATACGCGCTTCGCCGGTGTGACTACGTCGATCTTAGTATATGATTGCTGGGTGAATCGGCCATGCGCGTAAGCGACCCCCACCTGGCAGTCGGTCGGAGGATGCGCAGGACGTTAGTATCTTTCGTGGCGTGTAGGTACGATGGGTTGTAGACTATTTAGTCCTATAGATGTTCTTGGCCTCGTGTAAGAAGCATAGATGGATATCCGCCCGCTCAAAAAGGAAAAATATCATAAAATAGGGGGAAGGCAGATTAAGGGGAGAGAGAATAGGGAGAAGATGAGGAGAGAGAGGAAGAAAAGAAGAATGGTAATGCTGGCATGGGTCAACACGAACTACTTTACGGATAGTTAGCCGTATTTGTTGTTTTAATTATATATTCATGTTTATGCCATGTACTCTCTATTCTAATGTATAGAACCATAGCAGTCATTTCTTAAACTCGTATGCAATTTTTTTTGTTTTTATTGGAATGACTAATTACGAAGAATTATACTCCTTTCCGAGATATGGCTGGGACTATGACGGGAAGGACAAGTCCGCGTGGAGGGATCAGAGAGGAAAAGGAAAAAATTTTATGGAACTGCAAACTATCGGGACATGAACATGAAGGGAACTGTCTCTAAGGACCGTTAACGTTGTCTGTGTGATTTGGCATGCGTCATTAGCAAATTGAGTGTGTTCATACCGACGATGCTTTTTATATATCACTGTTTATTATTATATACAGTGGCGACTTGATAAAAAAGACATTCTCGGGAGTGTGTAAGCCCGGTCCCGCAAGTACAGGATAACAAAAACGAATGCATATTTTTTTGTTCAATTACAGAAACTGATCGCGCTGTTTTAATACTGTACAGATGAACCATGCCCAAAAGAGTGACAAATGAGAACCAGAATCAAACTCGCCTTCATCTAATTTACCAGCACCACTTGGGTTATTAATAGCCTTATTTTTGGAATGATTATATGTCGTCAGAAGTTTTCACAAAGTGGGTTTAGTTCTTTATCGGTCCAAAAAGTATACCGCCGTTTGACATGAAGGAGTGAAAAGAGAATTAGCGAGGTTGATGTAGCCCATCCTTTTTGTTTTTTTGCTTCTTCTTTTCGTCGTAGAGGTGCAGGCGATATTTGTCTCCCAGTCTTGAAGGTATATTGGAAGTATTTAGTGCTATAAAAAGATTGAAAGGCCGCACAATATATGCTGTGGTGATTGCTGGAAAGATGATTTGAAAGGTGATTATTTATGTAATTAGTTTAGAATGTATTGGGTTTCCTGTTATTTTTTTTGTTTTTGGGTGGGGGTAGGAGGGGGAGGGTGGAGGTGCGATGAACTTGGCATTGTTGTTTTCGAAATGAGTTAATTCAGTGTTCATTGCGATTTTGGTTATCGGTTTAATTTCGCGGTCTCATCAAGCGAAAGGCATGTCTAAATGGATGTGATAATGTGATAAAGACTGCACTTTATACAGCTCATTTAGAAATAGTGTAAGGACGATACCAAATAGACCTCAAGCAGCCATTGCTTCTGGTCTGCAGTCAGTCGTAGGACGAGGCAGAATATGGTGTAGTCTAGGTAAGTGATGTGTATGGCGCGTGAGAGGAGTGTTATCTGTGATTGGTACGAGATTGACTTTGCCGGCGGAAGAGTTATTTGATGGCGTACAACCTAGGTAAAATGTAATCTGCGCGCCTTTATGGTAGGCTGTTTTAGGCGCTCCGTGTTACGCGTGATACTAGCATTGGCGATAGGGTTTGGTGTCTCAGCTCCGCTAAGAGGGATCAAATAGTGATTTTTAGAGAAACTGCATCGATACAGTCTCGATTGTGTTTGAAAAAAATAACCAAAATAAAAAAAAAATATTATATTCTTTGTTCGACGACGTCAGAAATGAGCGTAAATATATTTGGAGCGCTATTTACAGGAAGTACGAGTATTGCGCGAAACGATATAGCGCACTGATTGTGGTGAGCGTATGGGACAAGCAATGGTGGGAGTTTATTTTGAGAAATGGGTGAGAAGATGTTTAAAGACAATCTAATGGCTTTTAAAAAAGAAAAAACGACAGTTTTGTTTTTTTGTATTCCGATCCCCGGTTATTTTTTTAAACAAACGATGACGCAGTGAGAGATCGGGCGGATCGGTGTGTAAGTGCTGATTCTGATTTCTAAACGAGAATTGAAGCAGAATATTAAGATATTTTTTTTGAAAAATAAAATCGGAAGCTCACGCTATATGGCCCGTTCGCGAATGTATGCATGTATGTGTCCGGTTGAATCCAGTTGGTGGTTGATTTGGTGTTGGCGTTTTTTTTCCAGTGTGCGAATTTACTTTGCAGATTTTTGAGTAACGGAATGAGAAGGGGACGGAGCGCAATTTAGGTCGCTCTGTTCAAGTTTTTTTTTACGACGTGGTATCCGAGATATCTTTGCAGTACAATGGCCGTACTACGAGATCACCGGCGAAATGAGTATCCGCGGATGGAGTTGGCGTGGTGAAGGGGATTATTAATCCATGTGTTATAATGTGTTTCGAGACGAGAGGCGTTTATGATGTATCTGTCTGTGACTAGATGAATCCGAGAAGATTCGAAGGTAGGTTCAGTTTTGTTTTTTTTTATTTTTTTAGGATCCAAACTCCGTGTTGTTCTCGTTTTTTGTTTTACGTGGCTACTGACGTGTCGCAGGAGCTCAGAATTTAACCATGGATGAATTTTTTGTATTTTTTTGTCTCCCGTTCTCCTCCCTACATGAATCTAGTACTGAGAGTTTGAGATAAGGCTATAATTGAGCATTGATAGCGGGAGAGAGATTTTTGTGCTGTGGACTTATAAGTAACGAGGTGTAGTTCATGGTGGTCGGCGCATGCACGCTGAGGTAGATGTTAGAGTATCAATGAAGTCTATGGTGATGGGGAAAACATTTGAAATAAGGGGAGCAATTATAAGAATTAGTTTAAAGTGATGTAATGTCAGGAAAAGAATTGGTTTCCGTCCGTTTTTTTGGGGTGGGTGTTGGGGACGGAGTGTTAGGTGAGACTGGGTAGGAGGGGTTGGAGGGCGGTATGGCGAGTTGGGAGAGTGCAGTAACTTGCGATTGTTATTATCAAATCATGTCTTTTCACTTGTTGTTGTCATTGCGACTTTTGGCGTATTTCCGCGTTCGCGAGGCGCGTCCCATAATTTCGCCAATTCGTCGAAGTG
>CALNVZ010000174.1:69429887-69453912 GCA_940671915.1 Paracentrotus lividus
AAAGCACTCATTGGATGTGTGTCACTATATTGTCAAAAATACTGGATATGTGAGTTGATCACTCATAGTATCCAGATTAATAACACATCTACATATCTATCTTCCCAGCAAACCGTATTTATAAACACTAAATATTAACCTATTAACAATATATCGCTGGAAACAGCAGTTTATGGTTATTTAACAAAATAAATAGTGATTTCCCGAAATATTATTGTATTAACTATTTAACCAGAAATTATGGCATCCCCATGTAACAATAAAGAAATGCACAAATATTCACCCCCCCTTTAATCGAATGCATAACACAATCTCCAATTTATAAAGGCTCATTCTATGGAACAACCTTCCCATCTCCCGAAGCAATAGTGAGGACAATATATCAATTCAAAAGACAATGTAGGCAATATTCTTTTTCATCAATGTAGTATTACAAAAATGTATTCCAGTTTCTATTTTCTCCCTCTTTTTCGCTTAGATAATATTTGTATCTGTAACATATTTCCATATTTTATGATCTAAGTTTAAAACCAGCTTGTGGTTTGCAGTTTGCAGGAATCATTTCCAACAAGCCGTTAAGTGCTTTTATGATCCTCCACCAAAGATAGTTTTGTAATGGGCAGGGGAGGCGGGGGGATTAAGAGAAACCCCATGAGCAGTGTGTTTCTGAGTAGGGTTGGAATATATTTTTATTATGAACAAAAAATTAAGCGTTTAAAATCTGAAACAAGGTGAGTGAGTTTTCTGAATTTTATTGGATAAGTTCTCAAACACCCCTCCCCCCGACGGCCCCAAGATTATAACAAAATTGGGATGTGTTAAGGTTCACATACGCAAGGCGTCACTGTAATGTTGCAGTTTTAAAACAAATGATGAGTTTACATACATAGATACGGGATTGGCTTGAAGGTGCCCGCCCTCGTAAAAATAGAAAGCCCCCCCCCCCCCCCCCACGACAAAAAAAAATAAATAAATAAATAAAATGGTTGGGTAGGCCTTTTTTCCATCCCGCGTGAAATGTTTAATTGAAATTTTTTTCTTGAGCTTATTAGAGTTTGTTGTGTTTTGGTGTCAGACAGTCATAGATCCAGGGGAAAGGGGGCCGGGCAGGGGAAAGGGGCCCTTAATAACAAAAAACAATGAAAAAGTGCCCGAGAATGGGTATACCACCGCCACCCCCACATGTTACCACATGTAACCAAAATGTTTCAGTAGGGTACACGCAGGTAATATGGGCCCCTTAAGCTCATTTGCCTAATTTGAATAAAATCACAAAATGACACACAGTCTAATCTTTGTTTACATGAATCAATAACTACTGCTCTAACTTTTATTTCGAAGAAAACAATTATCACCAACCCCCCTGTCTGCAATATTCAAATGTTGACGTCATCACCAAAGTGCCCATATTGGCATATGTATTAATGTACTTTTTTAAAACTACATGACTCTACTATGTTGGAATTTGCTGAAAAATGTTGAAAAATAATTAACTTAAGATATCGTTTGAAATTATAAGACCCTTCAGTAAATTCTTTGACTATTTTGTATATTATTTCTTTTTTTAATATTATTTAAATATTATTTTCATAATACAAATCAATATAGGCTAAGAGTAGTAATTTTGTCTATTCCAAGTTTGATGAAAAGGAATACATTAGAAAAGTGCCATACATTATTTTGTGCTTCACTTTTATTTCTAGTTTAACATGTGTGATGTTCATACCTTTGTTTTCAAGGAGCAATGCCATATTCTTATTGGCAACGAGTCTAGACAGTTCGCGATTTGAGCTCGAGTGTGGAGATGTCTCCTGAGTCTTCGGAGAGGTGCGGGGATATTGATTTAAAAGTCTTTCCAGTTGCTAGCTGCAAGCAACTCTGACATCGCGATACTCTGTTTGTCTACTAATATACACAAACGTGTCACAACGTAGTGTGTTGCGCACCCAGTCTCGTAGGCTTGCAGATGTCGGCGTGACATCTTGCTGGTCTGTGGGGTCTCCAGGGAATCACCCCCAAAACAAACATCCTGGGCATTTTTTCAAAGTCTTTTAATTGATTTGTGGGCAGATTTGAGGGTGGTGTGCCGAATATCCTCAGCAAATATACAAAGCGAGCGCGAAGCGCTGAGCGGAAATGTTGAGTTAAAAAAAATCTGCATAATAAAATAAAAATGCGCATTGATACCAATGAAATTAACAAAACAGCCGTACCAGTAGGCCTAGGGTATGTGCCAATTTTTTATTTCTTTAATCCTTTAAGGCCTATTTAATTCTAAGCGAGCAAGAAGCGCAAGCTAAAAAACAAAAAACAACAACAAAAAAACACACACACACACAAAACAAAACAAAATAAAACAAAAACAAAACAAAAAACAAAAAACAACCAATTTGGAGCCTGAGCCCGATTTCGTCTCCACAAATCTAAATACCATGCGAGCAGAAAGTTTTTGAGGCCTAAATGAACAGAATCTTGCAAAATAAGAATCATGATAATGCTCAATTATTAACGAAGGTTAACAAAATAATACGTGGGACCCAAAGGGAATGGGATGGGGAGGGGAGGGTTAATTCTGCAGAATATAGTCGGGCGCAGATCCAAGAAAATCGAATTGAACTCATTTCGGTGGCCCACTTGTCTGGGGACAAAAGCGACTCTATTATGTTTACGCATGGGCCGGAAAGTTCATTGTGTGACTCTGGTCTGCCGTCCGCGTACTGTTTTAGCGAGAACTGTATACACTCTAGTAGATAAAAGTAATTAAGCTAATTTATTTTATGTTAGATTTGTACTCTGCAATTTTTTGGCAATTATAAAATAAAATACAATTAAATAAAATGTAGGATTAAATAGACTTATAGAAATAGAGCTGTTTGAAGAAAAAGTATTAATAATAATTTCACTGGGAAATACTAAAATAAGTATAGGCTTAAACATACATTAAAATATAATAAAAAGCCAATAATGGAGACTGCATTTACGCGAAGTTTGATATTCATTTCTTCTCCATTTTTAAGGACCTCCGTCTTCGGCAGGAGTATAATTTACAAAAATTATATTCCTGATGAAGACGCAGGGTCCGTCGAAAATTTGACATGAAATGAATTTAAAGAAGTTGGCGTAAATGAATTATCCCGACTATTTGCTTTTTGTTTGATGACGTGCCAAAATGTGAAACTTTATGTTGCTTAAAGATATAATAGGTAATGTAAATAATTATCTCTGGATTTTAATAATGAAAATAATAATAAATAGATAAAATAATAACAATAATAAGCGCGAGGTGAAAATTGGTTAGAGTTCCGTGGACATGATGGAAGAAACACGCAGTGTGGAAAGCCCATTTCAGCTTTTAAAAAAAAATACATGTCACCCGCGTAAATTCGGGAGGGGGTGATTGCATCCTGGACCCGTCACTACTGAGAAGGATAAGGACGTCTTTAGACATAGCCAAATCAGTCTCAAACCCGCCTCCGCGAAATGAGATGCCAACATTATTCGCCATGCTAGTGCCTATGGTATTAACCACAACTAAATTAATTCATGATGTATAATTCAGCTTACAAAATGTTTCATTGATGTTGAAAAACATTCTGATAAAGAAAAATACGATATGAGAAAAATCGGCCTCGTGGCGACGAGGACTCGTGGGACGTAGGACTCGTGGGACGTAGGTCTCGTGGGACGTAGGACTCGTTGCGGACGTAGCGACTGCGCGGGATCGGGAGCAGACCGGGAAAAAAAAAAACCTCCCGTTGGGGAAAAAAACCCCACGAGACTCGTGGGAAAAATACTCGGCCTCGTGGGACGTAGGACTCGTGGGACGTAGGTCTCGTGGGACGTAGGACTCGTGGGAAGACCCCATATGAACAGTGTGGTCTCTAATCTCGAGTTTCTCTATCTATTTATGTATATCTCTCTCACACACACACACACATACACACACACCCTCACAATGTTGCATATGATCTGAGACATTGTATTTCACTCAGGTCTGCCCATTCCCCCTCCACAGGGATTTTATTTATTTTCAGTCTCAAGAAATTACATTTTCAAAGCATATAAATCATATGATTTGACATAAATAAAAAATAAAATCATTCAAAATACGAATATAATGCAAAAACTGTCAAGTAGGCCTATATAAGACAAACATAATTATTGTTTCAAACGAATTCAAGATAAAATCGAAATAAAACAACATTCACTACGCTTTAACTTTACTTTAATTTAAATTGAAACCATTTTCTTATAAACTTATTAGTTTTAAAATTCGATGCTTCAATGTATTTTTCATTTTTTGAAATAGGTTATAGTCGAAATTTTGATATTATCAAAAACAGGCATTTTTTTTCTTATCTTGCAACTATACATGTATATCATCTGTCGTAATACTATCGGTATGCAATTCAATGCATGATTATTTGAACCTCTTAAAACAAATTATTTATCTTGAAGTGAAAATATGATTCTATTTCTATAGTTCCATCGGAAATCCAATGTTCTAACAATTCGTCGCTGTTTTTACGAACCGTCATAAACCGAATTTTTGGTCAAATTTTCGAAATTGATTTTTTTCGATTTTCTTAAAGCCTGTATTCAACTCTATCGAATGACCAAATTTCAGGTCAAAATCTTAATTATATTTAAAATAAGAGAAGATTGGAATTTCGTTCAAAACGTCACATCGCTTCCAGGCGCCACACCTGTAATTATCATCTCATTGAGACTTTGTGTTAATTTTGAGGTTTGATAAATTTATATAAAATCAGCCTTAAATTCACTCGGTGATTGGTCATGTGGAACGGATAGACAAATTATTCCTCCTTTCTAATTTAGCCAAGAAACTAGCTGTTTACCGGCTCATTTTAAAAATAAATCGATATAGCGCCCCCTCATGCCGAAACTAACTCAATTGGCAGTCAAAAGTAAGAATTTGATATCAAACCTTGCGGTTCTAATATAGTGCCAAGCCTTAACATTAATTTCTTCCCAGTTTTAGCATACGAAGCTTAATGATTGCCCTTCCGATGACCATTCTTAAATGTGAATCATACGCACACATTTTTGTCTATCAGCTGTTCAAAGTTTAAAAAGTTTCGGAAGGGTTGGGTCGAATGAATATTTTTCGCTCTCTGTCGGTAATTAGGCGTGTGTGACCTCCAGTGATTTTACGAAGCGTCCTAAACCATTGTTCCTACAATATAGCAGTCTCCAGAATGGCGCGCAACCCGATTTTGGGTGAGCGGTGCGCGTATGCATTGAATGATTTTACGAACCGTTCTATCTCGTGGTTTAGGACGCTAAAAAACATGCGCGTGATACGCATGATTTTACGAAGTGACCTTAACCCCCTGTTTGTCGTAAAAATAATCAGTTTCTAAAAAACTACCTTCCATTTTATTCTAAATATTTAAAATTCAAACCCCGATTGCAAATAATTTCTTTCATATTGTAAAATTATAGAATTTATGCTGTACATTGATATAATTATTTGCCCTGGTTTCCTTCAAAGCACGAAGTTATGAGCGTCTGAAGAACATCCAAACTTTGAACGCGATTATCTCAAAAGCTGGTTTTGGGAACTCGGTGAGGTGTAGGACGGTTCGTAAAATCACTGACGAATTCCCAAATAGGTTCAACATGAGTACAATCGCATAGCAAATGGATAACTGTTTCAATCTGTTCATTACAAAAAGTGCACTCTTTTCTTGTAACTAAATTCATTTTAAACAATATATCATGTATATATAAAATACGATGTAACACCTTAAACTGGAACCATCGTAGGGCAACATCCATCGTATAATTAAATCCAATGGAGCAATACAGTATGTTCCCCAGTTTTTGTCATTCAAGTCAAAAATACATTTCCATTTTGAAAAACTGTAGCATTCTACTTTCCTTCTCTTCAATAAAATTGCATTGATATGTGCACAACAATATATTTCATAACTAGTGACATTGTATCTGGTACAAAGGGCTGCTGAACCTTGTAATAAGTCAGGCGGGGATCCAGGGGCCCGACGGGCCCGGACCCCCCCCTCCCGCCCGAGCAAAAAAAAAAAAAAAAAAGGAAAAAAGGACATATCAATTCTACTCTATGTAAATGTAAAGTTAACGTATACCAATGTGCGGCATTAAATCGTAATTAACACAGGGCGCGTCCATTATCTAAGAGGCCAGGACCAACAAAGTGAAGTTGGAAATACGGCTGAGAAGCGCAGAAATCTATACAGCTGGCTGCAATAATAAATTAGCTCACAAAAACTCGCGTACGAAGACTTCCCTCCAGTTGAATGGTATTGTCCGTTCGGTTGAGCAATCTACTCGTGGGAGATGAAAGAAATTGATGAATTTTATCATATTGTTAGTAATAGATTCTGCGCCCCTCCCCCCCCAAGTTTAGGATAAATTTGGCCTCCTACGTTTAAGCTCAATTTGGCGCCCCCTTAGTGTTAGGTTCATTTGGCGCCCCCCTAAATTTTAGATTGATTTGCGGCATGCATATTATTTTTTAGGTCAATTTGGCATCCTGGGTTTAAGATCAGTTAGGCGCCCCTATGTTCAGGATCAATTTGGTGCCCCTTAGTTTCAGGTCAACTTGAAATGTAATAAATGTAATGTTAAATAAAATTTGGGGGTTAGAATTCCTGTAATATATATTTTGGTAAGTGGGGGGAAAGGCGAGCACGAAGCGCGAGCGGAAATTTTGATGAATTCGAATATTCAGAAAACAGTACATTTTTGTGCTTCCCTCAGGAACACAATGTAATATCTCCTTGAAAAAAAAAACGATGCAAGCGCGAAACGCGAGCGAAAATTCTGCTCTATATACAGTTGTCCGCAAAATTGTTCATACCCCTGACATTTTTTTAAGTTTTTTGAATTTTGCTTTTAAATAAATGAGTTTCGTCAAATTTTTGGTGATCAGTATTTTACCAACATCCGGACTATCAGGAAAGTTTGACATTTTGAGTTATTTGGTATTCCAGGGGTATTTTATTGACAGATTTACGAAAAAAGACATGTTCATATACTCTATAGGGGTGCCTAATTTATTATCTAATCATCTCGGTTATAATTATTTATTTAAATTTCCACATAAAATAGTTCTTGCGAATGTCAAGAACCATCATTCATGCCTTCCATGGGTTTTGACCAATGCGTCCTCTGGAATAAGCCCAGGCTGTGTAAGGTTGCATGGTCTTTGAGCCATTTTGTGAGTCTTCAACTTCCCAGAAACATTTCTTAAGGGATTCTTGTCATGTCAACGAATATTCCTCTCAAAATCATTCATTATGATTGTCCATCAGCTACTACATGTCTAACTTGGACTTATGCTTCTGAGTTTCGTCCTGCTGACAGGTCCAATGCTGTCCCAGGTAACATTTACAAGCATACTTCTGCAAGATTTCATTCAGGATCCTTATAAAAATGTTTTCACTGCGATGCCTCCTATTCTAAACATATTCCCAGTGCTACCAGCAATGATAATCCCCATAGCAGTTTAATGTGAATAACATATGCCAAAATCAGGACACTGTTCTTTAGATTGAAGAATTCATCTTTATTTTGCCAAATTGAAGAAAGTCCATATCACCCATAAATTCTAATTTTCTCTCATCAACTTATATAATTATGGTCCAAAAGTTAAAATTCTGGTTTAAATGAGCTCAGAAACTGTCCAGAGGCCTCCCGGTGGGTCTGACTGCACAACTGGAGTCTGTACTGGGAAGTGTCTGTATCGATATCCTCTAGGCAGTATTCGCTCTTTAGCACCTTCGTCTCTGGCTGGTCAGTGGTATCTATTCCGACCTTGGTTGTGACCTGATGGTTGTTGTAGGCCTCTCAGTATACTTATTTGGCAATTCAAGGAGACGCCTTACACTTTTAGTCATGCCAACGGAAGCTTTTTCCCAAGTGTCTTACATCTGGTGCTCATGAAAGAAGCACCTGAGTGTTAAATCAGGGTCTAAAAAGTGTGGGTAGAGCGGTTATTTTATTTCAGTAACATTCATATAAATATTCCTAAGTGAAAAATTCAAAGTCTCGATAAGAAACCAATAATAAAGGGGTTGGGAAGCTGAAGACTCACAGGATGGCTCAAAGACCATGCAACCTGCCTCACCCTGGAGGTTTTCCAGAGGACACATGGGCCAGACCCAACAGAAGCCATAAAGTAAGACTATAAACTCTTGCAAAAACTATTTCAGATGGTTATTTGAAGAAAATAATTATGTACTCGTGGTTATTTGATAAGAAATTGGACTGGGTACACACAAAAAACAAGAACTAGTTTCCATGAGTAAAACCCGTTTGCTACTCTTGGAGGCGAGTGCTTTTATTCGTATATCACGTATTTTTACTTCAGAATCTGTGTTTCTGTTAAAAGTACACGCCCGCTCTTCCAGAACATGTAAAGGTACTAAGGGATACTCAAGAAAAAAAAAATTATTGAGTATATATACTTTTTTTCTTGTGTATCCCGGGTGTTTCCATTACCTGCTATCCTGCTACACTTCCAATTTCTGCTATACACCTTTTTCAATTTGGACTCGACCATTTATCCCTTTTCTGTGATTGGACATATAATGGTCACATGAAATATATATTATCGCCCAAACCGTTTCCTGATAAAATGTAAGGTTGAATAGAAGGGAATACGATTTTGTGTGGCGTGTACTCTGTGTGGCGATAAACGTCACGAACAAATACGATCTACGAACTCGTAGGATTTGCTGCCAATCTTGTCTTAAACGCTTTTTTCTCTTTATTCTATATTTTATCATTTCAATCATTATCGGTGTTAATAATAAAGGGCGTCTAGATGGCTTTCGATCGTTTAAATTTGAATTTCGGAGACGCACAAATGGTACTCAAATCCCAAGGTTTGCTTGCTGGAAGCGTACAGTCGAGTTAGCAGGTCACGAGCTCTTCATATGAGAAGGTCTGTTTGAAGTTCAATATCCGAAAACCGAGGATTTTTTTGTTCTTCTTCGCTTTCTTTCTTGTGAGTTTGATTTTTCTGGTACAGTCATTACTGTCCATTCCTTATTGAAAACAGAAAAAACAACTTAAAAATTAGATTATATTTTTTTCTAAAGATAATCATGTGTAGCTAAAGGCTGAGTACAAGATTTTCTAGAGAGTTTACCCTAATGGGAATCCACTTATTTTTTTTCCATACTCGACCACCCCTCCCCCTAAAAAAAAAAGAGTATATATGATATAGTTATATAGCTGAGTATACAAAGTTGATAATTACTATCATATGAGTGTAATGGAGTATGAATTAATTACGAATAATAATAATTATTTTAGTCATATAGAAATAATGAGCTTTAGGTTAGGAAATGGTGGTGGAATATTTTTTGTTTTTTTTAATAATTTATTTCTTCTTTTTTTTTTTGGGGGGGGGTGTTTGAAAAATATATCCTTGTATCGTGCCACTTTAGGGCTAGAATGCTGAGTTTTCTGTTAGAGAAAAAAATAATCTTGTTTTAGAGTTTGTTTTTCTGTTTCTTCAATAAGTCATTCGAGATAATTGATGAAAATGATAAATTAGAGATATGAAAAACGTTAGACAATGAAACAATCACAAAAGGGATAAATGTCAGCCCAAATGTACGAAAAAGGGTTACAATGTCGGGCAAATTGGAATGAAGGGGTGTCAGCTAGGCTAGCAGAAGATTTGAATGGGCAAGTCACCGCGTGTCATTATGGAACCCGTTATCTTTACGTATGGATTTTCGGAAATTCGTTAGGAGATAATTTTGTGGCATGATGAGTTTCTCGTTTCAATAAATTGGTGACGCGCTTGGTGGATCGTATAGGGTGAATACACGTTAACAATCGAGTAAAGTGAGAATTTGACTGAGGAAAATTCTAAATAGTGTTATTCACTAATGAGTATAAACTACGACACCTCTTGTAAGTCTCAAGTCGTACGTGAAGACGTCTTTTGAGAGCAATTTGTACTGACATGCGAATATGCGTTACATAGTTGCGGCCCAGTACGTATGGTCCTCTCGGCATCACGTGTGTAGGAGCAGTACAAGGGACTGTCACACGAGGTGTGGTTTCTAACGCGCGTAAGAGTCGTACTGTGAGGCTATAGCTGAAACCCATAGAGTTACATTCGTGAGCGGATAGGGATCCGAAGAGCGGGGCAGAGCCTGCGTGCCTCTTTGTCTTTGCGGGTGACGTCCTTATTGCTTTTTGTGTTGTGTTGTTTGCTTGTTTTATATAAGTGATATTTGAAATGTTCCGAGTGATGATAATGTCAGTTCAGTCTGAGATAACTAGACGAACAGATTCACGTGGTCACGTGGATTTCTCCATTACCTTGTTGATCAGTCTGCTACACAGTTTCGTTCAATGCATTGTTATAGGTTTGTGTGAATTGAAAATGCACTGAAGTGGTAATGCAGTGTATTTTTGAGAGAATTGATGCACTAGTGATATCATCGGAATACATTCCGAAGAACTATCAATCATAACAAACGGCAACAGCAAGCAAAAAGGGAATAGGTACACTCACCTAGTGGAGTAACGCCTTATAGCTACTCAGAGGTCAGTCAGTATGAGGAGGTTGCACGAAACTCATCACACGAGTTGCGATGAGCTACCTTTACTTACTATACTCTGAGCAGTAAAGCGTTACATCACTAGTTAGTTTGTGCAATGTATCAAAACAATTAGTTATGTTACTCACATGAATGAGTTGAATTAAGTTTAATACTCATTTGGGGTGATGCTCACTATATTGTCAATTTAAAATAGCTCAGATTAGTCGTGCGTGGTTTCAAAGTAGCTTATTATTAAATTGAAGCCTCACGGGACTGTTTCACTATATTGTAAAAAATACTTGGATATTTGAGTGTGATCACCATATGATGCAAGTTTCTATTTTTGTTGTACCTAGGGTATGATTCTGACATGGTGTTTTTTCCTAACTCTGTTCAATAAATACCCTGGAATTACCAATTACTCAAAATGTCAAAACTTTCCTAATAGTCCTAGATGTTGGTAAATAAGATCACCAAAAAGCTTTACGAACTATTTATTTAAAAGCGAGAAAGGCTCCAGGGCACAACCCCCCCCCCTCCACCCTCAACCCCACACCAACCACACCTACCAACCACCCCCCACCTCAAACCCCGAACACTCACACCCACCCCACAGACTCCCTAACCGCCCTCCCACCAACCCCCACCAACACCCACACTTACCACCCCACACCCCCAAACTCACCCCCCACCACCTCCCCCCGAAGGTAGTTTTTTAGAAACTGATATTTTTACGACAAACAGGGGGTTAAGGTCACTTCGTAAAATCAATGCGTATCACGGCGATGTTTTTTAGCGTCCTAAACAGGATAGAACCTTCGTAAAATCATTCAATGCATACGCGCACCGCTCACCCAAATCGGTTGCGCGCCATTCTGGAGACTGCTATATTGTAGGGAACAATGGTTTTAGGACGCTTCGTAAAATCACTGGCGGTCACACACGCCAATTACCGACAGAAGAGCGAAAAATATTCATTCGACCAACCCTTCCGAAACTTTTTTAAACTTTGAACAGCTGATAGACAAAAATGTGTGCGTATGATTCACATTTAAGAATGGTCATCGGAAGGGCATCATTAAGCTTCGTATTGCTATAAATGGGAAGAAATTAATGTTAAGGCTTGGCACTATATTAGAACCGCAAGGTTTGATATAAAATTTTACTTTTGACTGCCAATTGAGTTAGTTTCGGCATGAGGGGGCGCTTATATCGATTTATTTTTAAAATGAGCCGGTAAACAGCTAGGTTCTTGGCTAATTAGAAAGGAGAATAATTTGTCTATCCGTTCCACAGATGACCAATCACCGAGTGATTTAAGGCTGATTTTATATAAATTTATCAAACCTCAAATAAACAAAGTCTCAATGAGATGATAATTACAGGTGTGCGCCTGGAAGCGATGTGACGTTTTGAACGAAATTCCAATCTTCTCTTATTTTAAATAATTAATTTAAGATTTTGACCTGAAATTTGTCATCGATCTAGAGTTGAATACGGCTTTAAGAAAATCGAAAAAAATCAATTTCGAAAATTTGACCAAAAATTCGGTTTATGACCGGTTCGTAAAAACAGCGGCAATTGTTAGAACATTGGAATTCCGATGGAACTATAGAATAGAATCATATTTTCACTTCAAGATAAATAATTTGTTTTAAGAGGTTCAAATAATCATGACTTGAATTGCATACCGATAGTATTACGACAGATGATATAAATGATAGTTGCACAGATAAGAAAAAAAATGCTGTTTTTTGATAATATCAAATTTCGACTATAACCTATTTCAAAAATGAAAAATACATTGAAGCATCGAATTTAAAACTAATAAGTTTATAAAAAATGGTTTCAATTTAATAAAGTAAAGTTAAAGCGTAGTGAATGTTGTTTTATTTCGATTTTTATCTTGAATTCGTTTGAAACAATAATTATGTTTGTCTTATATAGGCCCTACTTGACAGTTTGCATTATATTCGTATTTTGAATGATTTTATTTTTATTTATGTCAAATCATATGATTTATATGCTTTGAAATATGTAATTTCTTGAGACTGAAAATAAATAAAATCCCTGTGGAGCGGGAATGGGCAGACCTGAGCTGAAATAACATGTCTCAGATCATATGAAACATTGTGAGGGTGTGTGTGTATGGTGGTGTGTGTGTAGAGAGATAATCATAAATAGATAGAGAAACTCGAGATTAGAGCCACACTGTTCAATGGGGTCTTCCCACGAGTCCTACGTCCACGAGACCTACGTCCCACGGTCCTACGTCCACGAGGCCGAGTATTTTCCCACGAGTCCTCGGGCTCACCGAGTCCCTCGGGCCCACGAGTCCTACGTCCCACGAGTCCTACGTCCCACGAGACCTACGTCCCACGAGTCCTACGTCCACGAGTCCTCGGCTCCCCACGAGGCCGATTTTTCTCATATTCGTATTTTCTTTTCTATTTAGCAGAATGTTTTTCAACATCAATGAAACATTTTGTAAGCTGAATTTATACATCATGAATTAATTAGTTGTGGTTAATACATAGGCACTAGCATGGCGAATAATGGTGGCATCTCATTTCGCGAGGCGGGTTTGAGACTGATTTGGGACTATGTCTAAAGACGTCCCTTATCCTTCTCAGTAGTGACGGGTCCAGGATGCAATCACCCCCCTCCGAATTTACGCGGGTGACATGTATTTTTTTTTTTAAAAGCTGAATGGCTTTCCACACTCGTGTTTTTCCATCATGTCACGGAACTCTAACAATTTTACTCTCGCGCTTATTATTGTTATTATTTTTATCTATTATTATTATTATTTCATTATTAAAATCCAGATAATTATTACTTACCTATTATATCTTTAAGCAACATAAAGTTTCACATTTTGGCAGTATTCAAACAAAAAGCAAATAGTCGGGATAATTCATTTACGCCACTTCTTTAAACTCCATTCATGTCAAATTTCGCGACCTGCGTCTTCATCAGAATATAATTTTTGTTAAATTATACTCCTGCCGAAGACGGAGGTCCTTAAAAATGGAGAAGAAATGAAATATCAAACTTCGCGTAAATGCATAGTCTCCATTATTTGCTTTTTATTATATTTTATGTATGTTTAAGCCTATACTTATTTTAGATATTTCCAGTGAAAAATTATTATTAATCTTTTTCTTCAAACAGCCTTATTTCTATAAGTCTATTTATCCTACATTTTTTTAATTGTATTTATATTTATAATTGCCCAAAAATTGCACGAGTACACAAATCTTTAACATAAAATAAATTAGCTTAAATTACTTTTATCTACTAGAGGTGTATACAGTTCTCGCTAAAACAAGTACGCGGACGCAGACCAGAGTCACACAATAACTTTCCGGCCCATGCGAAACATAATAGAGTCGCTTTGTGTCCCAGACAAGTGGCGCACCGAAATGAGTTCAATTCGATTTTCTTGGATCTGCGCCCGACTAATATTCTGCAGAATTAACCTCCCCTCCCCATCCCATTCCCTTTGGGTCCCACGTATTATTTTGTTAACCTTCGTTAATAATTGAGCATTTATCATGATTCTTATTTTCAAGATTCTGTTCATTTAGGGCCTTAAAAACTTTCTGCTCGCATGGTATTTAGATTTGGGAGACGAAATCGGGCTCAGGCTCCAAATTGGTTGTTTTTTGTTTTTTGTTTTGTTTTTTGTTTTATTTTGTTTTGTTTTGTGTGTGTGGTGTTTTTTTGTTTGTTGTTTTTGTTTTTTAGCTTGCGCTTCTTGCTCGCTTAGAATAAATAGGCCTTAAAGGATTAAGGAAATAAAAAAATTGGCACATACCCTAGGCCTACTGGTACGGGCTGTTTGTCTAATTCATGTAATCAATGCAGCATTTTTATTTTATTATGCAAGATTTGGTTCATTTAACCTCAACATTTCCGCTCGCGCTTCGCGCTCGCTTTGTATATTTGCTGAGGATATTCGGCACACACCCTCAAATCTGCCCCAAAATCAATTAAAAGACTTTGAAAAAATGCCCAGATGTATGATTTTTGGGGGATTCCCTGAGACCCCAGCCAGAAGATAGTCCGCGCACTCTGCAAGCCTACAGAGACTGGAGTCGCGCATACTCTAGTTGTGACCGATTTGTTGTATATTAGTAGACAAAAGGTTCGCGATGTCAGGTGCTTGCAGCTAGCAACTGGAAAGACTTTTAAATCAATATCCCGCACTCTCCGAAGACTCAGGAGACATCTCCACGACTCTCGAGACTCAAATCGCGAACTAGTCTAGACTCGTTGCCAATAAAGATTATGGCATTGCTCCTTGAAAACAAAGGTCTTGAACATCACAATTGTTAAACAGAAATAAAAGTGAAGCACAAAATAATGTATGGCACTTTTCTAATGTATTCCTTCATCAAACTTAATAGAAAAAATTACTACTCTTAGCCTATATTGATTTTGTATTATGAAAATAATATTTAAATATATTAAAAAAGAATAATATACAAAATAGTCAAAGAATTTACTGAGGGTCTTATAATTTCAAACGATATCTTAAAGTAATTATTTTCAAACATTTTCAGCAAATTCCAGACATAGTAGGTCATTGTAGTTTTAAAAAAGTACATTAAATACATATGCCAATATGGGCACTTTTGGTGATGACGTCAAATATGTTGAATATTGCAGAGAGGGGTGGTGATAATTGTTTTCTTCGAAATAAAGTTAGAGCAGAGTTATTGATTCATGGTAAACAAAGATTAGATGTGTGTCATTTTGTGATTTTTTTCAAATTAGGAAATGAGCTTTAAGGGGCCCAATTTACCTTGCGTGTACCTACTGAAAACATTTTGGTTACATTGTGTAACATGTGGGGGCTGCGGTATACCATTTCGCGGGCACTTCTTGTGCATTGTTTTTTGTTATTAAGGGCCTTTCCCTGCCCGCCCCCTTTCCTGATCTATGACTGTCTGACAACCAAAACACACAAACTCTAATAAGCTCAAGAAAAAAATTTCAATTAAACATTTCACCGGCGATGGAAAAGGGCCTACCCACCATTTTAATTTATTTTTTTATTTTTTTTTAGTTCGTGGGGGCTGGGGGGCTTTCTATTTTTACGAGGGCGGGCACCTTCAAGCCATCCGTATTATGTATGTAACTCATCATTTGTTTTAAAAACTGCAACATTCAGTGACGCCTTGCGGTATAGTGAACCTTAACACATCAATTTTGGTATATATCTTGGGGCCGTCGGGGCGGGGGTGTTTGAGAACTTATCCGAATAACATTCAGAAAATCACTCACCTTGTTTCAGATTTTAAACGGCTTAAATTTTTTGTTCATAATAAAAATATATTCCAACCCTACTCAGAAACACACCTGCTCTGGGGTTTTCTCTTATCCCCCCCCCCCTCCTGCCCATTCAAAAATTAAAATCAAATTACCGCCCCCATCAAGACCCCCTCCATTGTGCTGTCAGCTGAATTTTGGGCCTTTTTCTTTAATTAAAAAATTTTTCTTGAGTCTCCTTATTACGTAAGATGGCCGAAGCTGCCCCAATCCTTCCCATCTACAAAATCTTTGACCCAAGCTTGGGGTGGACTTACCGTAACTCTTTCCTACAAAACCCCCTTTCTGTGACTTAGGTACTTTCTCACTAAATTAAATGTTTGAAATGAGTTACAAATGCGCTCCCATTTTTTTTCTTTTTTTTATCTATTTGTTGACATCGTTTTCTTGTCAGGCTTCGACCAGCCACCTTTACGTATACACATCAGAAAACTGTGGCAAGAGTCAGTTTTGGTAACAAAAAAAAAAATCAAATCCTAAGTAGGCCTAACCCCAAATAGAGAAACTCCCCATTCAGAAAAACTTAAAATTTTTTAATGGAAAGAAATACCAAATTCGGGAGGGGGGGGGGGGAGGGTTGATTGTTACATGCATCCCCCGTCTTTTATTGAGGAATGCACCCCCCCCGGTGTCTACGCCCCTGTTCGGGATTTCATAAATATATGATCTGCGTCAAATTCGAGATTAGATTTAAATGTAAATCATTTGATAAGATATGTACATTAGGACTTTCTCAAAGATGCAAATTCTTAATTTTTCATGTAAAACCAAAGAACTAACATTCTTAAAATATATCCGCCAACTAATGGTGGAAGCCTATTTCGCGGAGGATGGATTGAGACGGAAGTGGGACTAGGCTTACTTTTAGACTTGTTACACAAAAAATAATAAACTAGTTTCTCCATGAGTAAAACCGTTTGCCTACTCTTGGAGGCGAGTGCTCTTTATTCGTAATACACGTATTTTTACTCAGAATCTGTGTTCTTTAAAAGTACACACCCGCTTCTTCCAGAAACATGTAAAGTTACAAGGGATACTCAAGAAAAAAAAAATTATTTCGAGTTACTATACTCAATAAATTTTTTTCTTGTTGTGTTCCCTTAGCTAACTTTACATGTTCAACTTTACTAAAACAAATGTGCAGTGAGTTTCTTTTCAAATTGGGTACGGCTTGGTGGCATGATCGGGTGAAAACACTAACAATCGAGTAAAGTGAGATTGCTGAGAAATTCTAATAGCTGTAATTCATAGAGAGTAACTACGACACGTTTCGTACGTCTCAAGTCTCGTGAAAGTCTTTGAGAGTAATTTTACTGGCTATGCGGTACTTTTACATGTTGCGCCCGGTACGCTTACTCGAATCACGAGTAGACATCGAGACTGCACACGAGGTATGTTCTACGCATACGTACGTACATGTATAGCGGAACCATAGCGTATACACTCTGTGAGCGGTACGGGTAGCGGAGAGCCTGCATGCACTTATTGTCTTTGGGTGAGTCCTATTCCTTTTTGTTTGTTTGTTTGCCTGTTTTTATAATGATATTTGGAATGTTCCGATGATATACATCAGTCTGATAACACTAAACAAGCCTACAGATTAAATCATATGCAATAACCGGATTTCCCATTACTTTGTCAGTCATAGTACACAGTTTCGTTCAATCTAGAACAAATGTATTGGTCTGGTGTGAAATTGATGCCTGAAAGTGAGTAATGCAATGTGTAGATTGGTTGAAGGAATTGATGCATGATTGTATAATCAATCGAAACATTCCAAATAATCATTAATAAAACAGGCAAACAAGCAACAAACAAAGGAATCGGACTCCCTAGTGAGTAACGCTTTACAATACTCAGCAGATCAGTAAGTAAAGGTTGCCAAACTCATCACACGACAAGTTGATGAGCCTTTAAACCTTTACTTACTAACTCTCTGACATGTAAAGCGTTACTCCCTAGATAGTTGTGCCATGTCTCAAAAACAATTAGTTATGTTTACATCTCAATGAAATGAGTTAATTAAATAACTTCTCTTGCGTGTGTCAACTATATTGTCAAATTTTAAAATACTGATTGGTGTCGTTTCAAAGTAGCTTTATTGAGTGGAAAGACTCATCACGGATGTTGTCCACTATATTTGTCAAAATATATCTTGGAATTTTGAGTGTTGATCACTCTATATTATGCAAAGTTCTTCATTTTTTGTGTGTTCACCCCTAGGGTATGATTATTGAACATGGTGTTTTTCTCTAAATCTGTCAATAAATATACCCTCATGGAATACCAATACCTTCATTCATGTCAAACTTCTAATGTCTAGTGTCTGGCTGAAGCATAATGTATCTACCAAAAGTTTCGAAACTTGCATATATTATTTAAAGCAAATTCAAAAACATTTTAAAAATGTCAGGGGTATACGAACAATTTTATGGCGGACATAACTTGTCAGCAGAAGGAATGGATTTAAATTTGCCTAAGTAAGTGAACCATGTTGAAGGCAGGTCAATTATGACCACCCACCCACTCTTATTCCTGGCAATCTTGCGCCTAGTAGTTGTAAGCATCAATATTAGCGCCCCCTAGTTTCACAAGCAGGTCACTTTGGGCAGTAGCCACCCCCCTTTCTGCGTCTCATAGCTCATAGGAGCGCCTTCCTAGTTTAAGCTCAATTTCGGCAGAGACCCCCCATTAGTTTTATATGCGCCCCTGCTAAGTAAATGGCGCCCCTAATTTAAGACACATTGCGCAATGCACGCCATAGAGTTTCGATTTGCGCCCTAATTTGAAACTCGTCTCGACGCGAAGGTGCATTGAAACTCTAAAATAAAAGATCAAATAGGCTCGCCCCCTTACAACGTCTTGAAAAAACATAAATAAGACATCAGTTTCCACTGAGTAAACCGTTTGCTACTCTTGGAGGCGAGTGCTTTTTATTCGGTATAAATTCCACGTATTTTAGGTACTTCTCAGAAATCTGTGTGTTCTGTTATAAAGTTAACATCCCTCCCGCATGATCTTACATAGGATGAAATCAAAAGAGATCCAAAAAAACAAAAATTATTGAGTATATGTATACCGTACTTAATTTATTTCTTTCAGAGTATCCCTTATAAGTTTTACATGTATCGAAGTTACGTGAGAAAACAATTGTGCAAGTGAGTTCTCATATCAACTTGGTACGCGCTTTTGGATAAGATGTTAGGATGGTGAACAACACTAACAATTCGAGTAAATGTGAGAATTGACTGAGAAATTGCTAGCTATAAGCTGCTTAATTCACACTAAGTGAGTAAACTACGAACACGCGTCCTTCCAGTACGTCTCAATGTCTCGTGAGAATCGTCTTTGAGATGAATTTTAACTGCTGATATGCGGTGTCTTATTACCACACGATGAGCCCTCCGGTACGGCTCTCTCCGAATCAGTAGGTAACAATCGAGACTTGGCATCACGAGGTAAGCTGTACTACATCTCGCAAAGTAACGTAACATAGTATTATGCGGAACAACTGGTATTACACGTCATGGAAGGCGAGTACGGGTAGCGGAGAGCCTGCATTCACTTATTGTCTTTGGGTGAGTCCCTATTCCTTGGATGTTTGTTTGTTTTTGCCTGTTTTATAATGAATATTTGGAATAGTTCCGATGATATTTACATTCGTCTGATAAACACTAACAAACTAGATTAACATCATGGATTTTACCCATTACTTTGTCAGTCATGTACACCAGTTTTGAGTAATTTGAATGCATTGACCAATGCAATTGTACTGGTTTTGTGTGAATTGATCACTGAAGTGAGTAATGCAGTGTATGGTTGAGAGAAATTGATGCACTGATGTGTATATCATCGAACATTCCAAATATCATTATAAAACAGGCCAAACAAACAAAAAGGAATAGGACTCAACCTAAGTGAGTAAGCGCTTTACATACTCAGAGAGTCAGTAAGTTAAAGGTCGCACAAACTCATCACCTCAAGTTGATGAAGTTTTAAAACCTTTACTTACTAACTCTTGAGTATGTAAGACGTTACTCACTAGATTAGTTTGTGCAAATGTATTCAAAAAGAATTATGTTATGATTACTTACATAAATCAGAGTTAATAAAATAAAACTCATTTTGATGTGTCACTAATATTGTAAATTTAAAATACTCGATTAGGTGCGTTTTCAAAAGTAGCTTTATTGAGTGGAAAGCACTCATGGATGTGTGTCACTATATTGTCAAAAAGTACTTGGATAATTTGAGTGTGATCACTCATATATGCAAGTTCTCATTTTTTGTGTGTAGTTTAAAGATCAATATGCTCGCCCTATAGTTTACAAGATCATTTGGCGCCCCTAAATTTAAGCTCAAATTGGCGCCTAAACCTTAAGTCTTTTCACTAGTGACATTATAACCGTAAGTTATCAATTGGTATCTACAATTTCTTGGTATTATGGGGGCCAGTACTTTTATATGTTTATTTCTGAATTGGCGTACCACACTGGATCCTACTCATATATGAATATATAGTGAGATAATATAGGCGTCTTCCCCCCTCCATCCTACTGTTTGTGCACTAGTATATATTTAGGGCCCTATCAGATTTTAGGGAACGTTCGCACAATTAATCAAAGTGATAAGAGCAACGCATTATGGTTTATCGAGAGATACTAATTTATGAGCGTTTCCTCATACTTTCTTTATGGTATTTTTACATCATATTTTTGTATATTTTCGTATATTTAGGTTTCTACCCAGCATACATGACGATCATTATATATGAAGAATATGCTCCTCATCACTTATTGTATCTAAAGCTAAATGTAAAATTATTTGGCGCGCCTCTTATTAACAGGCTCCGATTTTGGCGAACCCACCCTTTCCGCCCGCCAGTTTACCATGTGTTTAGCTCCAGAGCGGTACTCACTACATTTTGTGTGCCGACTCTCACTGGTATGCCATTTAGACGTACTTCACAAATCGACCTTAATCAAAAATTTGTTTAGGTTAGCCGTCTCCATTTTGGCAACCACGTTAAATATCTATCCAGTTTAATTGGCGGACTCTCACCTTTTCGCGAACTCGGACGACCTTCCATATAGTGATATGTGCCAACAACAGTAAATTTGGCACCCCTTTATCTTCAGTTCAAATGGCGCCCCCCTTCCCTGTCGTTATCAAGTGTCAATTTTTGGTAACGTGCCCCTACACTAAATGGAATTAAGCTCAAATTTGGCGTCACCCTAGTTAAGGTCGATTATGGGGCCCCCTAAATTTATAAGATCGAATTGGCGCTTTAGTTTAAGGTCGATTAGTGCCCCTAAATTTAAGATCGAATTGGCGCCCTTAGTTTTAAGGTCAATTTCGCGCCCCCTTATCTTCAGGTAAATTTGGCGCCCCTCCCTTAAGTTTCAAGTCAATTTGGCGCCCCCTATATTTAAGCTCAATTTGGCGTCCCCTTCGTTAAAGGTCGATTTGGCGCCCCTCTAAATTTCAGATCGCCCCGAAGTTTAAGGTAAATTTTGCGCCCCTTTTTTCTTTTCCCTCTCCCCCCCCTCTCTCTCTCTCTCTCCTCTCTCTCTTTCTTTTTTATTTTTTCCTCTTTTTTTCCCCCTTCCCCTTTCCCCTCTTTTTTTTTTCTCTTTTTTTTAAATTTCTTTTCTTCTTTCCTTTTCTCCCTTTTTTTTTCTCCTCTTTCCGGCCCCCCCCCCCTGCGCACCCCCGGGGCCCAGGCCCCGAAACCCCCCCCCCCAGAATACGCACATGTTGATGCTTGTTCTGCTAGTTCTTCTCCGTCACGCGACAAATTGTTGATGTTTGTGTATATTTTGCGTTCCTGAAGTTAGGGTGTCATTCTTTATTGGAATAAGTTATCACTCTATACTCTTGCACATGCACTGATATAGGTAGTCTTTAGGAAAGTTACAAACATCAATTTTTTTATACAGCCATTTATCAAAAATTCCAACTTCTCAATCATGCGCGTTTTCTGGGGGCCCGGGGCCCGGGGCCCCCGGGTAGGCGCGCAGGGAGGAGCTGAAAAGAGGAGGGAAAAGGGAGAAAGGGAAAGAAAAGGGAAAGAAGGAAAAAGGGAGAGGGGAAAAAAAGAGAAAGAGAAAAAAAGGGGGAGGGCGCCAAATTGACCTTAAACTTAGGAGCGCCATATATATTAATCTTAAACTAAGGGGGCGCCAATTTGACCTAAAACGTAGAGACGCCGATTAATTCGATCTTAGATTTAGAGGGGCGCCAGATTGACATTAAACTTAGGGGCGCCAAATTGATCTTAAACATAGGGGCGCCAAATTGACGGTAAACTACACTCTAAAAACTGAAGTGCTGTTTTTAGCTCTTCAAGTGCTGAAATCAGCACTTTTTAGGTGTTTGCATAGTGACTGCACTCAAAGTGCTGTTTAACTGCACCTAAAGTGCTGTTTTAGCACTTTCACGTGAGCTGAACTTTCAGCAAAAATGGGCAAAAACGGCGTGACTTCGTTGGGATTCGAACCTGGGTCCCCTGCATGAGAAGCGCTGACGAGCACGTTAGACCAATTCACATCTCACGGTTGCTAGCAGATCATATTGTTGCATGATGAACTTTCTTCAAATTTGCCATAATCATCTACTATGCTGTCATAATTAAAGCCAGTTAGCGAGATCTCCGTTGGTCTATTGGTAACGTCAGCGGTACTCTTCCATGTCAAGGTGAACCCGGTTCGAATCCCATACCGACCATGAACATTTTTTGTTAATAAATTAGCACTTGGGTAAGTGCTAAAACAGCACTTCAGGTGCTGATTTAGCACTTCAAGTGCAGTCACTATACGAGCACCCATAAATTAGCACTTCAGTTTTTAGAGAGTAAGGAGCGCCAAATTGACTCGAAACTAAGGGGCGCCAAATTGACTCGAAAATAATTTCAGGGCGCCGATTCGATCTTAAATTTAGGGGGCGCCAAATAATAATAAAATTAATAATGATGGCTTCTTATATAGCGCTCAGGTCCGTCATGCATGACGCTCATGGCGCTTAACAAAGAATGTTTAACGCATTACACAAAATCGACCTTTTTACACAAAATCGACACATTTAGGGGAGACTGGGGTAATTATGGCCACCTTTTCACATTTCCTATTTCTTCCATTAAATGAAAATTCTTATGATATTCTAATTATGTAACAATACAGTCAGTCTATATACCTATAATATTAGGGTTGGGCAAATAATTACTTTTTTCTGAGAAGTTGTTTCAAACAAGTTACTTCTATAGTCAAATTTGATGTAGAATCCAAAAATGACAATTATTTTTGTTTACGATGATGTCTGACGTCGCTAAAGTGCAAAAAAAAAAAATGGTGTATTTTGCCCATTCATCACACACTTAATAGGTATAAACCGGTTTTATTTTGTTTCTTTATGGATTTTGATGGTCTAAAAGCTCAAATCTGACAACTTTATCATGACCTAATGTACCTAGTATGTGTTATAGGTGTTATTTAGTGATTTTGATATGAGGTGATTTTTGCTCGATATTGACTGAAACTAACTACCAAACTACACTAACAGTCAACTTAGGTAGGATTAACCATGTTGGATTAATCATGTTCGGTTCCCTGACACCCAAAAGCCATATAAAAACGTAATAAAAGTGGTTTATACCTATAAAAAGTATGATAATTGGGCATAATAGTGATTAATACGCCATTTTGGCGGCCATTTTGGTTTTTTGCACTTTAGCGACGTAAGACGTCATCGTATGCAAAAATAATTGTCATTTTCAGTTTCTACATCGAATTTCACTATAGAAACAACTTGTTTGAAAAAAAAGTTGAGATTCGCCCAACCTTAATAATATACAAAGGAAAGTATAAACCTGTGACTTCTCATTTGCATATTAATTACCATTATGTTAACTACCTTGTGGGGCCATAATTACCCCCATGGTTGGGGTATTTATGGCCCCTATTGTAATGGCAGTATGAATTCAAAGATATTATGCTAATTAATTATGGTAATGTACATTATAATAAATGTTGTTGGGTCATTTTGGCTACAGCCCGATAGTCCGCGGGTCCGATAGTCCGCGGGTCCTATAGTCCGCGGGTCCGATAGTCCGCGGGTCCGAT
>CALNVZ010000174.1:69464362-69477735 GCA_940671915.1 Paracentrotus lividus
TAAATAAATAAATAAATAAATAAATGAATAAGCAAATAAATAAATAAATCAATCAATCAATAAATAAATAAATAAATAAATAAATAAATAAAATAAATGAATAAATGAATAAATGAATAATAAATAGATAAATAAATAAATAAATAAATAAATAAGCAATTTGGCATGCCGCTAAACCGACCAGCCCCCATCGAGAAGCAACGGGAACTGACGAGCCAGTAGACATATTCAGGTTTGAAAATATCTATACATGACCACAAATTTCGTGGTCAAAAATACCTTATTTGAATTCATACTCACATTGAATCAACTTGAAAAAGTTGTTCACTAATGGTACATCTGCAACATTGGCGGCGATCCTCACCGGGGGGGTCCGGGGGTGGTGGGGGGGGACCCCCCCCCACTCGATTTTTTTTCCGGGGGGATCGTCCCCCCCCCCCTCGATTTTTGAAACTTAACATATTTTTATATAGTGATTAGCTTGTGAAGCTAAAAAAGCGGTAAAATGTATGTCAAGTACAAAGCTAAATGTTATTATAAGGCAAAATTTTAGGCTCGCGCTTCGCGCTCGCAAACATTTTCATTAGTTTCTGCATAAAGTGCGAATTTTTAGTGTATTTTTTTTCACTTTCGGGTGTTTCCGTCCCCCCCAGTCGTGACATGAAATCGCCGCGCTTGTCTGCAAATGTTTCACATGAAGTAATCAACTAATAATGAAGAAATATACAGGATAATTGACTCGGAGTCCATCCACGTATATTTCTTCGTTCGTGCGCGCGCTGCTTCGCCACAAAATACGTCCCCTCGCACAGTAAAATGACGTCATAGAAAAATGGCAGCGATGGCACAACACTATGACTGAAAAGAGACAAGGCCAACGGAAAATTCATTTTGGTAAGTCAAAAAGCTATTATATAATTCAGTTTTATAACGGCCGTATCTTGAAATATCATGCATGCAGTTGAATTACATTTTAACATTAGATTTATCATATTAACCAGTATAATCACCTGATCGCTCATCATCGCTGGTTGTTTCACTGTAAATGGGGGTGGTGGAAGTACAGCCCCGTCGCCTTAGGCAACTGGGCTGTGTATAGTCAGCCTGCCGCGAACCCCGCGCCCGCTGAAAGCACACCGCATAGCGTACCCAAGATATTTCAAATTAATTTTGTGTACTTCAAGATACCATTGAACTTACCGAAACTGCAAGTTTCCGGCTAAATTTTAATAAACAAAATATCAATATTCCAATATCTCTGATAGGTTTTGTCTTCTGCATCAAGATCACCTCCTTCATACTACTGTCTTGCAGTATTCAAACAATATCCGTCTCGCTCTATCATCTGCAATCAACATTTAAATTGTGACTGTTGCCTATCTTTGTTTGGCTGCTTTGGAATTGGACCACTCTTTGCCATTGCATTGCCGTGGCGTGGCAGCTGCAAGCCTTCAGGGCCCCCAGCCAGGCGGGCCGCAGCAGTAAAACTGCACGTCTGCGGTTCGTCGCAGCATGCATAGCGACTAGACCAATTCTAAAAAAGTGTTGGTAGAATCTTCATGACTGACTGGTCCGGGTGTGATTGCATATTTTTGGCCTTGGCTTGGCAAGGCTTGGGTAGAAGAAACGCACCTTCCGTGTCGATAACACTAACGTTAAAGGTTAGTTTACGAGTACCTATAACTTTGAATGATAACCATTATATTTATAACCTGCTTGAAAATGATGCGAGCCAAAAGGCAAGCGAAATTTGTTCTCAAGAAATCTAACGTTAAACCTTCATTACAATAGGTTTGAAGGCATAATCGTGATCGAGGAAACCACCATTCACTTTGTACAGCAGCGCTTCATTCAGTCACTCGCATTGGTTTCCTCTTTCCACCCCCATTCACTTGAGCGACTGGTTTCCGAAACGACGATAAGGCCGGTTTGAATTTTTTTTCTCTCTGCGTAATGACCAAAGGCAAAGCCATGAGGGTTTGAATTTTGTTCATGAATAGAGTAGTATATAGCAGGCCTAACAGAAAAGTTAGTATCGTACAAACAGGAACTGAAATTTCTCATTCAAAATAAGATGAAAGTAAGCTTTTGAAGTGAAAATGATACAAATCAAATCTAGTCAAATTATATTGACATTAAATCCATAATTTTGAATTATAAAATAAAAAGAAAGTAATATATTAGACCGTAATATTACTATTGGCCGTTTGGAAGTAGCAGGGTTGACACCGTGCCCCCTCCCCACTTAATTTTTAAAAACCACTCATTGAGGCCACTTAAATGTTAAAATCATGAAAATATTTTGCCCTCCCTCCCCCCCCCCCCCCCCCCCCTCCCACCCGCCCCCCCCCCCCCCTCCCCCGCCTCCTCCCCGGTTGACCACCACCCCATCTAGAAAATCCTAAAAGTTTGGATTCCGAGCCTTTCACTGACCCTCCGACACATATGGAGAGCCTGCGCGGCCCGAGGGTCTTGACTCCACCCCTCTAGTCCTGGACAGAATCAGAAATTGCAATTTGGGCTGGGGAGTTTGGCCCCCCCCACCCGACGCAGTAAAGATTCCAGCTCCGCCCTCTGTTTTTTTGTGGCGACCTTATACTAAGTGCTTTTTGAGAGCGTTGGTTCGTAAATATATTTCAAACATGCATTCATGGAATTGATTATTATTCAAATAAAGTATGTATGGATTAATGATGAGAAATTTATTTGGATATCGACCACTTTAAACTTAGTACATGTAGGCCTATTGTGTGGCGCTGGGGGGCTACAGCTTTCCATTTTGTGGACCCACCCCCCCCCGCCCCCCCCCCCCTCATTTTCCAATCCTGGATCTTGTCGCTAGTTAATTTTGTTAAATTATGCCCAAACATAATGTGATTGGGCATACATTTTCATTTCTTACCACAATCCCCCCTGTTCAAGTATATTCGTGCTCTAAAGTAGCTGGTCACATCCTAAATGACATGTTTAATCCAGTGTCCAAGTTCCAATTGACTTCTAGCTAGCTTTCAGACGTGGACGATAGTCTATAAGATGTTGAAAGTACCTCCGGCCTTCATGGGAGTAAGGTTAAATACGAAGTGCTTGTAATCATCCAGAGGCAGATGATTGGGAAGATGGTCGGAAACGACGATGTTTACTAATGCAACGCTAACAGAAGGAATTGTAGGTAAAAAATGATGACAATTGAACTCATTGAATCTTTAAGATGGATGAAAATGATTATTGTGTCTTCGACACTTAAAATTGATACAAACGATACTCTACTTAATAAACTTACTTAATTGCTGTACATGTTGAAAGTTTTCATTCAAGACATATTTCTTTCATACTTAACGTGACCATTTTACTATTTGTACCTTACCGTATTGTCAGAAAGTAACAGGAGTCACATATAGCTTGTGTGAGTGTTAAAATTCACGGATCCACAACAGATCGTATTCTAGTAAAAAATTGAAATGTTATGCAATTTGTTTGACTTAAGTTCAAAAAAACATAGTCCATGTAATTGATCCGTCGAAATTCAGGGAGTCTCTTTTGTAGCTTCAGTGAGCTTCCCCATGTTGTGAAGTTGGCATCCAACCAATTTTCTTAGACAAATTCAAAAGATGTGTTTGCCATGATGATGGGCATGTTATATTATTGTTAAAAACCCAAGAAAACAAGGTCCCTCCAGAAGGAGTGAAAGGATACGAGGTGGCTTTGCGGTCGATTTGGTTGTGCTCCTTACCAAAATGAAGCTTTTTGATGATCATTGATGAATGTAGATTGTATCAACTGGTGGGTCCATGTAGCATAACTAGCATCACATCACAGCCAACAGAAACGGATTTGAATGCGGCCTTACTCTCAGAAAGAGAAGAGAAATCAATGCCCTGAAATTATCCTGACAGAGGTTAGCAAGAACTAAGATATTGCAGGACTGGTACAGGTCTCACGAAATACTTTACAACGAAAGGTCTTAGAGGGTAATAAACTGAGAATTGGTGATGACAAGATGAGACTGTTTGAGGAGAAGGCTCTCAGCTGGATCCCAATGTACAGGAAAGCAGCGCTGAAAGTGTGGAATAGAATCTATGCGACCATGTCTTGGGAGAGCTGACCAGAAGTAAGGACGGGACAACGGAGCGGCGATGTTCACACATAGACCAAAAATGGGTCGTACTTGAGAATTTTGGATATCTTACGGATTACATCATACGCACTTCCACTGCCAGGAGGAAGCCAGCTTGGCAAGTAAGTAAAACAATAAGGTCTTACTCTTAACCCTAATCTGCCCGGGGGGGGGCTAATTTAGCCCCCCCCCCCTCGACATTTTTCGCGATAAATTTTTGACGCGATAAGCTAAAGCCACGGCGCTTCATGAGTTTTTTCTTCAAAGTCTTGCGCATCTTTTGAGACCAAATTCGCGACCCCCGGGTACTCGGTTCGCGAGTTACGCATAATTTTGTACCCGTGCGTCAAAATTGCTCAAAAACGTGATTTCATGTACAAAGTCAATACAAATTGTGTTTTCAGCTAAAATTCATAAATGAGTGATTAATTTTTCTTTTATTGATAATAATCATTTGATTTGCTGCTATTTATGACTGAAATAATGTCGCGGACCAATTTTGTCCAAAAAACAATGAAAATAAAAAGGTAAAAAAAAACAAAGAAATACATAAGAAATTCAAAAAACAATAAAATACATAAGAAATTAATTTGGATACCGGAATTTTTTTCAGGTACAATTGATAGGAATGCTATAAAGAACATTCATACCAAAAATTAGTATTCTAGGAGCTATATTTAGTGTATAAGAGCAAACAGTATGATTTCTTGCATAAATTAGCATAATTAGCATATATAATTAAAACGAAACATTTTTCGGAAACACTTACTATGCAGTTACTGAGGTTACGCCACAGGGGACATGCGTGCCAATTTTCGTCGCGATCGCGCTGTCGACGGCCGAAATCTCAGGGGGGGGGGCTAAATTAGCCCCCCCCCCCCGGGCTGTGCATTTTCAAAAAGAGCCCGGGCAGATTAGGGTTAATCTTCAAGTTCTATCACTTAGTTCTGTCTTAAATAGCAATTAGTTGCTTATGGTAATGTGTGGAACATTTTCAGTGCCTTTATTTTTGGTGGCCCGTAATACACTGGTTCGTGTGAGGGGACCATAGAATAGGCTCCTTTCTTATAATAACAATAATGATGACTTCTTTATAGCACTAAGGTCCGCGAGGCATGGCGCTTTACAAAGAGTGTTTGCACACATCATTACCCAGGTCATGGCTTAGCCCTAAGTATGTAGCGCTTAAGCATATCAGGTACCCATTTACACATGGGTAGATTTTTAAGCAACGAAGATAAAATGCCTTGCTCAAGGACATAAGTGCTGGTGCCGGGAATCGAACTCACAACCTTTGCATTCCCAGTCAAGTGATACGACCACTAGACTATGTTACTTCTTATGAGCATTTGTATGTTTGTCCCTATGTAATTTCTGGGCCATATTTGGTTATAATTGCTCTGAATGATAAAGATACAAAGAGCTTGTTAGTGTCTTGTGAAATTTATTGATTAATCAAATCTTATTTTATTTATACAATTTTATTCATTTCCCTTTTGTCCTTTTTTTTTTTTTTTTTTTTTTTTTTTTTTTTTTTTTTTTTTTTTTTTTTTTTTTTTGTTTTTGTTTTTTTTCTTGTTTTTTTTTTTTTGAAGTACAATGTACAGTACATTAGACAAAAAAAATTGTACACAGAATTAGAAAATCTCGTCTCGAACATTATCCAGGATTATTTATGCAAAATATTTTTTTTAAACAATCAGGAAATGCTTCTTCTCCATCGTTTGTTGATTGCTATGTATAATTTTATTTGTGTCCTTTTATTACTGTAATAGAGGCATGTTGAACAGATTTATACCCTATTTTTTATGGTCCATGTTTCAGGAATCCTTTATGACATACCTTTCAAAGATTCATTATTTTTTGTTTAGGTCGAGAGGAGCTTACCTGGGCCAAGTGTAGTTCTTGAGGATTCTGATGCGGAGGTGTGGGTTGAGGGGGAGGGAGACTATAGAAATGAAGATTATTCCAATGCCAGCAGAAACAACAGGAAAGGACATCATAAAAAGGCCTCTAATGGTCCAGCTCTGAAGAACTCTAGAAAAGCTGTTGAAGAGGTACATGTTTTGATACAATCGTGTTTCTTATTAATGGAAAAAACTTCAAAGGTGTTGTAATATTTTAGCTCAGGAACAAAGGCTTGAAAATAGAAACCAAAGCTATTGCGTGTGCATTCACTGTCTGCAAATTTCAAAATGTGCTAACATGATGTTAGATGGAAAAATTAATTCCACTTTAATCAAGATCACATTGACATTTTCAAACATGGTACATTTGTTGGAGAATCAGAGAGATATATCTTCATTATGTCAAAAAGGTACAATGACCTTTGTGGAGAATATATGCTGGATGTACTGATCTCCTTCCTATTAAGGCAATGGAGGAAAAATGAGGGGATTAGGATATCTGGTATTCAATATTGCAAACCAGTCTTCCCACTCAAATCAAGAGCATTACCTTATAGAAAGCTTTTGAAGTGTTCTGATTCCCGTTTTCAGATCCTTCATTTCACTTGGGGGGGGGGGTGATATATTCATCATTCATCATTATATGAATGAAGAAATGTAATTATCTTTTGATAGACAATATTTTATTCTCAAATATTTTGTACCTATCATTTATACTTCATTTACAGGGAGTGGTTGACAAGATGTCAAAAAATATTCAGTCTCAAGTACAACCTCACATGGACTCTGTCACCCAGGGCAAGCGCCACTTTGCTGAAATGATGTTCCATGAAACAATGCAGATGGATGAACATACTTGGACTGACTACCAGATGCAGGCATTTCAACTCCTCATGCAATTCAAACAGCAGCGTCTCCAACCACGTCAGCGTCGAGTCTATTCTAGAACGTTATCACCAACTTAAGGCCTAGGAATTTTTTCCCATATGTTCCCCTCATGTCTCCATGTGCTTTGCAGTATTACACTCGAACTCAAGCTGCAGTTGCACTTCCTCCTGCATCAGCACAGCCGGTCGAACCTTTTTAAAATCAGGCAATCATATCATCGTTAGGTTGTAGCAAATTTTTGGCTTTATTGTTACACTTCTTCTTTGGGCAGACAGTGACGTCCAAAGAAAGTTGGTTCTCAGATTGTAGTTTAGTAGCAATAGACCATAGGAAGTTCAATAACCGGCAATAGACCAAAGGATGTTCAGGAACTGGCAATAGACACTTGGATGTACCTAAACATTCTTTCCAACAATATCTGCACCTGTGCTGATTTGGACTATTTTAACTATCTTGCAAGTGACTCTTTGAATCTTCTTAGAAATTAGCATCAAAGCATTGGGCTCTCATAAGGCTATACAGCATATCTTTTTTATTTTTTTTAATTTTATTTTTTGCCAATCAAATACTACTCGTAACATTGCCAATATCATACAGTTGCATGTTGACAGAAGAATGTTTATTTTGTTTATTGTATGTAATGTTCATTAAAAGGTGAGTATGTGTGGTAATAAACAAATGCTTTTTAAGGTCCATGTTCCTCAATACATTTGGTGATAAATAACACTTGTTTTTTAAAACCTGTTTCTGGAATGTGTGAATGGCAATGCATGTTATTAAAGTAAAGTTTCAAAATGACTGTTAAAACTACATTTCTTCTGTTTATGCCTTCTAATTCTATTTTAGACCAAGTACTGCTGCTGTCCCTTTAAATCTTTGTTGGTGTTTCCTGTGAAGACTTAACCATATCTGGCATTTTTAATTACATAATTATATGGTCTACAACACGCACTTTAACTTGGATGAGGTACTTGATTGTGCAAACCATGCACATCTTTACCTAAAACTTTTAGATGTTTTTTTGCCCCAGGCTTTCTGGGCGAAGGAGCAGATTTATTATTTATGTCAGATATCAATAACTGTATCACGAACTTTTGTGATTGGCCTAAATCGTACAAGAGAGGCGAGTACCTCTGAATACTTTTCTAGTGCTTTCATGCAGAACATATACCATTTTTTAATTCTCGTACACATTCTGTTAATGTTAAAGATATCTTGAATAAGGTTATATTCGCAAAGAGTTTTTGAAACTTTTCACACCTTCAGTTGCTTCTGCCATAAACTTTACAGAATGTCCGTAAAGTGGTTTTGTTAGAAGCCAGGGCCTGACTAACGTATATTTCCCTTTCCCTTTCCTTCAATTTTATCTTAAGGCTTTTCTTTCATTGTGTTACAAAGCAGGAGCATATCTATATGTACACTCCATTGAACATCGGCGTTCCTTCTTGTCTATCCGTGTTGATATACCGAGTGAGTCAGAAAAAATACTCGACATCTAGGAAAATGTTAATAAAAAGAAAACCAATTTATAAACCCCAAATTATTATACATATTCCAAAAGAGTAACTCTTCCCGCATCTTTTCGTACCAATTTTGTGTGTTATATATTTATGCTTGAAAAACACGACGCATTGTTTACGAATATGTAAATTTCGAATTGTGCAAATGTGGGAGTAAAATCAAAACAACAAAAAGCTGTACAAAAGCAACTCCATCCTACTTACATTAGCATAACTTTTAAACGAAAATGGCTTGCGCTAAATAACTTGGCAGGGGTGTTTTTACACATATCGACTACATTTTGTGTAAAAATGAGATAGATCTGTACAGTCAGACATGAGTGAGCACACGTCAAAGACAAAATAATCACTTTTCAAGAGGGCTTTTTAGGTCTCTCAGTGATAATCTACTCTTTGATGTGTACTCTTTCGTGGATTATTTGACGAATCAATCTATTTTTTTACACAGAATCTAGTCAATAACTGTAACTACACCCTTGCCAATTTATTTGGTTCAAAACATTTTCCTTAAAAAGTTATGCTATTTTATTCTGGATGGATTTGCTTTTTTGTCCGCTTTTGTTTCAATATCTTGCACAATTTGAAATTGACATGTTCGCAAACAATTCCCCGTGTTCATCGGAGCGTAACGACATACCACACAGAAATGGTACCAGAAGATGCAAGAGAAGTTACTCTTTCAGAATATGTATAATAATTTGGTGTTCATTTATTGGTTTTCTTTTTATTCACATTTTTCTAGGTGTCTAGTTTTTGCTGACTCACCCGGTAGTTTCAAACTGACACTGCAACAGAATTGTAGGATCATGTGTGACGAAATAATCCTTGTTGATCCGTGGGTTTGTGACAAGCCCTTATGTCTTGCTTATAAGTCGGAATTGATACTTACTTTTTAATTAGTGAACGCACACTTTTAAAACATTCTGAACCTTTAAAAATAATGCCCCTTCTTCATCGTGACCCCCAACTTCGAATACGTTCCGCCGCCTCTGCAAGTCACATAAGAACACACACTGGAGAGAAGCCATGTCCGTGATCAGAATGGTTCAAAAAAGAAGAAAAAAAAAAAAACACATGGAGCAAGACATTTTGTGTTGAACAAAGTCTTGTGGGACATAGACGCCTAAGAACACACGGTGAAAAAGCCATTGAAACAAAAGCTTTTCACTTAAACTGAACCTTCTAAACTTATAAAAGTTATAAAAACCTATACTGGAGAAAAGCAACATTGGTGTTCACATTTGACACAACATTGCGGGAAGAGGGATCTTGGGCACATTTGAACTCGCACAATAGAAGAGCTGTAGCAGTGCTCACTGAGGGTGCTATCTCACTTCGCGGAGACGTCTCCGCGACAGAAGAAATTTCGTTCTCCGCGACGGATATAATAGTATTAGGACGTCTCCGAGACGTCTCCTGAATTTTGGAGACGGATTTTTTTTTTTTTTTTTTTTTTTCATAAATTGTCGCGGAGACGTCTCTATAATACTATTTATCCGTCGCGGAGACGTCTCGAGACAGAATAGAAAATTTCGTTCCTCGACAGATAAACGTATTAGGACGTTTCGGAGACGGATTTGGGACTACTTCAGACCTTTTTTTTTTTTTTTTGTTCATACCGGAACGTTTCTAATGCTTTTCAACCGTCGCGGAGACGAAAGTAGGGACTTCGCTGGACTACGGGGAGGCTATCTAGAACGTTTGCTTTATGAATTGACTTTATTTTCAAAATAGCTCAAACCCAAACTCCTGCATACTGTTAGCACAGGAAAAAGGAGTGTGTAAAACTGGTATTTGCTAGAAACGGCTGGCAAGCGTTTAAATTACAAGTTTTCGTGTGCACAAACGAGGGTTTCCCCTAAGCTTACAAGAGATAGCTCCCCGTTGTCAAAATCTACAACGCTATTTTGGGGAAATGTACGTTCTCCCGAAACGTAGAACGTATCTAGGTTCTCAGCTGAGAACGTAAGTCAGTTATAATAAGCGAGCGCTTTGATATGAATGTATACAGGCATTTCCCCCTTTCTAAAACATAAAAGAAGCATACTTTGATTTGACTAATCATAAAGGCTGGGCGGTAGGTTATTTCTTTTCATATCGAGCATGTTTTAGGTCAGCTGTTATACGCATAGATGCATTTGACACATAAAACCTTGGTATGACAAAAAAAAAACTAGGTTATCCCCGGTAAAGTAGCCTTTGTATTGAATTCTTATTGCAACAATAGACGTTACAATGTCTCACAAGCCAAAGGGAACATGTGCGGTTGCCATTGGAAACTTTATTCAAAGTTATTGAAGAAGATAGAAAACGAGGGTTTGCAGGCATTTTGAAAATAGTGCCTCTTTTTTGCTAAGCGTTCTAGATAAGCTCCCCGTAGTCCTCGAAAACTCACTACTTTCTATTCTGTCGCAGAGACGTCTCCGCGAAGTGAGATACCACCCTATGTCACGAAAGGAACTCTTTCAGGAGTAGTCTTGTAAACACAAAGAAGAAAAGACATACATGTATTCATGTTAAGAATGAGGAGGATCGTTTTCAACGCATCACAACACATTGGCCTACTGGAGAAACGTCACGTCCGTGTTCATACACATGGAGAAGAGAGGGTTCGACGTACCGGACAGCTTGATTGTCCTTTCCAAGAATCAACTAGAAATACCACTTTATTTAGTTTGTACATTCATTTCTTCTCTCCTGAATACTCCCGTTAGATTTTTTTTTTGTTTTTTTTTTTTTGTTTTTTTTTTTTGTGTGTGTGCCTCTTGCAACTCGTTGCAATGACGATTTCGCCTGTTTTGCAAAAATGATAGCCTATTGCATGCTATCATGAATGCAAATTGCGTTACATGTCCAAAAATTGGTAGAAATGTACATTGTCATAATCAATATCTCTAGTTTCTTAATAGTAATTCAGACATGTATGAAAGTCAGTCCTGATGAAAGGTGAGATTGTAAGAAGGATTATTATTATTTATTTTTATTTATTTATTTTTTATTTTTTGTCTGTTCAGGGTGTTTCATTGAAGCTATACAAAGTGTTACAGGGAAAATGGTTTTAAAAATTCCACAATTTCACTGTCGAATGATTTCTTATTCTTTTCACCAAATGAAATGAACCAACTTATATATGAATCAACTCTTATGTGAAGACCCTATGCTTCTAAAAAAAAATATAAACTTGTAATACAAAAAAAAAAAAAAAATCCGACCGCGCTACAGGGGGTCAAAAAAGGAGGAAAAAAAGTGTAAAATGACAGAAAGCCTTCTTGGATTACAACTTAAACAAAGTTTATTGCAAGAAATATTCTTCCACTTAATTGTGTATGCAAAGAAAATGCAAAAAGCACAATTATTTTCATAAAATTGCATGTTGCAGCGTTTAACATGATGCCTACAATGCATATGGTCTATATGGGGTGCGTGCAGGAAGTTTGTTTTATTTGGTTAATTAATTAATTAACTGACTTTTGAGGGAAAAAAAAATACTTCACGTTTGTTTAAAACCAGATTAATTCCAAAGAGAATTATATATCACTCAACCTTTATGACCGATTCGATGCAAAATTATAACGCAACAAAGCAACGGTGTCGATTTGTTTTGGCGATGAACATCGATATTTCCTCTTTTCCTCAATGTGACACATACAATGGTATAAAATTATGATCGCAGTGTACATTTGTTGGGGGTGGGGTAATGCTTGTATACACATATAGCATATAAATATGGGGGGATCCAGTTAGTAGTTTATAATGCGAGCTGAAAAAAATTCTCAATAATAGTGACATAAAATAGGGCATTTGTAGCATAATGCGAGCGCAAAACGAGGAAGGGGCTTTAACTGGGTTGTTCCGCAAGGGGGAACCATCATGATGTAATGGCTAGATATACACACAGCATGCATATGATTTACTAGTACATATTTTCAAATTCTTTGAGCCATTATGCGAGCACGAAGCGCGAGCTGACAAATTTCTCAGTAATAGTGACATTGATGGGACATATATTTTAGAATAATGCGAACGCGAAACAGGGAAGGGGCTTTATCTGGTTTATTAAAGGGGGAACCATCATGATGTATTAATGCCTATAGATATACACACATGCATATTATAATGCATATCAGTACTAGTTATATGAATATCGTCGAATTCATATGGCTGTAATAATGTAAGTGCGAAGCGCGAGCTAAAAATTTTCTCGATAATATTGAACTGAAACATGGTATTTGTTGCCTTACATGCATGGGTGTCGATTGTGGGGGGGATGGGGGGATGCATCACCCCCAATTATTTCGGTGGGGGGGGGGGTGGTGTGTACAATCATCCCCCCCCCCAATATTTTGATATCAAGAAAATAAAAAAAATCATATATATGCATATAAATCTACCCATTACAAATTCGTTATCATATAAAACACTTTTATGACATAAATGTTTTAGTTTGCAGTCTAAAATGCATGTTTCTGACATTCAAAAATCCTAAATTTTCTCACTCTTTCGTTAATATTCCTCGTGTGTGCCTGATATACTTTAGTAAACGTGTAATACACAATACACCGTGTAGATAATGAAAGCGCAGAAGTTTCACAACAAAAACATTCTAATCGATGATAATCAGGCCCTGATCCCAGGATGCATATTGGACAGTGCCTCGATAAGTAAAACTGAATGCATAAGTATTCCCCTCAAAAATCCACGATGGTTTTGATAGAATAAATACTGAATAGTAACATTTTTGGACTCGGACCATTGATTGTATAATACACTTCCACTATTCTCCGGGGGCTAATTTTTCCCCTCAAATTTCAGATAAATGTTAAAAATTGCCTGAAAATTTTCAGCTCGCGCTTCGCGCTCGCATAATATAAGACTTTGTTAATCTTTTATGCATGTATTAACACAAACTCCCTCCCTGTTTCGTGCTCCTATGATGCTAAAAGT
>CALNVZ010000174.1:69502399-69523184 GCA_940671915.1 Paracentrotus lividus
TTTTAAAGCGCCAACTTTTAAAAAGTATTATGATCATCTTCGGGTATATTCCCGTAATGCGGTGCGTAAATAGCGTTATTATTGCTGTTTCAGGCCTGAATTTTATTTGAAACAATAAGATCCCAACATGAAGTTCCGACATGTGACCTATATGAGAGTAAAAAACAACTCTTCAGCTTTTACCTCATGTATGTCATTATTTAGTTAAAGTGTCATACACCAGTTTTAAAAGCGCCAACATTTAAAAAGTGTTTTGACCATATTACGGATGCGGTGCACAGAAGGGGACATTTTTGCTGTTTGAGGCCTGACTTTTATTTGAAACAGTAAGATCCCAACATAAAGTTCCGACATGTGACCTATATGAGAGTAAAGAACAACTCTTCATCTTTTACCTCATGTATGTCATTATTTAGTTAAAGTGTCATACGATAGTTTTTAAAGCGCCAACTTTTAAAAAGTATTATGATCATCTTCGGGTACATTCCCGTAATGCGGTGCGTAAATAGCGTTATTATTGCTATTTGAGGCCTGACTTTAATGTGAAACAGTAAGATCCCAACATGAAGTTCCGGCATGTGACTTATATGAAAGTAAAGAACAACTCTTCAGCTTTAAGATGATATGTGTCATTATTTAGTTAAAGTGTCATACGATAGTTTTTAAAGCGCCAACATTTAAAGCGTATTATCACCACTCGGGTAAATTTTCGTAATGTACATGTAGTTCGGTATTTTATTTATTTTGATTGTACATATTTTAAACCCTTAATTCAGCCACAATATCCCTATTTTAACTTTGGTTTTAATACTTTAAGATAATCATAATCTCACAGATTTTCAGATAATGATTTACTTACCTCTACAATAACCTTAACAAGATTTGGGAAAAAAAAAATGTTTCCTTTTTTATTGGCGTATTTGTAGACACTATAATAACCCCCTTATTGGTCGCTGGCTTATTGGTCGCCAAAAGTAGCCCAATCTGTACTTACCGGTATCATATGCAACGTGAATCGTGAATGAATGAATGAATGAACCAGTGTTATCACGCTCACCTTGGCACTTTTGGGTTTTAATCTTCAGCTCTGCATTTTTATTTCAAGGATAAACATGTTCAGACGAAAACTACTAGCTCTAGATTATCCCCAGCCAAATTGCAACATACATGGTGAGATAATTAAGTCTTTATTTGACTCTTGTTCAGGCACTCATTGCATTCGGTTTCTAGAACTCCGTCCCATACGTGCTAAGATTGTGTTGGATTTAAAATAGATCTAGCATTAAACACGGCCGAAGAATTGAATCGGTTGCATGCATTTATATTGTGAACTGTTAAAAGAGGGAATTGTGGCATGATAAGATTGGATTGTTAGCCAAGCCAAAGAGACCTGTTCCAAAACAAATGACTTGACTGCTAGACTCTAACGTTAGAGTCGAGAATAAGGTTGAATATTATAGATTTAGAGTAGAGAGAGAGAGGATGGGATTTGGGAATTTATTAGACTACCAGTTCCGTCGCAAGACGCGGAACTGACCGTCAAACCATACGTGGTGATTGTATAGACCAAAATGAGGGCATTAATTTTAAATAAAAACAGATCGATACTTCACATAAAATTGATAGACGCAGCAAGAATACCTGGTCCTAAGGCTAAGTCTAAGACTTCTTATTATTATTGTCGTGGCAGGAAATACAAATAGTGTCCCAAATTTAGGCTTAAAATTGGATATTCTGTGTTCCTTTCGTCTTTGCAAATGGTTTCGTTGGTGATTACACGAAAATCTCCAATCCCGTGCTGCATTTCAAAACATCCGCGGTGTGACCGCGCTCATACAACAGGGTCAACCAGAAGTGTTTGAAGATAGCGAGGGCATGCAGCGCACTTGGGGTTGACCTAGCTGGCGCGTGCCGTCGCACAGCGCGATATTTGAATGCGCCCTGAATGGAGATTTCAGTGTATCATCAAGACGTCTCCGGAATGTCAGCCAATATTCATCATTTTAGGCACTCATTTACTACGAGGTCGATACGTAGTATCGACCTCGTTAACCAAGTCCTTTGAAAAAGTAGTAGATTTTTTTTTGGACCGCTTTTTTCTTCCCAGTTTCTATGCTATGGAAAAAAGAACCACACCTAACATTGCTTTATATATTTGTTCCTCACTTGGTCCATATTTCAAATTACTTCCAACTAAATAAATGTAGAAAAAAGGAAAAAACTCACCGCATTGGCTCCCATGTAAGTGGCCGTAGTCCAACCTTCTTGTTATGGCGCCCGTGCACCATTACTTTAAACCCGTTGACTCTCACCAATACTATATTTGTTTAAAAGAGTCGTCCCCCAAATCGAACCAATCAACTCGGCCTATTCCAAAAGTCAAGTATCGCCATAGAGCAGGCCTCAAATTACATGCCTCGGGGTACAAGGTGGGCGACGCTTGTTTTCCTCAGATCATCGTACCTCAAGCAAATGAAAAATATATAGGTGGAGTTGACTCAGTAAGCTTCGCGTAATGCTGATCTTGTTGAAAGATAAAGTGAATCTCGATTGAAGTCAGCCTAGAATCGATAACTCTTGTTTGGACTGTCAGCCTTTATTTTTGAAAACAGGCTTGTTGTCCTTAAATTATTTACCTACGCTTGTGTGTAGTATCTTTAAATTCGAAAGATAAAGTGAATCTTGATTGATGTTAGCCTAGCGATTTATCGCTTAAGCTTCTTCTTGCGTTGATTTATTATGGCAAATGTTTGGATTACAACTATTTTTGCCATTGCTTTTTTTATTATATATATTTATCTCCTTTTATTTTTTGAAATCACTAGGTCTAATTTTTTTGTTTCTTGTCCTTCTCCCCCCCCCCTATTTCTCTTCTTCTTTTTTTTTTATATATTTTTTCCCCCCTTCTCTTCTTTCTTCTCTCTCTCTTCTTTTTTTTTTCTCCATACTTTTCTTCTCTTTTTCTCCCTCTCTCTTTCCTTTTTTCCCCTCCTCACTTTTGTTTTTCTTTTTTTTTGTTTTCTCTCTCTCTTCTTTTTCTCCATCATACTTTTCTTCTTTTTCTTTTCATTTTTCCTCCTCTCTCTCTGTTTATTTATTTTTTTTTTAACCTTTTTTTTTTGTCTCCGTACTTTTTTTTCTTCTTTCTTCCTTTTTTTCCTCTCTCTCTTCTCTTCCTTTTTTCCTCCATGCTTTCTTTTTTTTTTTCTCTCTCTCTCCCTCTCTCTCTTTCCGTCCTTTCCCGTTTTATTCTCCTTTTTTTCCCGCTCTCTCTTTTCTGTCTCTTCCTTCCCTCCATGTTTCTTCTTTTTTTCCTCATTTTTTTCTCTTCTCTTCTTTCTGTCTCTTCCTTTTTTCCTCTCTTTTCTGTCTCTACCTTTTTTTCCTGTTGTACTTTCTTCTCTTCTCCTCTCTTTTTCCTTCCCTTTTCCCCATTTTTTTTTTCTTCTTTTTTTTGTTTTATTTTTCTTTCTTTCTTTCTTCTTGTTTTTTTTTTCTTGTTCTTCATTTTTATTAAATCATTTCTTTGACCTCATATATATCGGTCAGCGATATAATCAGAATGGAATGCAAAAGTATACTCTTGGAAGTAGTACCTTTACCCTATTTAGTACCGCAAGGCGTTATTTGTGTTTTCGCCTCTACGTTCTTTTGAAATATGTTAGTCCTCACTGAGTTTACCGGCAGTGTGTGTAGAATCTACAAAAATTTCAATTAAATGGCTGGATTTACAGAACTGTTGAAGGAACAACATATGACAGAGACAGCAAAGCCTTAACTTGGATATCCAAAGACGGCACCCATCGAGAAAAACGGTACGTATAGATCCCCCTTGATTTTTTTGAAATATAAAGCATTTTAATTATGCCACTCACGATTTTGAGTCGTCTGACATAGGCTCATAATGTAAAGGTGGTAGCGTGATTTTAGGCAAGTCACCAACAGGTAGTTACTAAAAACAAATAATGGAGCATTGAAGATGCCTCTGATAAAATAAGGTAGGCCTAGATCTATCTTTAATGCCTAAAATATAACTTTTTTCTAGCTTTGATTTTTGACCACAACGTTTAATTCCCATTCCTTCTACAGCCCCGTTGCCGAAGGCGACGGGGCTGTCTATAGTTAGGAATTGACAAGCGAGTAGGGTAGACTACTCCACGTAGAATTCAATACTTCCCCACGATTAACATTCAACATTGGTTAAAGTCATGAAACATTATCGTGTCAATCAAAAAATATAATAGTTTCAATTCCCGCCTTTTTTTTTAGCCGGCGTCAGTCCCGCTTTTTGGTGTTACACATGAGTTGAAAGTGGACTGAGGCCGGTGTCAGGCCACATACAGCTGCAAACCAACATCAGTCAGTACTGAAAAATGGCTGTCTGTCGCAGTGTCGCCCTCTTGTTGCTGAGGAAACTTCTCAATAATAATTACCGAAACCAGCTTTAAACCTGCCTCAAAATATATTAAGATAATCTATAGAGTATAGTCTCATTGCAATATAATTCTTCCATTAGATATTTTTAATTTTGTTTAGTAGACCCTTTTTTGGATATGCCACCTTGACTTGGCTTGAGCTGCTCAAGACACTTTTCTACATTGAATTTCCATTGGAAGAAAACTGCTGCAGTAAGGTACTTCCCAGTGCAAGGTCAATTATGAATTGACCATGCATAAGTGTAAGTGGTGTCAGGCCGGCCTCAGTCCACTTTCAACCTGTGTGTAACATGTCTAAGAAGTAAGGTATTGCACTATGGATTTACGTTTACTTTTACGTCTTTACTTTTTATAGCATTTTATTTTATTTATTATCTATTTATGTAGACTCCCTCTATTAATCAAAAAGATTGTTTTGTTTTTTTAGTCTTGTTGCAAAAACATTTTGCTTACACAGCAATATATTGGGAGAGCATATGGGATTGTGATTATATTTTTTCTGAATTTCTGAAAAGTGCGCCCTCTCAAGCTGAAATGTGGATCCAGATATTTTCACAATGTTCCATTGATTCTGCACCTGATAATCGCGGCAGGCCCCCTTATGAGATTTTCCTGCATGTTTTGTTTCCAAAGACACCATACAGTCTTCAAAAGTCGCAAACAGGCAAGAAGTCGCTAAAAAGCAGCTGAGATTTTCTCACATTTTTAGGGGTTTTAGGGCAGATTGGGTTTTGAGGCTTTTCATGAATTAAAATTCATATAGATCTTGCTTATAGAATTATTCTACATACTGTGTTTCACATAAAAAAGGGAAAATTAAAGGTGAAATCTCAAGATGGCGACTGACAATTGTCAGTAATGAAGATAGCGCAAGGTTATATCATAACTGAGTAGATCTACAGTGGATGAGTGCCCCTATCTAACTTTTAAGCACAGCAGTAGAACTCTTCTTTTCTTTCCAATTATCTCTTCAATTTATTAATGACAGATGAGAATACTTGGCGGAATCTAGTGGAATGGTTGGAAGATCAGAAGATCAGACTATACAAAATAGAAGACAGGGCTGATCTAAGGAACAAGAGCAGTACTCAGTGGCCCAAAGCTTTTATCAAGGTATGTCCGTCTCTACACTCCTACTATATCAGTAGATTACATGGGGTGTTTCCCCAAGTTGTTCGTAAGTTACACACAACTACAAGCTACAAGCTAAAGTTCAAATGTGCATAGATATGGCCGTGTGTTATAAGTTCGCCGCCTTTTGTGTTACATGCCAAATTCACTACAAATGGCACCTTTTCACTTCAAAGATCTCGGAAAGTATACACCCTAATATATCATAACTATACATTTTCTGAAAGGAAATTCCTGAAGGAATCTAAATCTGCATTAAAAAATAAATCTAGGTGTAAGATAAAAAAAAAGTTATGAGGAAAAAATTCAGGAAATTTAGATTTTTTAAAACTTTTTATTGTTTTTATCGTCAAGTCATCTATAATCACCCAAATATTAATAATATTATTCTATTCTGGTAGAGAATAATAAGACCTTTCAAACAAGGTATAATTCATTATGGTTCACAAATTAAGAATGAAAAATTTAACGATCTGAAATTTAGCCCTGAAAATATAGCTTTTTTCAAATTCATGAGGGGGTCGGGTCCTGCCAAGTACTGTTGCACCATCAAACATGTTGTTATAGTGATATGATAGTATGAAGCAGTTTAAAAGCTTCAATTTGGTGCTAAATTCACAATCATAGGCTAAAACTTGGCAGAGATATTGCAGTTTTCCAAACGGTACTACAATATCTCTAATTCTTAATGACTTTGTACAGGAGGCATTGCCTTTTTAGGTCAAATAACGATTGTTGAGTCTTCCTGTGTACTAATGTTACATCAAACCTATTGTTCATTGATTTCATGGTATAAAGCATTTTATAAGCTTCAGTTTGCTACCACATTTACAGCCATAAGCAAACATTTGGCAGAGAAATTAAAGTTTTCCCCAAATCAACCACAAAATGTAAAATTTCCCATTGACTTTGTACAGGTGGCGCCGCCAGCACCAACCCTACTGTCCCAAACTGAAACCTTACTAACTCCACCAGAATGTTACTTAGAACAATGAAACTTCACAGGGAGCTAGCACAGTAACATAGCTTCAAAATGAGATCAAATTTGTTACATAAACTGTCTTACTTTGGAATATATTGACAAATTAATGCTGAAAAATAGCAAAAAGCGTAACAGCACCACCCTACTTGGGTGGCGAGTTCATAACACACGACCATATAGATTTACCTCATTGTTATTACAAAACATTTTTTATGTGAAGGATATTTTACGAAGAATTTACAGGAGTAGTTTCACCAAGCTTTTCTAAAGTTACGCACAACTTTACTACCAATTTGAATGTCAAGAGGCAAATTGGATGTTATACATTTTTCTCAAAATTTGACTTTATTTCCCATAATCTGAATTAAGTTGATGCAAAAAAACATTTCTTCACATTTATTGATAATAAGGTAACAAAAAGTTTAATATTTAGTTTATCTGCACTTTTAGCTGATGTGATGTGAGCATAAATTCGGCTCTTTATATTAAAGTTGTTCTTAACCTGTCGGAGACAAGCTGAATTGGCTACAACACTCATTTCCCATTGACCTCAGCCCAAATATATTTGGGCTCAGTCCTCAATGGGTTAAAGTTATGCATTTACTTTAAGCCCGCCTCACACTCTGCGATTTGTTGCGATGCGATTTTTAGAAGAAATGGCAGTTTGCATTAAATGTGACATTTTGAAACATTCAAAACTATCTTGTGAGAGGTAAAAGTTGTACAGGAACACCGTAATCAAAATTTTTAGTTAATTAATTTGGAGTAAAGTTCAATTTAGCTTAAAATCGCAAGATCGCTGTGACGTCATTGCGATATGGAAACAATTTAATTTTGGTATTCAGAGGAATACCCAGAACTTTGGAAAGCATGAATTTCATTGTTTGAATGTTCTTATCAAACATTATAACACTTTCCTCCAAAATCACATGGCAGCAAATCACACAGTGTGAGGCGGGCTTTACTTATGAACATATTGGTGAATTTAATCCCTTGGTTCATAATACACAATAGTGCTGGAAAACTGTCCCAGATAATTATCTGGGCCCCTTTTCACAAAATAGTCAGCAGTAGAAGTTCGCCAACATTTCGTTGAAATGCATGTTTATTTTGTAACATTCATTTTAATGTGATGTCACCAAACTTGTTCTTATGATGTTGTTACCAAACTTGTTCCAATGATGTTTTGTGAAATACCAGCCAAGATAAAAAAAAAAAGATCTGCAAAAATCAATGGCCAATAATCTTTTGCTACATGGAGGAAATCTGCAGAAGAACTCCTGTTGACTGAAATGTTAGTTTGATGTTGTCATTTTGGCAGTTCTCACTGTGGTGTGATCATCATTAACCTTAAATAAAGACCCAAAATATATATAGGTCAGCTTTATTATAATTGTAGAATTTTTAAGGATTGTTTGAACCTCTTTAGTGTGTTTAAAGACAGGATTTTCTTTTCTTGACTTTGGAGCAATTTTAATAGGCTGTAAAGGGAGCTAAACTGATCATGTCATATTTTGTTAAAAAGAAAACCTTATGTAAATATGAAGAAACAGTGGTAATTCAGGGTAGGATGTAGGAGCATTAACCAATTACTTTTGTCGATTCAATATCACCTCTTCACCTGTACTTTCATACTCATATTATGAAAGTGTTAACTCTTACTATTTTCTGCAGTATATTAAAGACCTCCAGTGTCCCCTAGATGGCAGTGATAGACAGGCAGCATGTGATTGGATCCTAGGCCATGCTGTTAGACTGGAGTATGGAGAAAAAGGTAACCAACTTACTGACTTTGGTCTGTGTTTTGACTGAAAGTAATAATGATTAATCGTAAATTGCCAGTTGGTCTAAACCCACTTTGACTATTAATTCATGTTTTGTCTCATCCCATATGGTCTAATTCCATTTCGTCTACAACCAGTACGTCTAATTGCCATTTGGTCTTATTGCCATTTTGCCTTTTTTTAACATTTTGTCTAATTTCCATTTCGTCTAATGTCCATTTCATCTAATATTCACTTGGTCTATCACAACTTGGGTCACTTTCTGTAACAAACTGGTAATTGGCCAAATATTAATTTCCGAATTAGACGAAAAAGCACTTAGACCAAAAGGTAATTAGACGAATTGGCAATTAGACGTATTGGCAATTTGACCTAGTGGTCATTAGCCCAAGTGATAATTAGACCAAGTATGTATTAGGCTAAAGGGAAATTACACCAAACTTTTAGAAGATGAAATGGGTTTAGCCCATGTGGTTATAGACAATCAGAGAATTGGACCAACTGCTAGTAGACCAAGTGGATATAAACCGAATCAATGACTAGAATTTTGAGGTTTTATATTACATAATTCCACAATAACAAATCTCCATGCTTGATACAGAGAAAATAAATGATATGTCACATTTGCAGTCAATGAATGGAATCCAGCTTATCAGGTTGTTGTGTTATGGAACTTATAGGCCCAAATTCACAAACGTGGTTTAGTTAGTCCATGGTTCTAAATGAGGGGTTTAAACCACGGATTTAGACCATGTCTAAATTTGGGTATTCACAAAGGTGTTGTTGAATACCAAAATTTAGAACCAGGTCTAAATCCGTGGTTTAAACCCCTGATTTAGACCATGGACTGACTAAACCACGTTTGTGAATTCGGGCCATAGGGCCTACAGGAGTTGATAACGTTATATTTTCTGATAGGAAATTTCATGAGCAATTCAAATAGGTGCGAAATTAAGGGTCAGGTCAATGGGATGTAAGATGTAGAGATCCATATGATTTGAGAAATTTAAATCATAAAATTTAATATACCGTAAAGGGATGGAGTTAACATTTTCAAGTAATGACCACTGATATCCTATAGATGCAAGATTTTTAGATTAAGTGGCCTAACACAACAAGGGTAAGCTTAAACTGAGTGGCCGTATGTCAAATGGTCTACATTTCCAAAATCATTTTCCCGGGATGAAAAATATCTGATGTGAAATATTTGGACCTGCAAAATATAAACAAAATTCCAAACAGCTAGATTGCTTTAAACCATTTATTTTCATTTTTATCCTGAAGCTCAAATCTACAAAGGAATAGGAGCAGCAAACAAGAGCGCCTCTGGACCTGTTGTAGAGGATCCCTTCTCCAGTATTGATGGTAAGTGCTAGTAGTGCATTAGTGGAGAACACTGAGGTTATTTTCTTTATGCTCATACATGTAGGTACGTGACTAGATAGTGCATTAGTGGAGAACACTGAGGTTATTTTCTTTATGCTCATACATGTAGGTACGTGACTTTCTGACTCGAAATTTGACGACTCCAATGTCTTTGTACTGTTATAGAAGAGATCATATGGGAAAGTGTAGGGCAAGCGATCACAAACTGAATAGCATTATCATTGTCAGCAATCTCCATGATTGGTTCACTGAGGAGAATATACTCTTCAAAGATAGTTGAATTGAAGCACTCCCAAATTTAAAAAAAATATGTTTGTGAAAGTTTCAGCAAAAAACAAATGAGATAGATTTGAGTTTTAATTTGTGGAATAACTAATGATATGGAGATCCTCACATTGCCAGTCTGTGTCAGTGATCGTGATATGTGATGTCATACAAACTTCCTCATTCTTTTGAATCCTCTGCCACCGAAGTTGGTGCAGCAGGCATCATGTTTTCGGGTTGTCCGTCCGTCCTGCTCGTTTTCATGTTATCTCAAGAACCATTTGAGACATCACCTTCAAACTTAGAGGTAGTAGGTATTACCATAGGAATATGATCTGATTGGATTTTGGAGTATGTAGGTCAAAGGTCAAGGGTAAAAGTGGTCAAATTGTAAAATTCCATGAATTGAGTTCGTTATCACGATATCTCGAGGACCAGTTGAAATATGAGCCTCAAACTTAGGGGTAGTATGTATTGCCATAGGAAGAAGGTCTGATTGGATTATGGATTATATAAGTCAAAGGTCAAGTCACAGATGTCAAAATTTTGGAGGGACTAAGATCTGATTAGGTTTGGGATCACAAGGTGAAAGATGTCTTTGTATAAAGGAAAATGAATAGATTTAATTGTGCCATATATTTCGACCTTTCGTGGTAAAGGATTCATCTAGTTTATTGATAAGCAAATAATCACCGTTGATCCAAATTTGGAAGACTATCACTTCCCAGGCAAGCTGGATAAGCTGTCTCCTCAGAAGCAAAGCTGAGGAGAGATAGCGTGTACATCGAGCTTGCCATGGAAGTGATAGTTTATTCGTCATTTGGATCAAGAGGTGATTATTTGCTTTATATTCCACATCTGAAACATTTTAAGAGTAAGGGGAAAACCAATATTTTGGTTAAAAATTCAAGATTTCCTTGATCCTTAAAAAAAATCCACTCAATTTATCAATGCCTGCACTTGTAATTGTAACATGAACGTGTATAAATAAAGTGCGCACAATTTATTTAGCGTGTAGGCCTAGCTCAAACGGGCTGAAGTGATTGTCACGTACAAAGAAATTTAAGAAAGGAATTGTTACATCACTGTCGCTGCATGTGATGGAAAAATGATAGTACAAAAAACCAGAGTGACAACGTACTGTTTTTCGCGCATCCTGAAAATAATTGATAACGCGTTATGGCTCTACATGCTCTTTGGGGCTCTGAAGTGATCAGCGAAACTCAAAAATACTATCACTACAAGTGATGATTGATGATGGGAAAACTAAAATTTATCACGTGATAGACTTTTGACCAATCCGGTTGCAACATTTTTAGTATGTGGAATATAATAATCTTTATCCATAGATAAGATTTCAAGTAAAAGATGTATTGTTTAACAACGTGTTATGTACATTAGGAGAGGTGAAACATCAGTAATGTACAGATAAAGTCCCTTATAATACTTTTCTGTTTTTCCCCCTACAGTGTCTAGTCCAAATGTGAAGGCAGGCTTGGTCTCTCTGTGCTCACTACTCAAGATACCTAGACATGTTGATCCCATCGTCACTCTGGAAGCTATTGGTATCCTCATTAAGGACAGACTCTCAGAGGATGTACAGGAAGGGGAACTCCAAGAGGTAAAGGCTTTAATAGTTATATCAAGATTTTCTCAAAGCATCTTTGTCTTTTCTTAAAACATCATTTTATGTTTTACCACATGTGGAAGCAAATCTTCACACAAAAATGTCCATGCGATTAATTGGAAATCTATACAGTGGTATACGAACCATACCCTTGATTTCCTCGGCTGACTTTGGTTAAACTTTCTTAAAGTAAAAAAAAATGACTGATGGGGTCATCTAATGTACATGTACAGTGTGTTCCTAAAAAAAGAGGACCGAAGTTCAAAGGTCAGTCATTCCAAAAGTATATGGTTTATTCTTGTGATTCGTTTACTAAAATATTAAGTAACTCATCAGCTTTAATTTGAGACATTGCTGACGTCCAAAGTGTAATGGGTCACAGAGTTAGGGTCTTTTGAAGGCGATAGGTACAAAACCCGTTTTTTCCAAGTTTGTGGTTTTTCGGGTATGAAACAAACCTTTCTTAAGTAATTGGTGTCATTGGATCTGTTTCAGCAAGCTTCAATGAAATGTCATCTTCTTTGCTAAAGTGGATTTCTCACTGGTAATGAGATGCATTCTTAATTATGAGTCTCTGGAGTCTCGGAGAGGTCACTGCGACGGATCCTGAGTCTCCAGGAAGTCGCGAGAAAACCAAACAAATGTCAAATGTTCAATATTTAGTAGATTCTTTCAGACGCAAGCAAGTCTCTGTGACGTCTCGGTGGGTTGCCGCGACGTCCCCTAAATATGCGCGAAAGTATCCACGACTTCTCAGAAACTTTGTCGGAACTTGCTAGCGATTAAAAGAAATCGAACAGGATTGACAATTTTTTTCAGACTTTTGTTTGATTTACCCACGACGCCTGAAGTTCAGGAGACGTCACCACGACGTCACCACGACTCCAGAGCCGCATAATAGTGAACCCATCTCATTGCCAGTGGTCCTTTGGAAAATGAGATTGAATTTCATTGAAACCTTGTGTGAAAAAATACCCCAAAACGATGAAACCAAAACTAACAAAAATTTGTTTCGTACCCCAAAAACCAAAAACTTGGAAAAAACGGGTTTGTACCTATTACCTTCAAAGGACCCTAACTCTGTGACCCATTACAATTTAGACGTCAGCAATGTCTCAAATTAAAGCTGATGAGTTACTTTATTATTTAGTAACAAATCACAAGAATAAACCATATACTTTTGGAATGACTGACCTTTGAACTTCGGTCCTCTTTTTTTAGGAACACACTTCTTTTGTGGGGGATTTCCAAGGGCGTTTTAGAGCACCAAATATGAAAACTTGGTTTTTCCCTTCAGGTAAGGTGAAATTCAGTACACAATCTACTCCATTGTATTGAACATAGACCCAAGGCAAATCTCCTGGTCCCAATTCTAAACATGTGCGAACCTATGTGTTCAGTAGAACAAAGGTTTTACATAACATAGTAATGGGCTTGGGCATTAGCACCTCATTATAATGAAAATGGATTGTGATGTTATTTTTTTTTTTTTTTTTTTTTTTTTTTTGGTCATATTTAATGTTTGCTTGTTTTCTTTTTATAATGCAGGGAGTGGAGTTTGATCTGAGCCAGTATGAACTAGGATTTGATGCCAAAGGTGTGTACCCTTCTTCATTTGTTGTATTTTCATTTTTTTAAAGAATATATACTGTTTGCTTAATGGTAAGATTATTTTGCAATACAGACCTCTCCCATTATAATGGAAATGGATACAACAGGGCTATTTTCCTATTTCAAATTTCTAAAACGTGCACATATGTCTATATTCCTATGGGTTTATTATAAAAGGATGCTGTTATAGTGACAAATAGTTGGATCATGATGTGCTCATTATAACAAGAGTGAACTGTAACATATTTCATTTGTTAATTTCATGTTTTTCCCTCTTTTACTGGGAGGCTTTTTTTTTTCCCCCTTCTTTTTCCTAGTTGCAAGAATGATATAGTGAAATACTGTGAAAATATATTAATAAAGCTTTTATGTGTCCTTCATCAGTCGGCTTTAATCAAATTCCCTGCATAAAAAAACAATGTACATAAACATGTAGGTTATTTAGATACGTAGTTACCGGTATATACAATTGGGGACTTGAAAAAGAGATGATTTAAGCACAGGCACCTATTTTGTTGCATGTAATATCACTGGATTCGATACTCCTTCTCAAGGATATAATTGTGAATTAGAATAGGTGTCTATGTCAGAATGTGATTAAATCTATACACTATATATCATTGGATTTTTTTTCCCCATGCTTCATGCCTTATTGATAATAATTGCCTTTAACATAAAACAATCTACCCCAGTATTTCATATCAGTCTTTTTACTTGTATGATCCGTTTAATTTACAGATCCAGTATTGAACGATGCTGGTAGGATTTTACGACTTCTGCACATCAATGAGCTCCGAGACCTTCAAACCAAGATCAATGAAACTATTGTTGCTGTCCAGTCCCTTACTGCCAATCCAAAGACAGATCAAAGACTCGGGAAAGTAGGACGGTAACGTTCTCTCAATCTCACCTAAAGTTATTTAATTCACCGTGACCAGTAGGAAGTACGATGAGGAGATCACATTCAGTATATCGTTCTGGATCATCAAGTCTTGTTTCAGATTGCGCCTTTTTATTTTGAATTTCCTGGAACAGTATTGTGTTGACATTATTATGTCCAGACAATCATTATTTTTATGAAAAGAAAGGAAGCACCATGTTCATATTGCCATTGTTTGCTGGAAGTTTTCTCTATGAGCGTATTTGTATAATAATAATAATATTAAGCATTTATAATGAAGCATTTATAATGCGCTGTCTATCTAGTAAACTATTCAGAGGCGCAGCTAATATTATTACCCGGCTACACAATTCCTGAGGTTGGTACAGTTTTTGTCTCGCCTGAACGAAGTTGGCAGAGACCTAGTAATCACTTTTCCTGTTAGTCTGTTACGAAAATGTCAAAGTTTTTAGTTTTTGTTAGCTCATATAAAACTTCTACACAGAATTTTGAAACTCATTAAATATGGTAATTTATGCACATTTTTCAAAATTCAACAAAAAAAGCTGAACTTCTTTATTTGTTGACCGATTTTTATTCTTTATTTTTGGTACCATCTGGTATGAGGCTCACCAAACTACACAGAATTTTGAAATTTCGAAAAGAAGATTATTTATGCTAATTAATGCAAAATTTAAAAATTGCGTTTATTTCTTTGGGAGATGCCGGATGAGCACCACTTCATTGATGTTTAACTTGCTCTCATTTCCTTATTTCTGCATCAATTGTGTTCACCTTTAGTACAAATGATACTTGGGTAATACCAAATATGAGTTGATAAGGACGATGGGGTCAAAGATCATCTAGGGGTCAAAAGGTCGAATGATATGAGGCCATCTGTTACACTGTTACAAAAATGTTAGAGTTTTTGTTCAACTTGCTCTCATTTCAATAAGTTGCTTCATCACTCACATTTGGGACTCATACTTACAGGACACCTGTCAACTCTAATTATGGGCTTTGTTTCAGTTTGTCTAGATGTTACCCATATTGATGTTGAAACAATAATAAGTCTTCTCACCAAAATGAAATTGATTTTTGCAGAAGTTAATGTTTATAAATGCGGTCAGCAGTCAAGTGGTTAAGTCACAAGTGGAAACATATGTTACTTATTATAAGCATATGTTGACATTTTAAGTTGACTACATTTTCTTGGAGAGATATATTTTGTAATGTAGTTATATCATAAACATCGTTCAAACTGTGGGAGGAACACCATGTGTTAGTCTTAAAAAGGACTGTTAGTAAATCTTTCTTGATGTTTTAAAGCTCTGAAAAGAACTTTTTTGTTTGTCGACATTTCAACAGTATTAATCTGATGACTTCCCTCTACAAAATAAATTGTGCCAAAGAAGTGCTTTTGAGCCCAAGTCAGGCTCTAAGCTATGGTTATACAGTCTGTGTAAAAAAAAAATGGTACAATCGGGAAAAACTTATTTACGTATGAAATCTTCTCAAATGATGTATGAATATGATGTCAACTTAAAGCCAAAAGATTATTCTCGCTGATGCACTTTGTTTTGTATAATTTGCTTTTGTAAAACAAAAGTTACGCTAAATTTTGCGCGGTGATGAGCTAATCGAAATTACACACATCTATTGTCTAGGTGCACTGAATTCATGGCTATTATGTGCGAAACCCATAGAGAAGCATGCGCAAAGTACATTTTTTCTTGATTATAGAAAACTGGTCATATATCAAGATCTAGGGCAGCAAATGGGATGAAAAGAAAACAAAGAAAGCATGATTTCCTACTTTATGGAAATATTAAACACTGTTAGAATGTGATTAATTTTCTTACTTTAAAAAAAAATTTTCCAACTGTACCATTTTATTTGACACAGACTATACATGTATTATGTTTTTTATGTCAATACGGGTAGGCAATTGGCAAATTGTGTCATTTAACAAGTGGGCAAGTTAGTTATTATTATCTCATGAAGCACTAAAGGTAAAATTTCTCTGTCTGTTTAAATGTAAATTAAATACTGCAATCTATTTTAATGTACGATAGTTCACAGGCCTCCATTTCTCATGCAGTATTAACCCTAATCGGACTAGGGTGTTTTGGTAGCTCTGTCTGTCTGTTTAAATGTAAATTAAATACTGCAATCTATTTTAATGTACGATAGTTCACAGGCCTCCATTTCTCATGCAGTATTAACCCTAATCAGACTAGGGTGTTTTGGTAGCTCTCAAGTCTGATGGGGCCATGATGCTTTTGTACCTCTATGCTAACCTATATATTCTACTAATAGTAAGGAGAACATTAACTAACATCTGTAACACTTACCACTTCGCAGAAGATATGTTAAGTGGAAAAGCATAAATATTTGTTGATGTGCTAGGTACATGAATACTCCTTATATTCAGTCTACTATTTTAAAAAAGCATCGATAAAAGGGGGTTGCTTCATAAAGCAGCAATTTTCCATGTCCCAGTGAAATAAATGTGCTAATCTCAGAGCTTACAGTATAATAAGATTTTATTATAAAGAGGAAATTGGTTTGGTCCAGATCACTATGTTATAATGAGAATAGACTGTATGAAATAATGAAATGAAATAATGTCTCAAGAGTACCATATAATTTAGACTGGAATGATGTTTATTCTGAAGAAGAAAAAAGTACATTTACCGACAGCCCAATATGGTTAAATAGAAGAGAGTAATATGTATTTTGGATTTGCCATTGTAAATTAAGTATATGTATTCCTCGTATAAAGTCACTTTTTTTTTTTGTAACAGAGCTCTGTGAGAGTTAAAGCACTGGGCAATCAATTGTATTTTATCACAGATGTGGAACACTGGAAGATTTGTCTCTCTTATAAGAACTAAATTCACTATTTTGTCTACACCCTTATAACTGATTTGTCTAAGGTTCACAACCATTTTATCAGCTATCAGAAAAGATCCATTTGATCTGCATACTGCCTGCCTATTACCCTTATGGTCTTTTAAAGAATTCATTAGACTAAATTTGGATGATGACAATAGACCAAGTGGTTGTAGACCAAATGACAGTTCATCCAAAACATGATGGTGGACACTGAGTAAGATATCCTTGATGTTCAAATCATGCCAATTGTCATCCGAAGCCTTCTCAAATTATGTTTCAGTAATAGGTTTCAGTAATAAATTTGCAATACTATACTTTGATGTATATTTCAGAGTACTCATTATCTTGACAGAAAGAAGCAAGAATGCAGGCCTTCTAATGGTGTGATGTTCAAAACATCAGATTATTTTGTCCAAGTGTTTTTCCCTTCTCGACAGGAATTATTTAAGGGCTAATTTGATGATCATTTCTTCTGCAAATTGGTGACAATGGTATTTTTCTTTATTGCAACACACTTTAAAACATAAAGTTGTTTGTTAATTATTTTTTTTTACCCTTTTTTATTTCAGAGACATTAACTATGTTTTAAATATTGTGCTTGTCAATTTGTGCAACAGTTACCATCAAGTGATATTACGCTAGGCCTACAAAATGGACATAGATCTCTATTGAACTCTAAATTGAATTAATAGTAATCAAGTAAAACTATAAACATGCCATTCATGTGAATGGTGTACTCTTTGTAAGGCGCCTTCTCCAAATAAAGTGTGTCAGTTTCCCGCAGCTTTCCCGCAGTTTCCCGAAACAATCGGCTTTCTGCTTTTAACATGTTTAAGCCGTATTCAGATTTCGGGATTCTATTGAAAAGCTGATAAATCGTCTTTTGGTACAAAATACGCGGGAAGCTGACCAGTTTGTTTGGAGAAGGCGCCTGAATTGTGAGGTGTCTAATATTTTTATTTAAGTTTTAAGTTGTACTTAAAGTTGTACTTATTTTTGTAAAACCTGTACCATTTATATGAGAAAGCCTTCTTAATTGATGCATGTACTGAGTATCCTTCAAATAAGACTTCTTTGTACTGCCTATTGATAGCTTTGTTTATGATCTAATGGCTGAAGTTACATTACCAACAGTATTTTATTTCATTTTTTTTGGAAAACTAGGGAATACTTTTCCCTTTGAAAATTTGCATGTATTATAGACCATGGTTTTGGTCTGATATCTACTTCAGCACAATGCACTACCGTATATCATTTTTGTTTTTTCTTTTACCAATTGCATCATTATTTTCTTATATAGTCATAGAGGTATGACAATGCCATAGCTACTCTTGACCTCAACTGAGGGGGAAATTGTGCTTCTTCATCTCTTAAGTCCCCCAATGACTCCAGAAGAGTCAGTGGATTGATTGATTGAGTGTGAGTCATTGGGGTGGCATACAGATATTTTATAAGAGCTTTCAACCCATGTATATTTTTTGTGAGCCACTGTGGTCATTGTCCTGCCTTCAAACATGGAGATACTAAGTTAGTATCTCCATGCTTCAAAGGAGTCTGTCTCCACCACTCTCATTCTCTCTAATGGGAAAAAAAAAATGTGCATGAGCACTAACCCCCCCCCCCCCCCCCCTCTATTTTTGGTTGGTCTGTTTTAATATCAAACAAAATTTGGAATCTCCAAACAAGCCGCGACACTGTCATGATCCTATTGAATTATTTGCTTAGTCTCATTCTAAAGTGTCTATGGCTCACATCTACTTTTACATAATTCAACTGTGTCATAAGGGTAGCATATCCCTCATCTTTTCTTTCAACAAACTAAATGTTGCAGGGTCAGCATACATTGTTTTATTTAGTAATTTTATTCTTTATGAGGATGCAGATATCTTCATTGCTGATATTCCTGTGTTATGTCCAGGAATTAATAGATTTTCCTTGATTCTTAGTGAATTTTGGCAATAAAATTATTGTAAAATTAATTGGTGTCTTTGTTTCATTATTTAGTTCAACATTGAAAAAAAAAAATTACCTTCAGAAAGGCAACAATGACTATTCACAGGCATGATGGGCAGTAAGTAAGTAAGAATATATCCCTTTACTGATATTTTTGCATCATTTAGTCTGGAATTTTTAGGTCAGACATACAAGGCAAAGGGAAGTTTGGAATCCTAGTAGACCTACATGGTGGCATTGGCAATATTTTTGGTGCTTTCTATCATTTTCACCTGAAGATCTAAGACTGATTTTTATCTTTTCAAAAGGATATTCTATTTTAGGATTAATGATATAAAGCAGCCTGAATGTAGGTAGAATTTTGTAGAAGCAAAAGCAGCCCTTGCGTTTCAATAGTCCAAATAATCCTTTGTCCCTCATGAATGGACTAAGGAAGGCTGGCCTCAAACAAAAAAAATGATCAGGGGCCCATTTCTTGAAACTATCTTAAGTTTGTGGACATTCCATTCAAACGTGTTAATTCTACTACACGGGTCCCTGTGGCTTAGAAGTTAGACTTATCATGGTTTCAGGAAACAGGCCCACCAAAAGCCAGGGTTGCTTCTGACAAAACTTGGTACAAGGTGTTTTTGACCAAAGTTTTTAAGAACTTGAGTGCTCAGTCATCCATGACAGTACAGGTATAATATTTGTATCACAGGATAGAATATAAGTTATTCTTTATCGTGACATAAAAATGAATGACATATAAGTTATTCAATTTTACTACGCGACTCTCAAAGTTGGGTTTACTTTTATTTGGGACGCACTGAATAGGCAGAATTTTTGAAAGGAAATAAATACCGTGACGACACCATATATATATACACAGTGAAATAATCCTCCAATTTGGACCACTAATTATTATCTCAGTCAGTGCTGTGTCGGCGTTTTTGACGTATTTGTTTACCTCATGTTTTCGGTAAGTGCTGCTGTTTTGGTAATGTTTTGCACAAAATCGTGTATTTGTTTATATTGCTCTAATATTCTACGTGATACAAATTGTTTTCATACACTTTTTTTTCCTTTAGAAAGGCGAAAGCAAATTAATTTTTGTTCACGAAACTCGACTGCTATAGCCATAGGCCTACACAGTGCAGTGTTATGTCAATGGACTAGTGTGAATAGCTGTGTGTGATTGCGAGTGACATGCTATGCATGAGATGACGGGGCAAGTTTACTCCATAATTTAGTAATTTATGCATGACGCTCGAATGATCACGAATTAGCATATGAAATACACTACCATTTTGCCTTCCAATGAACAATAGTCGCGCGTCGCGATAAAATTTAGATTCGTCATTTATTTTTTTGGTAAGTCCTCATTTCTTTTCTTTTGAAATGTTGGGCGTAGTCCGACAGTGGATTCGTTGAAGTTCCTTTTTATATTTCTCTTCTTTATTCTAAAAAATATTGAAAGAGTGGGTCTACGCTTAACCGTTTTTGAAGTCGAGTCTTGCAGTTTTTCTTGCGAAATGGGTCCACTTTCATTGGTTATGATTGACAGCGCGCACGACAAAGCGGTCTTTATCGGGAACAGCTGAATCGCATTGTTCAGTTACAGTCAACGCACTTCAGTCATCGCAACCGGGAGGCGGAGCTCCTCGCGATAGCTACCAGTAGCTAATCAGAGCGCCCAACAATCAAAATGCATTGTTCTCTATTTCTGTAAAAGCGGAATGGTATAGGAATAATGCATTACGAGGAGTTGTTTAGCGAGTGTGCAGTGCACGCAGAGGTTTCTTCTGAGCATGCGCACTCCACACGAGCCGGAGGCGAGTGTGGAGTGTGCAT
>CALNVZ010000174.1:69527770-69540160 GCA_940671915.1 Paracentrotus lividus
CCCCTCATTTCATTTCATTGTTTTCTTTTTTCAGGGGGGGGGGGGGGGGGGTGCTCCCGGCTACGTGCCTTTCGTGTTTCCAAAAGAAAGAAACGACACACGAATAAATTATATTTTGGTCTTTTAAACATGTTAAGTAGAAAATTGATTCCACTGCGTGAAAAACAACAACAAAAAAAAACAAAAAAAAAAAACAAACGCCATGCATCTTCAAATCTACTTCTTTTTTTATTACATCTTTATATTATATTAAACTGTAGGACAACCTCTCAATAATATTTATATATTCAAAATATAATATCTTGATTTTTAATTACAAATTTAACAATTAATGATCAAATAATCAAAACCAGTAAAATTAGTTGACGGAATAAACCATAGATGTCAACATCAGTGAACTAATTATTCGCGACCGCACACGTGCGTTTGACAAACCTCGATATCGCGAGGCTGGTCTAATAGACCGTCCTATCTGACGAGATAACTATAATAAATGCGATTGACATGTTTACAATCTGGTAGATCTCGGGGACCGTCGACATGAACATTTATCGGAGTCAACATCAATCGCAAAATAGATTATTAGGCTGGTTTTTTTTAATGGAGATACATGTGATCATCGTCTGGCAATCTGATTTCTGCCGCTAGCATAACCTCGAGAACGCCGTGGTACGTATGTGAGAGTGCTAGGCATATCGGTGGGCAGTTCGTGCAGTGCGCTGTTAGGTCATTTATGATTGTGCTGTGAAAGTGGAGGGAGATCTGATATTGATTCCAATAGCCTCCATTAACCCATAATTCTCACACGACTGCTAACTGTTAGCAGCAGAACGTTTAAATCACGCAAAATAGCTCACGCCAAAGGTGATCACGGATACATTAATAATTAAAGGGCATAGAGGCCGCTAGTTTCCGATACGGCCATTCAAACGCTAACAGCCGACGATACGTACAATATCCATGGAGTAATTGAAATACGATCGACCTCGAATAAGCGTTTGCTTTTATCTAGCCAGTTAGATCTAGATCTAGATAAACATCTCGTCATATTTGATAAAAAATCTAACTCACTCTGCAATCTTAAATAGGGTGGCAGATATAGATTTTGTCTAAGATCTAGGCCTAGGGTCTATAACCTGTAATATTTTCAAAAACCCTAAACTAGTTGCAATTTTGCTTCATTTGCGCACTGGTTGTGAGATGGTCTGACGTGGCGATCGTGATCTGCAGAAAGCGCACTGACCTGGTCATGCACTTACCAGGGACACTCTCTTCCGAGACAGCCTACGGGGAGCTACGGCCAGGTGACGATGATTCGAAAAAGGAAAATAAACCTGTCAGATGGCCAAATAAATTTGAAAGAACTTTGCAGTATATTTGATTAGATCTACTGCATTCATGTTATTTTGGGTAGATTTTACGTACTACACCTCCGGTAACTCGAACGCATTGCTTAAAATTCAAATAAACCAATTGAAAAAATATAGTACTTTCTGGCTAGGTACATATTCAATGGTATAAATCTGAATTTTTACCTTTTATCCTCAAACAACGAGTACACACACCTCAAAGAGACAACAATATTGCTCCAAAAAGTTATGTTTTTTGGTAATGATTTTTAATAATACTATTAAAGCAGTTCCATAGTGATAATTCTAATTTTAGTATTCTGATTAACTTTATACTCCCTTTCATATCACATGGTTCGCTGCATTCATGGAACGAGCTCGACAATATTTATATTGAAAACACCCTCGAATATGTCACGCGAGTCACAAAAAGTACACCTATATATTTAGGTTCACTAAAGTATGTAGAGTGTAATGATTTGTAGTTGTATAAAAAGTAAGGAGCTTAGTGGTCCCTATCATACGCAACCTAAAGAAAATTTTCATGCAGACCCTTGCATTTTGAAAAAACACCCTAAAGCAGCTGTCACGTTGAGTCACTTGGGTTTCTTAGGTACTGTCATGCGAGTCAATTTTAACAAAAATAGCAAAGTTGGGAAAAAAAGATATATGATTAAGATTTTGTTAAAGAATAAAATCTCCTCAAATAAGTCTTTGTAAATGTTCTGATCTATCAAATTGGGAAAAGAATTGGGTTATTTGGCCAAAATGAGAAATAGAGGTTACAAATTTACATTGATTTGGGAAAATGAGAAAAAGTGGATGGATTTCAACCCTCTAAGATAACTGCCATGAAGTTTATTAAATCTTCTGAACTTGCGCATCCTGGTAGGACATCACTATAAATTAATCCCTCAAAATTTATTCTTTTATCTTAAATTTTTCTGCAGTTATCAATTCAATCATTGGTTTTCATATTTTGCTTTTCTATAGATATGTTCTGTAATATACACCAGTCAATGGGAAAAAGTCACGATTTTGCATGAGCATGTTCCAGGACCTCATCTATTCTTATATTGAAATAATCACTGTTTTAAGTTGTGTGTGATCAACTGACTATAAATCTTTGTTTGTAAGTATGTGGCCCATTCTAACTATATAGTACATGAAATGGTCAACTTTAGTCCAAAATGACACTTGTTCACCCGCGAGCTTTTTGAAAGTGGATAAAATTAAGAATGATGCCAATGATAATGAAATTTCCCAATCATTGCTAGTTTCAAATTAACTCCAGAAATCATGCATTGGATAATATTCCATAGAGGAAATTTCGTCACGTACAATTAGAAGCATAACCCTTCAATAGTGTCTTCACGCGAGTCACAGGAAAATAATTGAAATATCTCCAAAAAATGACTTGCACCAAAATTTCTTTGCTAAGAAGTCTGGTCTTACCTTGAATGGGAAAAGTAACAAACACAGTCTACATAATGAAATGAAAGTATGCCTTAACAAAAATTTAGTAATAATCATGCGGATCACAAGGAATGGCTGTAATCAATCAACAATTGTCAGAACGGAGGATTAGCTTTAACCTCGGCATAACTGCGATAATAAGCTTTTCTCTCTCTCAATATTCTCCTGCAACAGATATACATAAACATCTGGAGTCACCTTGCCTGTCGAGGGATTTCATAAATAATACGTAGGCTACTACAAAAATTTGAATAAATTAAATTCAAAATGTTAGGCCATAGCCAATTCACTCGACCCCCGCCCCCCGATTATAAAATTATGAATCCGCGACAGCAAGAGACCCATTGTGATGTACTGTCCATGAGAAATATAAAAGAAAGAACATTAATAGATGCGAGTTCACAACTCCTCCGGTAGATATTCTGTTCTATATTTTCTTGCTACTCTGGTGAAAATCACAAACTACACAATGTACACAAGCTTCCATATTTAGACTAAATATTAGTCCCAATATACTGTATCCTTTCAGCGCGAATTAATTTTTCAACCGACGCCTCAAATATTCACAGGCTTAAATTCCCGCAATTGACCCTTCATATCATGATCATAAGAAATCATGGCATTTTTTTTGCCGGGTTAAAATCGCGCCCTCCGCCTTGTCGTGAATAAAAAAAGAATGTACACATGATCCCACAAGTTACGTAGGTATCTGCGTACCTACAGGTTACTGACCTGTGAATATCAGCTTATACCTCTACTGAAATACAAATATTTTTTTAAACCCGTTTGTGTTGGCATTTTAGATTCTTTTGTTATCAGAAGAGATTTTTAACAAAATTTTGCTAGCTTGTCCTACTCCCAAGTTAATAAAATAATTACAGAATAATTTCCTTGTGTTACCTGAATATTTTTAAAACTGATTTGCGCAGAAAATCTTAAGTTTATTACATTAAAAATAGTCTAACAATGGTTTATTACATGTTTAAAGAGATAAGACTACCGTATGCAGTTTTAGTATCTAAGTTTTTAAATTCGAGTTTATATGTAACAGTCAAAAAATAAAAAAAAAAAAATATTGTCCGCTTGTTACTGACAATCAAATGAATCGAAATTAATTATGAATTTAGTTATTTCAACTATTTAATGTTTTGTGAATATTCTGATACCTTCCAATATAAACGTAGATGAATTTCATTTGAGCTTTTTCAAACAAGCCCTATTTTTGGCTCTAAATTCCCGTTTATATACCGCGCAATATAGACTTTGACTTCCCATAGCTAAAATATCTGTAGTTTGTCCATGAATTTGGACACTCCTGTGTCCTTAATTTAAGAGCTATGCTAACTGCAACATCAATATTAACTAATATATCTTGTTGGGCATGGACTTCTCACAGTTACTGATATTTTAATATTATTATTTTAACGGTTATTTCAATTTGCAATGATATTAGCGTCTGTTAACAGGCACAATGTAATTTAACGGTATCAACATGTCCTGACACTCAACAGGTCCTGCACCATCTGATCGATGCAAGAGATGCCTTCACATGTAGTCACACCACAGGAATAGACCCTATGTGCTGACAGGGATGTGCCAAAACCAACATAATGATTCCGAACACTTGTTGGTCTTGGATGCCCTGCTCAGTGTCGCCTGCAACCATGGTAGTAAGACATCCCCCCATTATAATCCACTTACACCTCAAAACTCAATTAAAACCTACCTCTTCCAAGCGACACAGTGACTCTAGTTATATTTTTCCCATTTTGTTGTAAACTGAATTGTATATTTCATATTGTAGTAATCTTGACTTACTGTATAATTTATTATGTAATATTGTTAATAGTTTATGGATTTAACGTGTTTAATCTTATTGTAAAGCGCTCGAGAGCAAGTAGTAAGAAGCGCTATATAAATTAACAATATTATTTATTATCCTGTGGAAATAAGACGATGTAGAGGCTGAGTCTCATATAGGTCGTAATTTCATTCAAAATGGTGTTGGAATATTGAGGATGGATTGTATCATAAGCTTGTCTTTAATATCGGCTTTAACTAGATAATTTTTTTTTCTCTGATTTTACATATTGTAATCACTGGTTCCACTCTGTGATGGATCCCTCTTTCTTGATTTACGTATGTAGATCATCGTCTGTGATGGATCCATCAAACAAACGAATGAAATAGCATGCTCGTAGGTCTGGGTTTGCATTCAAAATGGCTGCTTCTAGGCAGCAGTCTTTCACAGTCCCTATGTACACCATCGCCTCAAGGTAAAAGCCCTATTTTGTTTTGAAGATTTTTTTTTTTTTTAAAGTTATCCATTAAAAATCATGGAGACATCTTTATGTGTCCAAGAACAAAATGGATTACCATAAATGTGGCTTAAAGCTTTCATAGGTAGCTTTAGACCTTTTGCAATCTTTATGATCAACTGTCCATTATTTCTCACATTAATCAGCATGAATCCTTAACATTTCTTGTTTCTGTTGTCCTAAGTTAAGTATCTGCAACCAAATTTTATCATCTGACCAACGCAAAAACAGTGGCCATAAGATGCAAAGCAGTCATTTCAACATGAAAACATATATTTAAATTACTATTAGAAAGAGAGTATATTCAGCAAACCTTTTTCCTCAAAATCTATGTATGTAGCAATCACAATATTTACAAATCTCAAATAAGTAAGAATGAAATAAATTGCAATTGTTAAAGTAAGGAAATTCTTGTTGACCTTGATCCTATTATAGCCCCCTAAAAAGAGCCTAAAAACTTAACTGGAGCTATTTAAAGATGTTTAGCCTCCACCGAAGGGGGCGGAGGCATTAGTTTCGGGTTGATCCGTCCGCCCGTTTCCTCGTTATGCGATATCAAAACCAACTTGAGACATCAACGTAGACTTAGGGGTATAATGTACACCATAGGAAATGAATTTTTTAGATTTGGAGATTATCGTCAAGGTCAAGGGTCACAGAGGTCAAACCGGAAATCCATGATTGTTATATCGTACGCGCATATCTTAGTACCATTGGATATACTCAAACTTATAAGTACTATTGCGCCAAGGAGAGAAAATCTGATTAATTTGGATTCTTGAGTCAAAGTCAGGGCACAAATCAAATATGTGAAATTCCATGTATTGAGCTTAGATATTGCCATTAAAAAGCAAATCTTATTAGATTTTGAAGTATGTAGGTCACGTCAAAGTTGTCTTTGATTGAAGGAAAAATATAGATGATATGCGTTTTTTCATCTGGCAATGGGCAGAGGCATAATTCGAACGCACGTGGTCGATGGATCATCTTGTTTTAATATTTTTGTGTCTTGATTTTGAAGTGGAACATCATACAGGGATCAAGATTCACCATCCGCTGTGATGAAAACATTTCATGCATAGCAGCAACTGCATGGCAGATACCCCTTCCTCACATTGGTGACGATTCCTAAACTCCTCCTGAAGCTCATCCCTGACTGTACACTCAGTCTAGTCTGACAGTCAGCGACCTGATCTACCATCGACTCCCTCACGATGAATGGTAAGCGACCTGCATGGTGATGACTTCTCCCAACCTGGGGGATGCGAGACCGATCAGATTCTTGACGCCTTCAGTCCAATAAGCCCCTGCAGCAATCAAGTTATTCCTGGTCACTCTGCCGACCAGGGCTCAGGCCCCACTGGTCACTGGTGAGCTACCACCTCATTCATGCCTGTGCGGTTATTAGAGGGGGTTTCAAAGGGAGGGGAGGGGGCACAGTTCTCTGCTGAGGGACATAGCCCATGCCAACTTATTGTGCAACCAGGAGAGCATCGCCAGGACATACAACGCACCCTCTCCAAAGCAAGTTGTGAGTATACAGAAGGTAAGTAGATAATATTGGCCAGTACTATACTGGCTTTATCCGTTTTTTGATAAAATTTATTTATCTATCCTCCAAGGCAAGTTTATATGTTAGTATAAAGAAAAAAAATTATGCCAGCCTGCTTGCTATTAAGGAAGTCAAAATATTGTTGAATACTTGAAGTCTTTTGAAAACATAGTTTGTACAACATCATGTATATTTACAGTTGATTTCCAATGTTTTATTGCTATGATTTGTAAAGTAGTATATTGAATCCATCACAGTCACGCCTATTGAGTATAAGATCTTCGGATTAGTATGTAGCTAAGATGAACAAGAACTGTATCAGCATTCTAAAATCATCCGTACATGTACATAAGTTACCAATTCCTTTTCTTTGATTCTGTTGCAGAGAACGAGAGCACAAGTGTGAGCAGTGTGGTAGAATCTTCAGTCACAGCCACTTCCGCTACCACATGGAAACCCACAAGGCAACAAGGTCTCAATGTCCTTCAACCGGCTGCAACAGGATTTTTGCTGGCACCAACTCAAGTATCACATCGAACTCATGCGTAAGCTGTCCATGCTCTTTCTCTATAGACAATTTCATAATCTATATAATTTAGGATTGCTTTGAATTAAAAACTTTGGTAACGTATTCAATTTGGTTAACATTCATTTGGGGGGAGTCAGCCAACTGTCTCTTCCTTCAACATATCTAACAAGATTGTATTACTGTCTATGCAATTTAGAAGAATTTGAATGCAAAATGAATGTTGCATGGTGACACCATTACACAGAACTTCAAGTTAATTTTCTTTCAACTCGATAATATCATATTAAAGGGTCCCCGCAGAGAAAGGGGAAATTATACAGCAAGAAACATTAATTACTGCCAAATTATGAATTAGTAGCTATTAAGGAGCTGAATAAAAATAAACGCGTTTACTCTACTTTACACGGTGTGGCACCCATTATGCCATAGTTGTTGAGTTTGTTTAATGCAGCACGCACATTCGTACTGAGTAAATAATAATGATACCCTTTGATAGCATGTGTATGTAGAAATTCCCAGACGTTGTTTGGTATATAATATTACTAATGGAAAGCTGTTAACTGTTTTTATACATAGTTTGGTTATTGACAGTAAACTCTTAAAGGGAAGCTCAGACCCAAAATAAGTGCTTTATAAAATAAATTAGATAAACAGAATAAAAGTTGAAGAAAATGACAATAATAAGGAAGTTCAATGAATATTCATGATGGCACAAAAATTGATCGCTATAATATACAAATTGGCAAACTGTGATGTCATTATAGAGGCACAACTTAGCCATGCACTTTTCTATATGTTTTATGATAAATTTTTCACTTTTATTTGTGTAAGAAACTGTTCTCCCTCATAAACTTTGGCCAAGATATGTGATGGCAATATGTTGATTGATTAATGCATTTCATAAAATGAGAATATAATGACATTTCAAAGAAAAGTGATATATTTATGAAAATCAGAATTCATCAAATTTTTTCTATACTGAAGAACCTACTTCCAATCTTTTGTTTTTTGTAATTCTAATGGGGTGCTGATTTAAATATATGTATGATGAATAGCATATTCCAAAGTTCGGGAAAACAGTTTTCTTAATAAATAAGTGAAATTTATCATAAATCATATAGAATATGCATGGAAAGTGTGCCCCTGTGACATCAAAGCTTTGTGACGGGTGTTACCAATTTGGTATAGTGATCAAGTTTTTGTGCATTTTAAAGAAATTTATAACATTCTTATTGATAGTCCAAATTTCGTCAAACTTTTTAAATCTGTTTTTCTAAATTTTCTGCTTTTTATAAGAAATCATGTGTTATAAGTTCGCCGCTTTTCGTTACATGCCAATTTGAATACAAAATGCACTCTTTTCGCTTCAAGGACCTGTATTCGAAAGTACACAGCCCTACCTATCTCAAAAGTTCTTTTGAAAGGAATTCATCAAGCGAATCTAAATCTGCATTGAAATATTACACCAGTCCGATTCAAAAAGTTATCAGGAAAACCTTTCAGGAATTAGATATTTTTTCGAATTTCATTTTCTGGCCGTCAAGTCATCTATAATCACCCAGATATTAAAAATATTGATATTTCGAAGAAATATAATACCTTTCTAAAATAAGGTACAATTATTTACCGTTTATATTTTAGAATGAAAATGATAACTATCGAAATTCGGTCCCTGAAAAAATAGCTTTTTCAAATTCATGAGGGGTTGGGTCCTGCCAGTACTGTTGCACCATCAAAATTTTTGTTAAGTTATATGATGATATAAGCTGTTTAATAGCTTCAATTTGGTGCAAAATTTACAATAAAGAGGCTATAAATTTGTCCAGAGATATTGCCGTTTTCCCATACGGTACTACAATATCTCTAATTCTATGAACTTCTGTACAGGGGATCGCATTTTTAGGTCAAATAATGATTGTTAAGTCTTCCTGGGTACTATTGTAAATCAAACCCTATTATTAGTGTTCATGGTAAAAACGTTTATAACTTCAGTTTTGTACCCGTGCCTTTCGTGTTTCCAAAATGAGAAACAAGAAACACACAGATAAATTATATTTTGGGGTCTTTGTAAACATTGTTACATAGAAAATTGGATTCCACTGGTGAAAAACAGAACAATAAAAAAAGAAAAACAAAACAAAAACAAAAAACAACGCCATGCCATTCCTCCAAATTTCTACCTTCTTTTTTTATTTACATCTTTATATATATATATATATACTAGTAGCTGACAATCCTCTACATAATATTTATATATTTCAAAATATAAATCTTGATTTTAATTACCAAATTTAACAATTATGATCCAAATACAAGTCAAAACCAGTAAAATTAGTTGACGTGAATAAACCCATACGATGTCAATCAGTCAGTGAACTATATTATTGCGCGACCGCACGACGTGCGTTTAGAGCATACCTCGATAATTGCGCGAGGGCTGGTCTAAAGTAGACCAGTCTATTCTGACGAGATTAACTTATAAATAAATGCCGGATTTTGAACATGTTTACATCTGGGTAAGATCTCGGGGACCGTATCGACATGATACATTTATCGTGATCAACAATTCAATCGCAAAATAAGATATTTAGGCTGGTTTTTTTTTTTAATTGAGAGACATGTGACATCTGCTCTGCAATTTGATTTCCTGCCGCTAGCATACACCTCGAGAACCGGGCCGTGTACGGTAGTGAGGATGGCGTGTCCGTGGGCATGGTGGGCAGTTCCAGTGCCTGGTGTTGGTCATTTTGATTGTTGCTGTTGAAAGTGGAGGAGATTGGATAATTGATTCCATACCTACATGTAAACCGCATAATATCTCACTAGCACTAACTGTTAGCAGCAAAGCCGGTTTATCGCAAAATAGCTTCACGCAAAGGATCACGGGATACATAATAATTAAAGGGGCAAGAGCGCCGCTAGTTTCCGGATACGGCCATTCAAACGCTAACAGCCGACGATACCTTGTACAATATCCATGGAGTATTGAAATACGATCGACGCTCGAATACGCTTTTTGCTTTTATCTAACCAGTTAGATCTAGATCTAAGTAAACATCTCGTCATATTTGATAAAAAATCTAAACTCACTCTGCATCTTAACTATGGGTGGCAGGAATAGATTTATTGTCTAGATCTAGGCCTAGGGTCTATACCAGTAATAATTTTCAAAAATACCCTAAAGCTAATTGCAATTTTGCTTCATTTTTGCGCACTTGTTGTGAGTGTTCTGAGCTGTGCGATCGTGACTCTGCAAAAGCGCACTGCCTGGTCATGCACGTACCACGGACACTCTCTGTCCGAGACAGCTACGGGGGAGCTACGGCCAGGTGACCGATGATTTCGGAAAAGGAAAATAAACTGTCAGATGGCCAAATAAATTTGAACAGAAACTTTGCAGTATATTTGATTAGATCTACTGCATTCATGTTATTTTGGTAGATTTACGGTACCTACAGCCATTCCGTGTAACTCGACACCCATTGCTTAAAATTCAAAATAAACCAATGCAAAAAATATAGTACTTTCTGGCTAGGTACAGTATTCAATGGTATAAATCTGAATTTTTACCTTTTATCCTCAACAACGAGTACACACACCTCAAAGAGACAACGATATTGCCTCCAAAAAGTATGTTTTTTGGTAATGATTTTTAATAATACTATTTAAAAGCAGTTCCATAGTGATAGATTATAATTTTAGTATTCTGATTAACTTTATACTCCTCTTGTGCATATCACATGTGTTCCTGCATTCATGGAACGAGCTCGACAATATTTAATTGAAAACACCTCGAATATGTCACGCGAGTCACAAAAATACACCTATATATTTAGGTTCACTAAAGTATGTAAGTGTAATGATTTGTAAGTTGATAAAAAGTTAAGGAGCTTAGGGTCCCTCATCATACCGCAACCTAAGAAATTTTCATGCAGACCCTTGCATTATTGAAAAAACACCTAAAGCACTCGTCACGTTGAGTACTTTTGGTTTCTTAGGTACTGTCATGCGAGTCACATTTTAACAAAAATAGCAAAGTTTGGGAAATAAAGATATATGATTAAGGATTTTGTTAAAAAATAAAATCTGCCTCAATAAGTCTTTTAAAGTTCTGATCTATCAATTGTGGAAAAGAATTGGGTATATTTGGCCAAAAATGAGAAAATAAGAGGTTACAAATTTACATTGGAATTTGGTGAAAATGAGAAAAAGTGGATGGATTTCAACCCCCTAAGATAACTGCCATGGAGTTATTAAATCTTCTGAAACTTGGCATCCTGGTAGGACACACTATGAAATATAATCCCTCAAAATCTTATTCCTTTATCTTAAATATTTTCTGAGTTATCAAAATTCATAATCATAGGTTTTCATATTTGCTTTTCTATAGATTATGTTGCTACAATACACAAGTCAATGGGAAAATCACGATTTTGCATTGCATGTTCCAGGACCTCTAAATCTATCTTAATTGAAATAATTCACTTGTTTTAAGTTGTGTGTGATACAACTGACTATAAATTCTTTGTTTGGTTGAATTGTGGCCCATTCTACTATATGTAATCATGATAATTGGTTCAACTTTTAGTCCAAAATGACACTTGTCACGCGAGTCACATTTTGAAATGGTGATAGAATTAAGATGACTGGCCAAATGATAATGAAATTTTCCCAGATCATTGCTTAATGTTTCAAAATTATCTCCAGAAAATTTCATGTGCATTGGATAAGTAACTTCTGAGGAAATTTCAGTCAAGTACAATAGTAAGGTCAGAAACCTTCAATAGTGTCGTGTCACGCGAGTCACAGGAAATAAATTGAAATATCTCCAACAAAAATGACTTTGCAACCAAAATTTCTTTGTGCTAATGAGTACTGTCCTTACCTTGATTGAAATAAGTAAGAACAACAGGTCTACATCATGAAATTTTGAAGTAATTAGCCTTAACAAGTTGAAATTTAGTATAAATGTCATGCGAGTCACAATGGAATGGCTGGGTAGATCAATCAAATCAATTGTCAAGAACGGAGGATTTAGCTTTTTAACTCGGGCATAACCTGCATAATTAATGTTCTTTTTCTCTCTTCTCATATTCTCACTGGCACAGATATACATAAACAATCTGGAGTCTCCTTGCCTGTTCGCGGGATTTCATAAATTAATAC
>CALNVZ010000174.1:69540341-69551711 GCA_940671915.1 Paracentrotus lividus
CCCTCACGATTTATGAAAATTTATGAAATCCCGCGAACAGGCAAGGAGACTCCAGATTGTTTATGTACTGTGCCAGTGAGAATATGAGAAAAGAGAAAGGGAACATTAATTATGATGCTGAAGTTCAAGCTAAATCCTCCGTATGTATGTATTTTCTGTTTCTATATTTTCTTGGCTAACTCTGGTGAAAATACCACAAACCTACCACAATGTAGCACATAGCTTTCCATATTTTTAGACTTAAAATATTTAGGTCTCAGATATACTGTATTCGCTGTTATTTTCGCGCGATTAATTTTTCACGCTGAGCGGCCTCAAATATGTCACAGGTTCTTAAATTCGCAATTGAACCCTTTCAATACATGCATAAGAAATCATGGGCATTTTTTTTTGCGGGTTTTTAAATTCGCGCCTGCCGCTCTTTGCGTGAAATCCACAAAAAAATTAATGTACCACGAATACAGTAGTCTCACAAAAGTTACTGAGCTGATGTAAAATCATGCGTTTTTATTACACACCCTCCTACCTTTAGAAATGAAACAAAATATTTTTTTTAACGTTTGTGTTGTGCATTTTTATGTTTCTTTTGTTTTATCAGAGAGATTTTTTAACAAAAGATTTTGCTATGCCTTGTCTACACCAATGTTTAATAAAAAATATTACAGGGAATAATTTTCCCTTGTGTTACCTGACATATTTTTTAAAACTGGATCTTGCCAGAAAACTTGAAGTTGTATTAACATTAAAATATGTCCTAACAATGTTTATTACATGTTTAAGAGGATAAGACTACCGTATGCAAGTTTAGATCTAGTTTTTAAATTCAGAGTTATATGTGAACAAAGTCAAAAAAATAAAAAAATAAAAAATATCTGGTCCCGTTTGTTACTGACAAATAAATGATCGTAAATTAATTATGAATTTAGTTATTTCAACTATTTTTTATGTTTTTGTTGAATATTCTTGATACCTTCAAGAATATACGTAAGGATTGAAATTTCATTTGAGATTTTTCAAACAAGCCCTATTTTTGGCTCTAAATGTCCCGTTTAATACCGCGCAATATAGCTTGGACTTGCCCATAGCTAAAAGGTACTCTGTAGGTTTGATCCATGATTTTGGACACTCCTGTGTCCTTAATTTAAAGAGCTATGATTAACTGCAAATCAATATTAACTAATCAATATCGTTGTTGCATGGACTTCTCACAGTTACTGAGTATTTTAATTATTATTATTTTAACGGTTATTTCAAATTTGCAATTGATAGTTCTGTCTGTGTTACAGGGCACAAGTGTAATTTTAACGTATCCACATGGTTCCTGACACTCAAACAGGTCCTGCACCATTCTTGATCGATTGCAAGGATGCCTTCACATGTATGTCTACATGCCACAGGAATAGACACTCTCATGTGGCTGACAGGGAAATGGTGCCAAAATCACATAATTTGATTCCGAACACTTGTTGGTCCTTGGATGCCCTGTCCAGTCTAGCCCTGCAACATCGCTGTAGTAGACATCCCCCATTATAAATCCACTTACACTCTCAAAACTCAATTAAAAACCTACCTCTTCCAAGGACAGTGACTCTAGTATATTTTTCCCATTTTTGTTGTAACTGAATTTGTATATTTTCATATTTTGTATGTATCTTACATTACTGTATAATTATTATGTATAATATGTTAATAAGTTTATGATTTAACGTTGTTTAATCCTTATTGTAAAGCGCTTCGAAGCAAGTTAGTAAGAAGCGCTATATAAATTTAACAATTATTATTATTTATTATCTGTGAAATAAGACGAGTGTAGAGGCATGGTCCTACATATAGGTCTGGTAATTTCATTCAAAATGGCTGTTGGAATATGTGAGGAGGGATTGTATACAATATAATGCTTTGTCTATTAAATATGTGGGCTCTAACCTAATAATTTTTTTTTCTTCTGATTTTACATATTGTAGATCACTGTGTCTCACTCTGTGATGGATCCACTTTCTGATTTTACGTATTGTAGATCACTCTGTCTGTGATGGATCCACTTCAAACAAGACGAATGAAATAGATGCATCGTAGTAGGTCTGGTGATTGCATTCAAAATGGCTGCTTCTAGCAGCAGTCTTTCACAGTTCCCTAGTGTACACCATCGCCTCAAGGTAAAAAGCCTATTTTGTTTTTGAAGATTTTTTTTTTTTTTTTAAAGGTTATCCCATTAACAAATCAGTGCAGACATGCTATTTATGTCCCAAGAAACAAAATGGATTACCTAAAATTGTAGGCTTTTAAAGGCTTTCATAGGTAGCTTTATAGACCTTTTGCAAATCTTGTATGACTCAACTGTCCCCATTATTTCTCACTTTAAATCAGCATGAAATCCTTAACATTTCATTGTTTTCTGTTAGTCCTAAAGAATTTAGTATTCTGCAACCAATTTATCATCCTGAGACCAATCGGCAAAACAGTGGCCATAAGATTGCAAGCAGTCATTTCAAATTGAAACATATATTTTGTAAATTAACTATTTTTAGAAAGAGAGTATTATTTCAGCAAAAAGCTCTTTCCTCAAAATCTATGTATGTAGCATTCACAATAATTTACAAATCTCAAATAAGTAAGAATGATAATAAATGTGCAGATTTGTTAAAAGTAAGGAAATTTTTGTTTGACCTTGATCCTATTGAGTAGGCCTAATATAAAAGAGCTCTAGATAAACTAAATTCTGGAGTCTATTTTAAAGATTTTTATGCCTCCGCCCACCGAAGGTGGTGCTGGAGGCATTATGTTTTCGGGTTGTCCGTCCGTCCCGTTTGCTCGTTATTGCGATATCTCAAAAACCACTTGAGACATCAACTTCAGACTTAGGGATAGTATGTATCACCATAGGAAGATGATCTTTTTAGATTTTGGAGTATGTAGGTCAAAGGTCAAGGGTCACAGAGGTCAAACCGTGAAATTCCATGTATTGAGTTCGTTATCGCGATATCTTGAGTACCAGTTGAGATATGAGCTTCAAACTTATAAGTACTATTTGTCGCCATAGGAAGAAAATCTGATTAGATTTTGGATTCTGTAGGTCAAAGGTCAAGGGTCACAGAAGTCAAATTGTGAAATTCCATGTATTGAGTTAGATATTGCCATATGAAGACAATCTTATTAGATTTTGAAGTATGTAGGTCACCGTCAAAGTTGTCTTTGTTTGAAGGAAAATATATAGATGAGTATGCTGTATTTTTCTGATCTGGCAATGGCAGAGGCATATATTTCGACCGCACGTGGTCGAGGATTCATCTTGTTTTAATTTTTTGTTCTTGATTTTTGAAGGTGGAACATCATGACAGGGATCAAGATTCACCATCCAGCGTGATGACAAACAGTTTCATGCATAGCAGCAACTGCATGGCAGATACCCCTTCCTCAGCATTGGTTGAACCCGATCCTCACTCCCTCCTGAGCTCATCCCTGACTGTACCTCAGTCTAGTCTGACAGTCAGCGACCATGAATCTACCATCGACTCCCTGCACGATGATGGTAACGACCTGCATGGTGATGACTTCTCCCAACAGCTGGGGGGATGCGGAGACGAGTCAGATACCTTGGACGCCCTGTCCAGTCTAGCCCTGCAGCAATCAAGTCTATTCCTGGTCAACCTGCCGACCAGGGCTCAGGCCCCACTGGGGTCACTGGGTGGAGCTACCACCTCATTCATGCCTGTGCTGGTTATAGGAGGGGGTATGCAGAAGGGAGGGGAGGGGGCACAGTTTCTTCGGCTGAGGGACATAGCCCATGCCAACTTGATTTGTGCAACGCAGGAGAGCATCGCCAGGACATACAACGCACCCTCTCCAAAGCAAGTTGGTGAGTATACAGAAGGTAAAGTAGATAATATTTGGGACAGTACTATACTGGGCTTCTTATCCAGTTTTTTGATAATTTATTTTCTATCATCCAAGGCAAGTTTATATTGGTTAGTAGTAAAGAAAAAAAAAATTTATGCCAGCCTGCCTTGCTATTAAGGAAAGTCAAAATATTTTGAATACTTGAAGTCTTTTGAAACATAGTTTGTACAACATGTGATGTATATTTACAGTGTGACTTTCCAATGTTTTATTCTATGATTTGTAAAGTAAGTATATTGAATCCATCACAGTCACGCCTAGTTGAGTATTAAGATGCTTCGGATAGTATGTAGGCTAAGATGAACAAGAACTGTATCAAGCACTTGCTAAAATCAATCCGTACATGTACATAAGTTACCATTCCTTTTCTTTTGATTCTGTTGCAGAGAAACGAGAGCACAAGTGTGAGCAGTGTGGTAGGATCTTCAAGTCATCCAGCCACTTCCGCTACCACATGGAAACCCACAAAGGCAACAAGATGCTCAAGTGTCCTGTCAACGGCTGCAACAGGAGTTTTTCCTGGCCAGCCAACCTCAAGTATCACATCAGAACTCATGCGTAAGCTGGTCCATGCTTTTCTCTTATAAAGACAATATTCAATTAATCTATAGTTAAATTTAGGATTGCTTTAAGTTAAAACTTTGGTACCTTATTCATTTGGTTTAACATTCATTTAGTCAGCACATCACTTCTCATCACTTCACATATCTAACAAAGATTGTATTACTGTCTATGCAATTTAGAAGAATTTGAATGCAAATGAAATGTTGCATGGTGACACTCATTTACACAGAACTTCAAGTTAATTTTCTTTCCAACCGATAATATCATATTAAAGGGTCCCCGAAGAAAAGGGGAAAAATTATACAGCAAGAAAACATTAAATTACTGCCAAATTATGAATTAGTAGCTATTAAGGAGCTTGAATAAAAATAAACGGTTTACGTCTACTGTTAACGTGTGGCACCCAATTATGCTAGGTTGTTGAGTTTGTTTATGCATGCACGCACATTCAGTTACTGAGTAAATAACTAATGATAGCCATTTGATGAGCATGTGTATGTAGAAATAGTCCCAGACGTTTGTTTGGTATATAATATTATCTAATGGAAAGCTGTTAACTGTTTTTATACATAGTTTGGTTATTGACAGTAACTCCTTAAAGGGAAGCTCTAGACCCAAAATAAGTTGCTTTTATAAAAATAAAAATTAGATAAACAGAATAAAAAAGTTTGAAGAAAATCGGACTAATAATAAGGAAGTTATGAATATCTTCATGATGCACAAAAAATTGATCGCTATACCAAATTGGCAACACCTGTGATGTCATTATAGAGGCACAACTTGCCATGCATTTTCTATATTGTTTTATGATAAATTTTCACTTTATTTGTTAAGAAACTGTTCTCCTCATAACTTTGGCCAAGATATGTTGATGGCAATATGTTATTGATTAATGCATTTTCATAAAATGAGAATTATAATGACATTTCAAAAGAAAAGTGATATATTTTATGAAATTCAGCATTCATCAATATCTCTTTTCTATACTGAAAACCTACTTCAAATCTTTGTTTTTTGTATTTCTAGATGGGGTGCTGATTTTACAATATATGTATAGATGCAATAGCATATTGCCAAAGTTCGAGGAAAACAGTTTCTTAATAAATAAAGTGAAATTTTATCATAAAATCATATAGAATATGCATGGAAAGTTGTGCCCCTGTGACATCAAAGCTTTGTGACGGTGTTACCAATTTGGTATAGTGATCAAGTTTTTGTGCATTTTAAAGAAATTTATAACATTCTTATTATTAGTCCAAATTTCGTCAAACTTTTTTAAATCTGTTTTTCTAATTTTTCTGCTTTTTATAAAAGGTCATGTGTTATAAGTTCGCCGCCTTTTGCGTTACATGCCAATTTGACTACAAAATGCACTCTTTTCGCTTCAAGGACCTGTATCTCGAAAAGTACACACCCTACTATCTCAAAAGTATACATTTTCTGAAAGGAAATTCATCAAGGAATCTAAATCTGCATTGAAATATTACACCAGGTGCAAGATTAAAAAGTTATCAGGAAAACTTTCAGGAAATTTAGATATTTTTGAATTTTCATTGTTTCTGGCGTCAAGTCATCTATAATCACCCAGATATTAAAAATATTGATATATTCTGATAGAGAATAATAATACCTTTCAAATAAGGTACAATTTATTACCGTTTATAATTTTAGAATGAAAAATATAACTATCTGAAATTCGGCCCTGAAAGAAATAGCTTTTTTCAAATTCATGAGGGGGTTGGGTCCTGCCAAGTACTGTTGCACCATCAAAATTTTGTTTAAGTTATATGATGATATAAAGCTGTTTAATAGCTTCAATTTGGTGCAAAATTTACAATAAAAGGCTATAATTTGTCAGAGATATTGCAGTTTTCCCAACGGTACTACAATATCTCTAATTCCTAATGACTTTGTACAGGAGGCATCGCATTTTTAGGTCAAATAATGATTGTTAAGTCTTCCTGGGTACTATTGTAACATCAAACCTATTATTCAGTGATTTCATGGTATAAAGCAGTTTATAAGCTTCAGTTTGGTACCAAATTTACAGTCAAAAGCCAAAATTTGGCAAAGAAATTCAAGTTTCCCCAAATCAAACACAAAATGCAAATTTTCCCATTGACTTTGTACAGGCGTCGCCGCTTCCGGCACCACCCCTACTGCACCAAACTTAAACCATTGTAACTCAACCAGAATGTTACCTAGAACAATGAAACATCACATGAGCTAGCACAGTAACATAGCTTCAGAATAATATCAAAATTGTTACATAAACTTTCTTACTTTGGAAAAAAATGACAAATTAATGCTGAAAAATAGCAAAAAGCGTAACAGCACCACCCTATTTGGGTGGCGAGTTCATAACACACGAACAAAAGCAACTTATTTTTGGGGCCAGAGCTTCCCTTTAACCAGTAACCCAGTGTCGGGTCAAGTTATTTGGAGTTATATTTTGTGCTCTTGCCATCCATAAATAAATTAAATCCAATAAATTTTATTCTCATGACTTACATGTACTTATTTTTTTTTTTTTTACACCGAGTTGAATTCTTATTTTTATACAAAAAGCATATTGGTAATTACTTGCACAAGGTGTGATGCTCCAAGTCACAAAAAAGATTTCTATTTAACATCTTATACGATGAACCCAATGTTTTCACTGCCGCCGTTTTTCTAAAATACCTTTTCTCTAGCAATGACCGGCCTTACCCCTGTGGCATCGAGGGATGCGGGAAGACATTCTTCACGGTGCAGGCATTGAACGTCCACAGTAGGATTCATACTGGTACCAAACCATTCATAATGACTCACGATGGGTGCGATAAGAGCTTCACTACCCAAGGCAACCTCAAGAACCATTTCAGAATCACACTGGTAAGCACTAATAATCATAACATCAAGATTTTAGATCATGCTTTTCAGATAATTGTATTGATAATGGCTCATCGTAGGGGCTATTTTTATTGATTTAAGACGAGCTTTCGATACGGTTAATATAGATATTTTTGTTAAGTAAGCTAAAGAATATTGGTTTGAGTAATTTATCACTGACATGGTTTTCTTCTTATTTAAATGATAGAAAGCAATATGTTACTATAAAAGATTATAAATCCACAGATCGTTATATTTCTGTTGGAGTACCACAGGGTTCTATTCTAGGCCCGCTCCTTTTTTTTAATTTATATTGATGATATGTCTGATATTTTAAAAAATGGAAAAAATTGTAATGTATGCGGACGATACGACACTGTATGTAAGTGGACCCACTATTTCTGATGTTCAAGTGAAATTGCAGAGAGATTTTAACGATATATGTAAATGGATTAAATGTAATAAACTTTATTTGAATGTTGATAAGACCAAATTTATGATTATCGGAAGTAAACAAAGATTGAACCGTTTTAAGAATGTCAGTATTACCTTAAAATATGATAATGTATGTATAGAAAATGTCGAGTTTTCAAATGTCTAGGTATAATGACGATGAGAATTTATTATGGTCTGATCATGTAGATTATTTATGTAGAAAGATTTTTGCTGGTCTTGCCATGCTTAGAAGGGTTAAACCATACGTAGACGATATTTCGTTGAAATTACTTTATACATGTCTCATACAATCGCAAATGGATTACTGTTGTGAAATTTGGGGTAATAGGTTTATTAGACATACAGATAAGTAACCAAACTACAAAAGAGAGCTGCAAGAATGATTTTAAATTGTAATATATATCACCATCAAAAGTATTATTTACTCGTATAAAATGGATCCGTTTCAGGAGAGAGTCAGGTATTTCAGATGTATATTTGTTTTTAAATGTTTCAATAATTTATCCTCAGACTTTCATAAAGATTTTTTCAAAGAAATATCTAATCTACATAATTTTACACACGGCAATCTGCTCGAAATGACCTTATCGTTGACAAATGTCATACCGAATACTTTAAGAATACAATAAGTTATGACGGTGCTTCTTTATGGAATAGATTACCTTACAATATCAAGCAGACAAGAAATTTAAACACTTTTAAACTGGCTCTTAAAGAGTATCTTTTACACCTTGCCATTGGTTTAGAATAGTTTCATTTCCAAGTCCAACTCTACTCTATAACTGCTATATATCCACTTCTTCTTTCCCTCTCTCTCTCTCTCTCTTTCTCTCTCTCTTCCTCTCTCTCTTCCTCTTCAGACTCCTTTTACTTCCTATAGCACATGTATTCTCTTAGCTCATACGTTTTTCTTTGTCTGTATTTTCCTATATTGGAATATTGCTGTTTTTCACTTTAATTGCCACTGATTAAATTTGTTCGATTTATTGTATATTTCATAATTATGTTTAATGTTATATTGTAAATTCATGTATTCATATTGCTATGTCATTTTTAAATCTTTTAATTGTATATATTTGTGATGTTTTTTACAGGGCCCCATGGAAGATCAACTTCTGTTGAATGGGCTACCCTGGTGAAATATAAATAAATAAATAAATAAATAAATAAATAATAATACTAATTAATCAACCTGACTTCATTCAAACTCTATTTTTGGGAGTAAATTATCAAGGACAAACTTGTCTCCGACAAGGCTAGATATTTAGTTTCAATTTTCCAGAATTTTTATCTGAGACACAATTAGATAGTTTGTAAGTTCATTACCTCTTGTTTTTACATCAACTACACCAGATTGAATTTGATTGTGGAATAAATAAGTGTGAACATGTATATCTAGACCATGGCATAGATTTTGAGAATCGAGACTGTAATTTTGACTTTATGATTAAAAAGATTTATTTCATTATAAGAGACTACCTGTATTTACATGAAATATGATGGTCCGTAACCATATTTCTTGAATCCTTTTGTAATAGGTGAGAGACCATTTAATTGTGACTTTGATGGCTGTACACAAAGGTTTGGCTCTGTGTTTCTAATGAGCTTTTCAACAGAGGTATCCTCCTGACCAAGTCCTGGTAAAAAAAAAAAAAAAAAAAAAAAAACAGTCAAGATATAACAATACATAAGGTTTAAGGGCAGGTCTGGACCCAAAATAAGTTGCTTTTATCAGAAGCAGAAAAATAAGATAAACAGATTAAAAAAAAGTTTGAAGAAAATCGGACTACTAATAAGAAAGTTAAGAATATCTTTATGATGCATACAAAAATTGATCGCTATATACCACATTGGCAACACCTGTGATGTTAATAGGGGCACAACTTGCCATGCAATTTCTATTTTGTTTTATGATAAATTTTCACTTTTTTGTTAAGAAACTGTTTCTTCATAACTTTGGCCAAGATATATTGATTGCAATATGTTATTGCATCTATGCTTTTTCATAAAATGAGAATTATAATAATGACATTTCATAAGAAAAGTGGATATTTGTCATGAATTTCAACATTCGCATATATTCTTTTCTTATACTGAAAACCTACTTAAATCTTTGTTTTTATGTATTTCTAGATGGGTGGTGTTATTTTACAAATATATGTATAGATGCAAATGCATATTGCCATCACTATATCTTGGCCAAAGTTACAAAAAAACACCCAAAAAATGTACGAGGAAAACAGTTTCCTTAACAAATAAAGTGAAAATTTATCATAAAACAATATAGAAATTCATGGCAAGTGTGCTCCTGTGACATCACAGGTGTTGACCAATTTGGTATAGTGATCAATTTTTTGTGCATCATTAAAAGATATTCATAACTTTCTCTTATTATTAGCCAATTTTCTTTAAACTTTTTAAATCTATTTTTCCACTTTTTGCTTTTTTATAAAAGCAACTTATTTTGGGTCCATGCAAAAATACCCATGTCAGGTCTTGGGTACTTTTCAGTCCGCGAATATAGCCTGGGCTACAATTCAGTGAAGATTCATGTCGCAAATGTTTCTGGTTCTACATTATTCTACAAGTTCATGTCATGCATTTCTTTGTATAACTTCTTTTCTTTTCTCACCTAATGTATTTCTTTGTTTTCTCCCTCTCTTTCTTCACTATCCTTATGTATATCTTTGATTCCTCTTCCTTTTTCAATTGTTTTATTTAATCATTTTTTTCTTTCTTTACTTTTCTTATGTATTTCTTTGTTTTTTCCTTCTTTCTTCTCCAAAGTTCCTCTGAATTCTTTGTTTTCTCTTCTTTTTCTCTTTCCTTGTGTATTTCTTTGTTTTCCTCTTTTTAAAAAATCTTCTTTGTGTATTCTTTGTTTGTCCTTTTTTCTTCACTATCCTTGCATGTATTTCTTTGCTTTTATTCTCTCTCTCCTCTTTGCTCAAGTATTTCTGTGTTTTCTTCTACCTTATTTGTTTCTTTTTCCTTGTATCTTCTTGTCTTTAGTGATGTATTTTTTTCTCTTCTCTCTTCTTTCACTTTCCTTATGTTATTTTGTTTTTCCATTTCTTTTTCTTTCTCTCTCAACTGTCTTATGTATTTCTTTGTTTTTCCTTATGTATTTCTGGTTTTCCTCTTCCTTTGTATGTACTTGTTTAAGTTTTTTTTTCTTCACTTTCCTTATATATTTCTATGTTTCTTTTCTCTTTTCTCTTTTGTATAACTTGTTATTTTTCTTATGTATTCTTTTGTTTATTGCTTCTGTCCATTTGTCTCATATATTAGGGTGCTGGTTCCAATGTGGCCGGATAAGCAAGAGTGTTAGATTGAACAGGGGTCATGGGTCCATTGTAAACATATTATTAAAATGGCTACCTAGGTAGTATGTGTCCCTAGGGTTTCTTTAGTTGTTTAGGTGGTAGGCAACCTAGAAAAGTGTTTGTTCGTATATATTCAGCGGCCAATGGTAGCCGTTCTCGCATTTAGCTGTATATGTGGTAAGTTGTCCTAAGGTACAAGCAATCTACAAGGGGGCAGCTAGCCACATATAATCTACACAATATTAGAAAAATAGCT
>CALNVZ010000174.1:69554373-69569932 GCA_940671915.1 Paracentrotus lividus
TGATTCGCAGGACGAATCATCTTCAGACTTTGTTCTTACTCATCAGCACTCCATCCACAGCATGGTAAGTGGATCGCATCATCACCACCAGAATACTGATGATGATAGTCAAGATAGCAACCATCATCATCATTCTACACAGCTCCATCATCACACACATCTCCATCACCATGCCAACCGCCTCCAAGATCGTCAGGAGGCATCCGCAGCAGATGCTATGGTGTATGATCATAATCCCAGCCAGTCACTGCTCCAATCAAACCTAGATGAGACAGGCCCTCACTTGATGGGTGTGTCTGACGAATCTAATGTGATGGGCGTGTCCAGCAGTCATGTTACTGGGGTATCCGATAGCCATGTTATGGATGTGTCTAGTAGCCACTTGATTGGTGTATCCGACAGCCATGTCATGAGTGTTCCTGATAATGTAATGGCTGTATCTGATAGTCATGTGATGGGTGTGCCAGATAGTCATGTGATGGGTGTGTCTGATAGTCATGTGATGGGCGTGTCTGATAGTCACTTGATGGGTGTGTCTGATAGTCATGTAATTGGCATGTCTGGTAGTCATGTTCTTGGTGTGTCAGATAGTCATGTAATGGGCGTGTCCGATAGCCATATAATTGGTGTGTCTGATAGCCATGTTATGGGCGTGTCTGATAGTCATGTTATGGGCGTGTCTGACAGCCATGTCATGGGTGTGTCTGATAGTCATGTAATGGGCGTGTCTAATGGCCATGTAATAGGCGTATCTGATAGTGATGACCCATCATCAGTTAGTGAGGGACTTCACTATCCTGAAGACATATGGGGTGGCCAAGAACATATGAGTGAAAATATTATGGAATGTACTTGATGTATACCTATATGTATCTAGCAATCACTAATTTATCAAAACCCTTTGAACAGTAAGTCGCTCTCCAGATTTTCAAGTGAGTGTCCTGTGTTTTTACCAAGGTACTGTTTCCAGTAAGTATTGATAAATACAGAGTGTTGTCAGAAGAAACACATGATTAGGCTGGTCATAATTATTGATATTCAATACTTGCCATTCATATCAAACATTGTTTCTTAGAATAAAGAAGATGTGTATTCCATAACTGATATTTCTTTGGTAAAATACACCTGACCGGAATAAAGGACCTTGTCTTATTCAGTACCACACATAAATGATGTTAGTGCTAACAGAACACTAACAGTAGGCCCAGTCACATATTTCAGATGGTGATGTCCACGGATGATCCCAGATTTAAATAATGCGTTGGTCTGACATTATGCGTCGCTGGGACATTACAGGTTGTAACAGGGCCTACTGTCAGTGCTCTGTTGGCGCTAACGTTTCTGTGTGGTTGGTACAAGTCTTTAGATTAACAATGTTTGACGGCCTTTTCTTAATTTTTTTTAAAATTTCATTTAATTTATTTTTTTGTTAAATCAAATTCATACGCCATGCTTAAATATTTATTAAATAAACATTCCACCTTCAATCACCCCTTTCCTTTCTATCGTTCTTATTTATCAATGCCTCATTATGCCATACAATTGGAAGTATTAATAATACAATGCATTTATGCCAAGAAATGCAGGTGTTGTTTTCATGAGAAAAATACCATGTTCACTACAGTTTTTATATTATAGCATGTAGCAAAATTTGGACAATCCTCATGAATAAACTTTCTTACTGATTCATGTAGCATATGTTATCAATGTGTGTGATGCTATTTGTACAGTGAATTGATATTTCAATGAAAGCTCATCTAAAATGTTTGATAGAATGAGCTCATAGTTATCTGTCCTTTTCATTTATATCTCACTATGTTTTGGCTCAAACCCAATATCTCAGTGCAAGTAATTTTGTTTGTATTGTCATATTAAAGCAACTTACGTTTCATTTGGTAACCAACATGGCAACAACTCTGAAACTTTTAACTATAGTTCATTTCTGTCATAAGGAGATGTTTTGAACCAATCAAATCACATCCTAATGAAATTTGGATCTGACGTAGGTTTCCAGTTTTAACATGACTCTCATCCGACATATTGACCAAGTGATTGCACTGAGATCATGGGTTTGAGTATATTGACTAGTTGCAGATATTTGCTTTTATTTCAGAGCTCTGTATTTGACTTTTCATTCTTGACATTACATTTTATAAGAAATTAATTAGTTACTGATAAAACATGTATTAGGTTAACTTTTGGAATATAAATTGTGACATGATATGGAGCAATGCCTATTGGGTTGAAGGTGTGTTTGCAGTGAAATTGTTTCCATTTCCATGAAAACAATTCATAATTTAAATATCTTTAGAAAAAAGTATAGCCAGGAAGGCACTCTTTATTTTACAAGTTATGTCTTGGTATAGTCAACAAGCCGAGTATTGTCTATCACAAGGTACACTGTTCATATCCAAGCCACTTCAGTAAAGTCTTTTAATGAGACATTAATTTATTTTTGCTATACTCTACCTGAGTTAGATGATTGGTTCCCTTTTAGAGGAAATTTCTTGAATCAACCTTGTATACACAACGTTTCCCTCAAAACCACAGGATTTGTCTGTGGTAGGTGCATGCAGTCTTTAGACAAGGAAATGTTTAGGGGAACTTTCAGATATGTTTTGATTCTTTACATTGATAAATTAAACCATATTCACAAGGAAACAAATTGGGTACAGTCCACTCCCATTATAACGAGATGATCTTATCCAAGCCAAATACCTTGTTATAACGAAATCATCTTTACTGTACTGAACACTTGTGCACATGTTTGAAATTAGGACTAGGGGAATCTGCACAGTATAATGGGAGAACATGTTGACTTAACATTGACGTGACTGTCGGGCTTAGGTTTGTATTATGTTTTAGACTGATGTGCATGATTTTCTTTTTTTTTTTCTTCTTTTTTTTAAAATCATGCTTATAATGTAGTTGATTCTTGCTCACCTTGCCATATTTATTTTATTATAATAATGTATGTATAATTTGTCAGAATAAGTTTATTGTAGCATGTAATTTTTCTTCTTTCTCAGCTGTGGCATACACTTTTTGGTTAATTAACCCATAGATGTACATTCAACTTTATACTATATTTTTTAGATTTATACCTTTATTTTATTTTTGTAATGTTTATTGAATCTTTTAGTAACTCACCACTCATCTCTTTAGGGGGATTTGAAATGGATTTTTTTTTTCTTCTTCAGATACAGTGAGTACATTGTGAAGATCAGTTGAAAGTAGAATAAGTTTACAATATGTGTTGGCAATTCAAAAAGAGATGAGCCTCACATGTAGCACTGGTCTATAGTAAAATATCGATAGTACAAATGTAGATGCTTATGTTTTGGGTTCATTCCAAAATGATCATGTGATGCACCTTTAACCAATCATGTTTCCAGAGTTTCCAGGAATTTGTCAACCCTTGGTCAAACATGAATAAAAAATATTACCTTACAAAGTTATTGAAATCTATTGATGTTTCTCTTAGAGAACCTGATAACGTGGTATTCTATTAACCTGTTATTAAGGAATGGGCTACTATTACATAACATGCTGCTATGTCAGGCAATCTTTCAATTTATTAATAACAATCATTTTTAAAAAGTATGCTCAAAGGAGAAGTTCACCCTGGAGATTAATTGGTTTGTGAAAATGCAGAAAAATAAAATAAAAATATGAGTAAAGGTTTGAAGAAAATCGATCACAGAATAAAAAAGTTATGAATTATTGAAGTTTGTATTTTGTGACATCACTTGGAAGCTGCTCTCTCATTGTATCGTGTATGTAAATTCCATTAAAAAAAAATTTTTCATGGTTCTTGATGAAGGAATAGGTCTATATCATAGAGCAACGCTCAACACTAGTATGTGCCCTGTTGCCAGGGGCAACCACATTTTTTTTCGAGACTAATATATAAGGGCTTACATGATGGACTAAATGTATTGGGCTTTGGACCCTGTAAACTAGGTTACATTATGAGTTCATTGTATAGATATATTGACTGCTTTGAGGGACATGGTCATTTCTAGACTGCTCAAGGGAATCTCCGCATCTGCTATAACCCAAGACCGCAGGTCGCGGGTTATGGCAGATTCGGAGATTCCCGAGAGCAGTCTAGAAACGACCATGTCCCGAAAATAAAAGCAGTCAATATATATTTTATATGCCGAATCTAAAAACAACAAACATGGTCTAATTTTGACCTAGAACTAAGTCTAAGTGAAGTCTACGATCTAGATTCTAAAATAACGTTAGATCTAGACTAGCCTAGAAGTAGAACATGTCATGAAAGTTAAGTCAGTTTGAGCCTCTGGCTCTGCAGGCCACAATGCATGCTCGCCACACATGCACAGGCAACACAATTGCATTCTACTTACAGTTAACTGCAAAATGCCGAGGAAGATTAACCTCTAAACTGCTTGTTTAGATCAACATCGCCATCGGAATTCAGGCTTAACGCTCAACTAGAAATCTGGGATCCGTTCTAGCGCGATGAAAGAATTTGTCTACGCTGCGCGCGCGTGAGTTGACGCACAAGCAGCGGAGTTGTCTAAAATTATCGACCAAATCGCGCCGCAAATTATGGTATCTGAAATAGAGCAGCCTTGCACGTACGTAAACAAATGGGGATCGCACTATGCCCACGGGCAAAAAGTACTGTAAAAATGTTCTATTGACCGGTAAAACCGGGAAAAATGACTATGGCGGCCATAGGTCAGATTATGACTGCACTTTCAACCAATCAGAAGACAGGATTATTAAAGATTCTTAAAATGAGGTATATAATAAATAATATTTTATGCAATGTTTTTTACATAAAAATCAAATCTTCAGTGATGTCATTTTTCATTCTGGCAACCATTTTGGAGGGAAATCAAATATTTGGTTGCCCTACAGGGGAAATTTTTTTTTTTTTAAATGTTAGTGTTGAGTAGAGGCATATATATAGATATATATATATATATATATATATATATATATAAACATATGTTTGATGATATATCAACACCATAGGTAAATAAATCAATATTATGAAAAAAATGGAAATTTATGAAATTTACATTACACAACATATGGGTCAGCAGCTCGCAAGTGACGTCACAAAATCCAATCTTTAATATTTCATAACTTTGTTATCCTTTGGTGCATTTTCTTCAAACCTCCACTCATATTTTTATTTTATTTTTCTGCATATTTACAAACCAATTAAATTCCAGGTTGATCTTCCCTTTAACATTTGAATATGTCAGTTAACAACTTCTGATGAGGGTTACAGGTTGAAAAGTAATGTTTATGTCCAAGCTATTTTATCCAAGTCCAAAACATCACTGCTATAGCTAAGCATTTCTTAGAAGACGAGTCATGATTTTTTTATTCAATGAAAAAAAAATATTATAATGAGCTTGTTTTTTTTATTTATATATGTTGTAATGTCTGGACAATCTGATTAGACTCCTTGGACCTGCCCTTATACAGTCTGTGTTTAAAAAAATGGTACAGTCGGGGGAAAAAATAATTTAGGTGTGAAATCTTTTCATATTATGTGTGTTTGTGGTGCCAAATTAAAAGCCAAAAGGTTTTTCTTGTTGATGAGCTTTGTCCTGTATAATTTGCTTTCGTAGAACAAAAGTTATGCTAAGTTTTGTGCAAAAGGGAACAAATCAAAATTACGCACTTCTATTGTTCTGGAACGCTGAATTCACGGTCATTATGCGAAATCATACACAAAGGCATGGGACGGCGTGCGAAAAATGGATTTTTCTTGATTGTAGAAAATTAGTCATATCTCAAAAAATACTGCTCAAAATGTGATGAAAAAATTGCAGATGAAAGTCTAATTACCCTGCTTTATGAAAGTACTAAACAATACCAGGTTGTGATGTATATTCATGCTATAAAAAAATGTTTTCCACTTGTACCATTTTATTTGACACAGACTGTACAGCTTGGGAAAACATTTATTAGACCAAGCTCTTTCTCATAAGGGGTTTAGTGTTATGAATCTATGGAATGAAATCATGCAGGAACACTAGCCGGTCTATAAGAGAAAAGTCTTTGAATGCTTGAAGCAAGAATGGGTTGCAATCTTTCTTTCTTTCGTGTCCACCATTTACAACATTAAGTATAATACGAATATATGTACATGTTATATAACCCTAACAAAATTATATATTTGGCCACGACTTTGCACATAGTACTGCCCTCTCATTTGCAGCCATCAGATCATCCTGGTTGCAATGTTCTCTATTTGGACATTGAAGGAGGTGTCCCATAGTTTGCGGCATACCACAATCGCAATTTATGTTACCGTCTTGAGTGTAACCCCACCCCGTAGAGTAGGTGCACTGGCACCCCATGACGAATTTGCAAGTTTCCTGAGGAGATTGTTCCTGGTCCTCACCTTCCCCTTTACCTTGTCAATATGGTACTTAAATGAAAGTGTCCGATCAAGGGTAACACCAAGTATACAGGATGTTGACAAAAGTTGCAATGACAAGAGAAGAAACCCTAATGAACATATAACTTGGTCAAATAATTTTTGCCCTAGCTGTATGTTGTTGATGTTTTGTCCTTGAAAAGGAGACCGCATGTGTCTGTTGCCATGGTCACAACATGTGCGTCGGCTGTAAACCTCTGTGCTTCTTGCCTGCATCAGATCTATACATGTGTATCTCCTTAAGGTCATTTCCTGGATTGACATCAATACCAGTGTAAAATTTATCTAAACTCACTGTTTCACTAAAGCGATTACTGTAAAAGTGATTTTAATGCCAAAGTTGTTTCCACATAGCTTAGTGAATCAGTGCCTAAAACTGATATGGAATTTTGGATTGATACTGAGCCTAAGATATTTTTATCCTAGTTTGGATTGAGTTTAGCTGTTAGCGAGTCACCCCCAGGTTGTTGATGGAGTCAATTGTACAGTGTAAATATATGAAGGATATATATTATATATATATATATATATAGCGTGGTACAGTGGTGTGTTCAATGTATGAGAAACTTCAGGGTAATAGAAATGCTGTTACCTGTGCAATTTGATGAATGTAATATGTAGGTATAACAGAATGTCCACTGTGACCATACATATGATATCTGATAACTGTCAACCATTGAAATTATAGAGTACAAGTTAAGGTTATGTAAGTGTGTTTCTTTAAAATGCTCTCTTCTGCAGTAAGCCAAGACCGTGTAGTACACCTCAATTATTTATGTCGGTTTATTACAAAAAAAAAGTTTTGTTTTGGTATGTCAGTTATATGCTCGTACCATGACATTTTTTTCAGAGACTGATCTCGATGAATTGTTCTTCTTTGTATATTTTGACAATCATGCTGCCTGAATTTTAAAGCATGATATAATCAAGGAGTACCACATCAGGATGAAAAGAGGAAACGATCATTAAGGAAAATAAACGATGTTAAATTTAATCGTCTCTTAAGATTGTTGATCATGATGTACAAACAAACGAACAATAGATAGTAGACTAGCAAAGAAAGATGTAACAGAATACCAATTTTCTAATACACACATTGATAATCCTAATGATTTGAATAATGTAATGTATACTTTATCAAAGGATTTTTTTTTTTTGTTTTTTTTTTTTGGGGGGGGGTTCAAAAATAGGGATATGTATACGTTTGGATATCATTCTCCAATGAGGCCTACTATGCAGTACTGGTGTAAGGCATTGGAGACTATTGATGCAGTAGTAGACTCCATGTAGAGTGGAAATTTGTCGGAACAAGGTCCTTGGGACCATGCAAATTACCTTCTTGTATTAGGAATCTCTTTATATCAGTGTAAAAAAAACAATCAGGAAACTTGTTACAGCAGACCTTTTTAGAGTTTCTAGTGTGTTATTTCTTGGCATTTCACACAGACGTCTTTTTATGCAATGCGATCAACACAAAACTTCTATACATGTACATTTAATCAGTCTTTTGGCAATTCTCTTTCTGCTATCCCTACCATACCCCAGCTTGAAAATAATTTGGATAGAATTAGAAATGTGCTACTAATTTGAGGTTCCTGATTAAAATGTTTCATCCCCCATAAGGCTTGGTTCACATAGACGTATACAGGATTCCCTATAAATTGCATGCCCAATGCCTAATAATTAGATAAACCAAGTTTGTTTCATATGAACCGGGTTTTAGTCTGATATACATGGTTTTCATTGGTAAACTCTGCCTATCACATGATAAAGTTTTTCGTGAGAAAACAAGGTTTAGAGAAAAACTAGGCTTATCAGGTGAAAAACTAGGTGTATCAGAGAAAAACCTGGTTTATCTAATTATTGGGCATTTGGCACGCCATAAGCATATAGCGGCTATTGTTAACCGTATACCTCTATGTGAACCCAGCCTAAGAAAATGATAGCGGTTTTAATTTCTGTATGAAGCTTCTTGAAAATATTATCAAAGACTTCATATTGCAGTCCACTCCCATTGAAATGAGCATGGGAATGAGATTGATAGGATGAATATCTAAATCTGTGTAATCTATGTCAATATTTAAAGGGAGACACATCTAAAAGCTGTTGATGATCGATCGGGTTAAATATTGAAGATTTTTAGTTTTGGTACTTTGTAGTTGGACAGTCCACCCCTGGTATAACAAGGCAAATAGGCCAAAGAACTTTGCTACAAAGTCCTGTTAACAACTGACTTTTGTTTACATGCTTGTTATATCAGGAGTGGATTGTAGTGATAGTACTGTACATAAATAACCCTGAACAACCGTATTGTAAGATCAATTGACCGAATACCATTGTCAGGTCAAAATGTGCCCATTTTTATATGGGTACGCTAGTTTAAAACCCAGGTGCATCTTCTTATAACTCATCGTCTTATTTTGTTTGTTTTTGTTATATATATATATATATATATATATATATATTTAATTGTTTTATTGAATTTATTTCAATTCAAATTTGTGATATTTGCAACTGTCACATTGTACAGTGTAACCTTAATAAACTCCTTGTGACCAAGGAAATTACCTTATAATGATTTTGTGAGAATTTTCTTTGCAGTTTCCACTCACCGTACAGTCCATTCCTGTTATAACAAAGGTAGTAAGGACCAAGCCAATTTCAAATATCCACGTTCATTTTAACATAAGCGGACTGTAATATGTATGCAATACTCCGTACAAGACAATAATGGTTTTCACAGTAGGTATACAGTTACTTGTAGAGTTGCCAATCCTATGGAATAATTGTAAAGTATTTCAATCAGCTGAGCAATATCACTTCATGATCAATAAGTTTTTTTTTTTTTTTTAATGGATTCAAATCAATAGATTCCTTTATCATTTGTGTTAAGTACTACTACCTGTATTCATCGATTATGAACTATTCCAGTGTGGCATCTCTGTAATTTGACAAAGGAAGAATTGTCGAAATTGTCAGCAAACGTTAAAAATTTAAGTGTACTCCTGTAAATGCTATTTCTACTGCAATCACTCATCCGCTATGTGGACCAGTTCATACATGTATTCAAAACTTCACAAAGGACACTGGCTGTACATAAGTTTTCAGACCATTTATAGTGGCATAAGTGGCATTTTGAAAACGATGAACTGATCCCATGCCCATCTCTGCACACCACTTGGACCCGTTGCATAAAGAGTTACAATCATAGTACTTCATTTTTTTTTTTTTATATATATATTAAAGTTACCATTAATGGCAAAGTTACTATAATAGTATCTCTTTATGCAATGTGGCCCTGGGGGCCGTAACATGAAACCGTCAAAGTTCTAGGACAACCCATTGAAATGCAGGTTAATTCTACAACACGTGTCCCTATGGGTTGTCAAGACCTTGGGACGGGTTTCCTGGTATGGCCCCGCAGTATCTTTTCATCTCGTCAAGAACTTCCCTAGAAAAACAGTTGCAAAAAATTTTTGTTCTGTTCTTCCAAACAAAGAGCTTACTTATATCTTTGAGGCAGATTTACTATGAATAGCAAGTTTTAGGCAACCGACACTTTCTAACTTCATGCATATCACCATCAATCCTTCAACTAACTTGTGCCTCTCCCGAATGAAGTTTATTTATACAGTCCATTCCCACTTATTGCGGTGCTCAAGAACAGCCCAATTACATTACACGGTTTAAAATTTTAAAGTATGATTTTATCCGTTTGTTAACATGGGAGGAGACTGTACCTTTCAAATAAACCCAACATGATTACTGATGTATTCACATTTTCAAATGAAGAACTCTTGGTGATGAGCCTTTCATGTCATCACAGTGATTTATCCAAGAAGTTTGCATGGCATTTGAATACATTAGTAATCTTGTTCTCTCATTTACAAGACTAACAAAGGTCATCCAATCACACAAAATACCTACACAAGATACAAATGATACACAGAATCGATTATTCCTGTTTTAGTTATCTTTTATTATAATAATATTGCCAAAAGTGTAAGCAATCAATATCAAAAATTTTTAACAGGAATTTTCTTTTTCATTTTCTTTTTATTTTGGGGACTGAAGTTGACAATATAAGGGGACAAAGGGGGAACCGTTTGACTGCCAAATAACTACATCCCAATAGTGAAAAAACCTAGAGCCCTTATTTTGGGACTAACCAGGAAAAACTACCAGGATGCAGTGTACAGCCAACTAGTTGACGATTACAAATATACAGAATGATTCAGAAATACTAGCTTGAACAGAAAATGTGTAGCAATGCTACGAGTCATATCTACAAGTAATGTAAGCAGTGCTGTGGCACGTGAAATTGCAAAGAGCATTGGAAATAACGTTTCAGAAAATATCAACAAGATCCATTTTCAACAAGAACGCTATATTAAAGCATCATCAATTCAGAATACTTTTACAAGACACGGAATATAACCAATCTGAAAGGCATCAAAGCATGGATGCAAATAGTACAGCTTATATACAGTTTAAGAGTAATGGTTCAAGTGTGTGTCCACAAGATTAAAGATGGATAAACAAACAAAAAGGACACTGTAGCCTGGCAATGCAATTAGAAATACACATCTATGCCACCTTTTCACAAAAATTGAGAAAATGGGACGGACTATATGACAAATGGAAAAGGAGCAAGTTCTTGGCAATGTCAAGACTTGTTGAAATCGGAGATTAATTAGAATTAGAATTGATAAATATACTGAAGGGCCATGAAAAATTTGTGGAAAAAAAAATATTCTGGAGTTTATGTGTATAGAGCAAAGACAATGTATCCCTAATTGCAAATATTTAACCCACACATACATAATTTTAATGTGCGTACATAAAAAAAATTTCCAACTCAATTCAGCAAATTTTGAATATTAATGAATAACACTTGCTCAAACAAATTCTAACAAATGTATTCGCAGTTATTAAACTATCCAATTTGTCATTTAAACTAACACATTTACAACTTTTGGGAATTGCCAATGACAATATGCATATTCAGTGTTGAAAAGTAAAATTCTGAACGTTCAATGTTTGTAATTTTAATGTTGTAAACTCCTTGTCTATCAAAAGGAGTTACTTTTCTCTTTAATTTTCTCATAATTATTGAAACAAGAATTTAATAAAGAATTTGGCATAAATTGTGGAACCTTGCTGATAAAACTAGTTCCCAAAAAACGGTTATGACTAGCAATATATGGACCTCTTATTGTTGTACAAGCAAATCAATTTACCCCTGCTTTTGCTTCATTCATTCAAACAAGATATGAAAGACTTTTTTTCTTTTTTTTAATCAAACCATTAGATTATTCTTTGTTTACGACAAAACTATCTTACAGAAATATTTTGATTGATTGGTAAAGAGCTTACTGTATATTACGAATAGGTACAGGCCTTTTATTTTATAGATGAAGAATTATGTTTCAGAAATATCGAAAAAATGTAAGACACGGATCATTTTCCTTTAAAATCATTTAAATAAACACAACTTCACAGGAAGTCTTCTGTGAAAAAAAAAAATACGATTTTCAAAAATCAAACTCTGGAATATGGTAGTTTAGTATATTTTGACCATAATAAAAAATAATACTATTTTTTGCAACATAAATGTCATATTTTTTTTTTTATTTGTCTTTTTAAGTTTTCTAAAATTTCATTCATAACATACCATCTGCATTAGAAAGTCAGGGGAAAATTCAAACAAGAAAAAAAAAATCCCAGACATACTTAGTAAATCATATATTTGCTAATACAACTACATGACCTATTAAAAATTCCTTTACTATTTTGTAATATAGATTATATTTTCTTACTCTTCTGTTAAAAAATAAACAATTCCATTATTTATAAACATTGTAAAATTTACATGAGCTTACAAAAACACATTTTCCTAAAAAAATACTTCTCTACAGAATGTAATATCAAATTGTTTTTTGTGTTTTTTCCAGCTATTTTATCAAATAAATTGAGATTTCTTTGATATAGGATTTTCTTAATATAATAATCAAATTTCACATCGTGTTTCGTTTTTTTTTTTTTTTTTTTTTTTTTTTTTTTTTTTTTTTTTTTTTTTTTTGGAACTTAATCAAATTTGAATATTTAAATCTTTAAATTTAAAATATCACTAATTTTGTGGTAATTATTATTACACATATTAAATTTAAATCACAAATACTTCGGCAATTATTGGTCAAGTTTATACAAACTTTCAGATTAGATTGTCTGCAGTTATAACATGGTAATGACAACAAAAAAAAATCTTAAACTTAAGAATTGCATTTTAAATATTCATATTGTTTAGCTTCTCATAAGATCTGTATGAAAAATCAATCTTACTAGTTCTATTAATGTCAATTTTAGAGAGCATTTGTTGTATCATTGAGCAGTAGAAACACTGAAACATATTTGTAGGACACTAATATGTCAAGATTTGTTTACTACAATTTCCATGTTTTTAGTTCAAAACATACTATTACTATTTGAGAATTTAAGCCATATTGGGGGACTATATGGTGAAACTTGAAGAACGAACTAGATAGCAGATTAAGATTTTTTTTTTAGTTAAAATGTACATGTATGCAATCAAACCACTTGTTCTACACAGTAACAGACTTTCGAGTAATGAACTTTCGATAATGAACTTTCAAAAAAAAATTGTTTAAATGTTGAGCAACATTTAAATCCTAGGTTGTTACAATTTCTTGCAAAATACAAATGTATGACATAAACAAATCAAACTATACGAGAACAGATTTTGACAGTGGCTCTGTTTTTAAACTTTTCCTGGAAGTGGAAATTGTGTACCTTTTTGCTGTAAATTGAACTAATATCTTCATTTTTTTTTTTTCACATTTCTATAAAAAAATTTAAGAAAACAAAGTTTGTTAAAGATGATTAACATTTTTAGAATGTGATTAAATTTGATTTCTTTACGTGACAATAAACACAACTTACAGTTTTAAAATACCGATCTGACAGTCTCATATTGTAATATTTATGAAAAGCATTTTTAAATAGTGAAAATTGCAGCCAATGTTTGAAAATGATATTTATTTTTAAAAGTCGGTTCTTTCAATTTCCTTGTTACATTTTTTTAAATTAAATTTTGTCTCTTGAAAATGGTATAACGAGACATAATTTAAAATTCAAGTCTGAATGTCTCAATTTGTTAGAAATGTATTATATAGCAAGTATTTTCAATAATGAAATTCTGAGCCAATTTCTGAAAACGACATTTAGCGATGTCATTGTGACAGCCGTTTTAATTTTTATCATGTTGAGAATAAGTGCTCAAAATCTGTAACTGATTTATGTAGCGTTTCATGGATGGTTTCAGAGTTTTTGAGTAGGTATGAAGCTATCGATTAATTAACATTAATATTGAATTGGGTTTTTTTCATCATATGCCTACAATGTTGGCATTATGGTTTTAAATATATATAAATTTGCATTTTTTGTTTTCTTCATTTGTTTCTCTCAGGTAATAAATGCAAGAACTTGTTCTACCCAGTAATTGCAAAAAGCAAACGTACAGTTTCTTTTCATCATTTGAAATGATTTTTCAGAACTCTTCTAATGTTTAAAAATAGTCAAGCAACTTTCTACTTCTTAAAAAGACTGTACAAAACTACATAAAAGCAATGTGAATTGATTTTGAGAGCAAAAATGTCTTGATGCTATGAGTTTGGAAAACTATTTTTTTTTCAAAACAGTTTCTTTTAACATATCTTTTCTCACATTCTTATAAAGAATACCTCCTAAAAAGACTTAGTACAAAAATACATAAAAGCAATAGGAATTGATTTTGAGAGCAAAACTATCTTAAGGCTAAGAATTTGGAAAAAAAAAATTTCAAAACAGAGTTTCTTTTTACATGTCTTTTCTCACATTCTTATAAAGAATACGTAGCTTGTTTCTTATGAACTTTTTCAGGGTTCCCAGCATTTTCAAGAAAACAGAATTCCCTGATTTTTCCCTGATGAAATCTAAAAATACCCTGATAATTATTTAAACCCATTTCCAGTTTCGCTTTTTTTTTTTTTCTTTTGCAGTATAAAACACTAATCTGACAGACTACTTAACTGTCGATTTTTGGGCCAATCAAAATTCCCTGACTTTTCCTGGATTTTGAAGCATTGTCATCAAATTCCCCGACTTTTCCCTGACTGGAAAAAAGTAAAATAATTTTCCCTGATTTCCCTGGGAACCCTGTTTTTATAAACAAAGTTTCTTTTAGCACATCTTTTCTAACATTCTTATAAAGAATACTTGGCTTGTTTCTACCACAAGGTTTTTACAACTCATTACAAATTCAAAAAGAATTTGTATAAAAAATACATAGAATTATTTTGATCATATAAATGTGAGTTGCATGTATAAAAATTACTTTTTCTCACATTCTTTTAAAGAATACTTGGCTTGTTTCTACATTTTCACAACTCATTCAAATTGTTTATTTTTTAATATTGTATATCCCAACAAGTTTATTGGAATATCAAACAGCGATTAGGCCTAAAAGTGACCCCCAAAAAATATTTGAATGTAAAGCTAGTACAAGTCTCACATAAAAACTCCACATTATACTTCTACAGTAACAAATTCAAAGGAAAAAGGTTTCCTAAAATTGTCAACAATTTACCTATTCTGGATCATACAAGTAATACGAGTAACATAACTTGCATGTGGTACGCAAGGTCTCATGATTGTAGTTTTCAAAATGATTAATATCAAAATCAAAGATTCACACAGGGGGGAAAAAATTCAAGCCTATTAGAATAGCAATAGTAATCCATTAACTTTTAGGGTTGTGGGCAATTCCAATTAAACCCAAAAAAGGATTTGGTGAAGATATCTTTTCACCAACCGTTTAAAAAAAATTGCTAAAATGTCCGAAGAATGTCAGTCATTGGGGGAATTTTTGTAATTGTCCAATTGCTTTATATATAATCCAGATATTTTACGCATGTTGAATATAAATGATTCTACATTAGAAGTGTTAACCTGTAGTATCACCCACAGTAATTTTCTTAAGATTTTAAACGTATAGTCTAGGCCTCTTTTGTTTGACCACTATATCCTCCGATGCAACCTTAATCCATCATTCTCCCTAGAAGACCCGCC
>CALNVZ010000174.1:69570907-69585477 GCA_940671915.1 Paracentrotus lividus
GACACCGCCGCCGCTCCCTGGAAACCAACCGCCAGACACCAACTGCCAGACCATGGACACCGCAGCCGCTACCTGGAACCCACCAGACCCTGGACACCGCCGCTGCTACCTGGAACCCGCAGACACACCAAGAAAGACCACTGCTCCCTGGATACCACAGCTGACAATGTTTGTCAGAACCTGCCAACACTGCCTAGATCCTAGACCCCAAGCAGTTTCTTGGGACTGCCACAGAACCAGAAAAGACCAGTAGCCCTAGACACTGCCGCAGAACTGAAGAACTCAAGAACCACCGTACTGGACTCTGCCGCAGAAACCCTGGAGACCATAGTCCTAGATTCCAACCTGAACACGCCCTGGACCCGTCAAAGCTCCTTCAGACCCTTCAGTTCTCACAATAGACCTGATGAAGAACCCTTGGATGTACCCTCGTCCCCAAAGCAAGATCCCTCAGACCTAGACCTTGGAATTGACCCAGCAGTCGGCTAACCCACATCTTATCGAGAAGTTGGAACCCCCCGGATAAGCTAGGTAGTTGTGGAGAAAACACCCCAGGGCCAGCCAGCTTAGAGTAGTCCCTCACAGACCAATCCCTCTCCAGCTCCACAAGCCTGCACATACTCTCACTCTTCTTCCATCAGCCTCTGTCACATGGATTAGCTAGTCCTACGATTGCAGTTGGTACAGCACCCTCTTCTCTTTGGGGTTTGGTAGCAAAATGCACTGGGGGATATTTGCTCTGTATATGGACAAAAAATTTCTATGCACAGAGAAAACATGCACATACAACTCGCACTTTTCTTTCATTCAACTTGTTAACAAATTTAATTTAATATTAGGGAATCACATCAAGTACTATCACCTGTAACACCATAGACTCTCCTCACTTGGATCTTGTGAAAACTTGAAACAGCACGCAGACAACAGTACAGATCAACCAGGTTAGACAGCTTAGAGAAATCTTGTGCACCACTGGAACGGATACTGGTTCAGAATCACAGAGCTTTTGCCTCCAGAGTAGGTACAATGTACATATGTTCTAATACATAGACAATACTTTGGGGGAAAAAACCTTCTTGTTGGAAACATACAAACATGCCTGAAATGGAGCTTCAATTCTTTTTCTTTATAACAAATAAATTCCAGAAGGAGCCGATTTGATAATATCTTAAAAGATTTAAGCATATCACTTCCTATTTGGCAAATGAAGCATTTTTTATTTGTTTGTGTATAGCGAACAATGTGAGTACATTTAATCAAATAATATTCAGGTCACGATGAATACATTTTTTTTTTTTTTACATTCATTTGTTTTGATACAAGCACAAAGCTTACAATTTTCTTGCACCGTGTTGCGAGGATGGCAGCAAGCTGTCCCGTATTTACAAAGGCAGGCTATGCTCATCATCTACAGTGAATTTCCAGGAATTTGGGGGGCATACCCAGTCCAGTCAACACTCTTCTCCTTCACGAAGCACACCTTGCTTGATATAGCACATACTCTCCAAATACTTGATTCAAACACTGCTTAGCAAATAGAAGAAACATTCGAGGGAGGGAAAAAACATACACATTCCACAGTTTAACATTTAAAGCCCCAGCGCATGGCAGATTGTAACCTTGTTGGGCTCTTCCAACATAATTCAAGAACAGATAGAGATTTGTTTTTAGTGCCGAGTCAGTCAAGTGCATTTTCAAATTCAAAAGATTTAGCTTTAGTTTATTATTCAACAAGACAGCAGATTGTTTTGGTTTTTCTTAATATACAAAAGCAATATAATTAGTATTATGATCAAACATTGTTACATCCAAAAACAAATGGGAGTCTGAAATGTTAACAAAGACCACAAATACCACTTTACATTAGATGGGTGTCTCGCAGTGCGCCACTTTTTATGAAGGAGGTTGTCTTTGGTCACGTGCAAGCAGTTATGGAGATCTTATAGAGTAACAAACCAGAGGGATGGTAGAATAGGTTGCATGATGCTTAGTGAAGTTGTGATGGGTAAATCCTGCTAGTATGTCAAAGAAAGAAAAAGGGAGCAAAAAAAAAAAAAAAAAAAAAAAAAAAAAAAAAAAAAAAAAAAATCCCCCATTCCGAACCCACATAACATGGAACTGCTAGTATAAAATTATAAAGTATGAATAAACACCATTTATAAAACCACACATGAAAATATACTCAGCATGTTGTTATATGAAAATTAGGTGTCATAAACACGATCTATGAAAAAGATCCGTTTTACAAAGAAAAACTCGCTTCACGATATAGATTGAGATGATGTAAGCAACTACAAAAAAATACAACCATAATACTTTATGCGAAACGGCAATGTATGATTAGGGTTTGATAATCTAAATACTCCTTTCAAATCCACGAAAACAAAATTAACACTGAAATGTTATAAATAGTATGAAATTATAAGAACGGTGACTAAATTAAAAAAATACCATACCAGATAGTGTATATTTAACAGCAATACAGTAATATAGGAGGATGATGATGATCAGTAGATACACGGAGCTTGATGGTAATCGCAGTAAAGTGTTGCATGGGTGCTAAACAAGTAAAGGCATCTATTTCTAGCAGAAACAAAGATGAAGGTAGACAACAACATATTACACCCTACAAGGGGTCAAACCCCAGATGTGTCAAGAGTAGTAGTGATGTGCGTAAGTATGGTAGAATGTAAAATCTGTTTAAAATGAGTATTACTTTTACAAGTACAAAAAAAATCCCAAGGATCGTCACTTTCATGCATGAATCTTACATATTACAGTTGTATTGTAGTTAAGTGCACCAAAAAGAAAGGTATTCCCATTACAAAAACAAAATTTACCATTCAAGGAATGCTATGTCCTATTGTAAATATGAATTTTGTTTACAGAAACTTGAAATTTGCCAAAGCAGAAATGTTATAAAGAGCATCAAGAAGCACTCGTGCAAATCTTTAAGACACGCAAATTGATTATTACGGAAAATACATAATTGCATTTTCATGCAGCCATTCCTACATCATAACCAATAATCTTACCAATAATAATATTATACGAGCAACTCGGTTACAAATACCTGATGTTCAGGTATGAAAACTTTACGGAATAGGGTTACTTCATGGTTTTAATGACGCCGCATATGCACTCCCAAGCTCAAAAAGGAAAGTCCATTCCAAATAGCCAAGACGCTTTGTCCCGGGAGAATCTAATTATGTGATATAAAATCAAGGAGAAAAAAAAAAAAAAAAAAAAAAACCCATCCCTCCCCAACAAAACAATTTCCAGAATATGTATCAAACAGTTTGTAACAAAACTCAAACAGGTTAAACAAAGATACGAGAACAAAATATCAGGATATTCACTCTAATACCTTTTTTTTTAATGAAAATTAAGTGTTATTTGATTGCTTTGAAAAAATGGTTTTCTAAAACATATCAGATGTGGAAAGTGGAAAATATTATTTAGCCAATTAGCAATACACATTTTGAAAGAATGGTTTTTTCTATAGTTTTTCAGCATATTTCAAACATGAACAATGTCAAAAGAGATGTCACCTTGTAAACCTGTTAACAGACGAGTCTATTATGCCACCAGACAGTTCTTTTATCATTCAGTACGAAGGTCAGCTGTGGAAAAAGACCTGAACTAAAAGAGAAAGAAGGAAACAACACTTTGCCCAACCCACAACCGAAAACAGACAAGTTTTTATTCTAAATCTAAATGAACACTTGCTAATTTATGAAGAAAAAAAAATGTAAATGAACAAACACAACAAAACAAAAATTGTGGTAGTTATTTAGTAAGTGTAGTGTAGACTTAAAAGTATAGAGATTATTAAAAACCAACAAATTATATATTCAGTGATTTTTTTTTTTTTTTTTTCATTGAGTTAGTAATTTTTACATTCTTTCTTGAAGCTACTACTGGTATTGAACCTTATACGCCTGTGAAGAGCTTGCTTGGAAGGGATGATGCTGTTGGGCGGGTTGTGCAGACGCCATGTTGGCTTGAGAATTTGATGCATTATTCATCTCATGACCCAATGGGCACTAAAGCATGTGTACAGGGAAAAAAAAGGGGGAAAACATGTTGACAGCCAGACGTGGCTGCATGCAGAACCAAAACAGAATGCAAATGCAAAGTCCAATATTGATAGTGTCATCTAAAAGATGTTAAACTTTTTGAAAATGTTAAGAAGTTTCAAGCAAAGCAACTGGTGGAAAATTATTATGAAGAATATATTCATGGGCTAAAGAAATTTTGTTTTTTCATTCAACAGTGAAAAATTCCTTCTTCGCTATGAAATATGTGGATTTGTAATAGTGTTTCGTAAATACAAGATAGATGTGTACATTCCTTTGGATATATGCATTACATAAAATATATTTCAAATTTATTAGTATATTCAAATGAAATTTTAAGGCACAAAAAAGTGACTATGAGACAGATACAAGATTACCATTACATAGCGTTTTGCGATGCGCCAGTTTAGTAATGCCAAGGAGCGAGATACATTAATGGCTGCACTCAATGAATGGTGGTGGCACAGTTGTGGCTTTACACATGCTGTATGAACCTGTAATATGTAAATACTAAAAATAGGGGGGGGGGAGAAAACATAATGCCTTTTGGCACAAATTACAGGCAAACACCCCAACATAATGGAATAATAATAAATAATCTTTCAAAAAGAAAAAAACTAAATTTAGGCACCCTGTTAGTGTTTTACAAATAAGGTAAATTTGAATGCTATCAAAAGCACAGCTGCTGTATATTGGAAAAATAAGACATTCTGTATATCCGATAACAATCTTCTCAAACAACTCAAAAGACTCATTATAAGCAACCCAAAACACTTTCAAGTAAATTTCTTTCCTCTTGGTGATTTTTTAAAGTAATCTTTGGTGGAACGTCACCTTAAAACACGGCCGATATTGAACCATACATGCTCGACTCTGCTAGCATCGTCAAAAACGAGAGCTTGCCTTTCCTTGCTTGCACTACGCTGTGTATGAACATCCCTGTATTACTAATTGGCAAATGAGAGGGGAAATGGAAGAAAAGATGGAAGAACACAGCTGCCATAGGCAGAGTTATGACACATGTCCTTACGCTAATACATTTTGTTTTATATTTTGTTTTGACAATACACAAAGCTATAACTTCATGGTACTTCCATTTTTCGTTCACTTTTCATTGTTTTCACGATATAAACGAGGCTATAAAATAAACGGGATAAAACCCAGCCACACTCGTTCAATTTCACTTTTTTTTTCTTTCAAAATGAAGTTTGTAAATCATAATCTTTGTCTAATACTTAACAAACAATAACAATAAACAGGGTAGAAGTGTTACCACTGAAAACTTGGCAGATGGAGAACAAAAAATCCATGCGCTACCAGAATCTATAAACACTTGAATCGAGAGCCAGCTCAGGAGACAATCTATATACATCTACATGATATTAATCAGTCGCTTCCTGCAACATAAGATACAAATAGAAGGGGAAAGGGCAAAAGCAAAGAAATGGCTGCCAAAGGCAGGGTTACGATTCCCCCCAAACATGATACACTCAAAATGTTTCCGCACAATGCATGAATAAGTTTATAGTACAGTAAAAAAATAAACACCCAAAATTTATTTTAAAAAAACAAAATGAGCAACTCTGTTTTCAAGACAAGCGCTACATTAACGATATACATAATTGTGCCAGTATAGGTCAAAAAAATTATTTATCATCTCAAAACATAGTACAGGGACAAAGTCCACAAGAACACCCACTCGTAAAGACATGCATGTACTAGTACATCACCTCTAAGTTAACAAGGTTAAAATCCTATTCCTCATCATGCCAGGGCTCGAAGTTGAACGGTATGTGAGACGCTCTTATATATTCCATCGCTCCATAGCTAAATGCAGGCACGAAAAGAAAGGTACATGTCGACTGCCACTAGGCAGGATTGCGCACTCTACATGACAAAGGGTTGTTATATTCATTTTAAATTTTTAAGGGGAGATAAAGAAAGGAAAATAGAGATGCATACAAAAAGACTTACAGTTAGCTTCAACTTTGAATTAAACATAATTTTTTTTTTCACAGAAAAAAATAAGTTTGAATATTTTAGTACTATTCTCTGTTTTGGGGTGTGTATGTTGTTGTTTGTTTTTGTTTTTTTTTTTTGGGGGGGGGGTTTCAATCTAGGGGGAGGGGGGGAAAAAAGGCAATAAAGTACTCTTCACCAAGACGACCCTCTTTAAGTATCACATACGGAGATTCAATGGAAAGTAGATAAATAGATTAGTAGCTCTGGTAATGAAATGACAGGATGTTCACCAATTAACACGCAAGACACCGCTCTTTGAGTATCACATCTTTAGGGAGATTCCTTGGACAGCAGATTAATAGATTTGTAGCTCTGGTGATGAAACAGCAGGATGTATTCCTGGGTAAAACAAGGTAAAGGGGAAGAGGGAAAAAAAACCTCCCACACATCTCTCCCAAAGAATATGTATTTCTGTTATAAACTATAACATATTGGTCATCTTTACTTAAATTAATTTGAATACAATTTTGAAGAGAAGATACTTTAAAAATATGTATAGGATATCACTGAGGTTTATTACCGTTAATTTTACAAATTTTCAAGAATAAAGCTTTTTCTGGCAAGAAAAAAAAAATCATTAATCCTCACGATTACCAGTTCCTTGGCTTAGAGAGACGCTTTTAGGGGCTTTGGTTGACTGGTGTACAGGACTTAAATGGTGACAAGGCTCCTTGGAAAACTGCTAACATAGTTCTTAAAATTCCATGATCGCAAGATAGTAATGATGGAGTGGAGGGACATGAACTCAACCGGACTCTGATCCGCAGCTTGAGCTACATTTCCTAAAGCACAGATATGAAATAAGGAAAGAAAACCCCCGTCCCACAACAGTTTCACATTTATTAAACTTCTCTCATTTTAGCAGCGTGTCCAGAGCTTTTTTTTTTTTCTTTTTTTTTTAATGTAGACTTTTATTTAAACTGACATAATTTTAATTAAATAAATTTCATAAAATTACGTTTTTCTTTAATTGAGTTAATTTAATTATATTCATCCATCACAGTTACCGAGTTGCTTGGCTCAGGAAAGCACTTGAAAACTAGGGGGCTTCAGTCTACTTGTGTATGAAGACTTAATGGTCGAGACGACTGCTAGGGGACCAGCATACAAAGCTCTTAAAATTTCCACAATCAGAAGATAGGCAGGGACAGGATGACACTTCAAAACATAGCAGCGCACTCTGATCCACAGCTTGAACTACAGGTGAAACAAAGGAAAGAAAATACCCACCCCACACATCTGCATATGTACATTTGTTTTTGGTTTTTTGTTTTACCTTTCTTTCTTTTTTTTCTCTCAAAGTTTAGAAACATTAAGTCGATTTTGTATTTAGATGTACTCTCATGTAGTTAAACTGAACAGGTTGTATAAACAAATCCCCCCAAAAATAAAGAAATTTTTTTTACAGGTTTTTGACACAAATTAAAAAATTATTTTCTTCCTCAGGTTACCGGTTGCTTGGCACAGGAGGGGGCTTCATCCGACTTGTGTAGGAACTTTGGAAGACTTTATGGGCCAGATGACTGCAAGGGGACCAGCCAACAGGGCTCTTAAATATTTCCATGATCACATGATCAGTACCTCTCGTCTTGAACGCAAACGGGGTTGATCCACAGCTTGAACTACAGGCACAGATGTGAGAAAAAGGGAAAAACATGCCCACCCGTGACCCCACAACAGCTACACATTTTCTACAAGTGCTCAATTCAAAATTCATGTTTTCTCATAATTGTTTTCGTTTTGTTGTATTCTTTTTTCTGCACTTCTATCCATTCCAGTTCACAAAGATAATTTCTTCACATTTCGTTTCCAGGCAAAACTGTTTGCATCATTCACATTTAGTTCAAGAAACTTAATAGGTAAACAAGAAATTATTTTGTTTTTCCTTTTAGACTGCATCACTCAAGATCTTCAAATCGTTTTCCTACCAAAGTTTTATGCGAGATTACATCTACTTGGAACTTGACTTGGAACCACAATCAGGACACTGCGCATAGGTGCACGTTGCGTGGATGATGCAGAAAGAATATGGCTTCAGATGGCAAACTTCTAAAAGGTAAATATGGAAAAGAGAGGGAAGAAAAGGAACATCCCCAACCCACTATGATCCATACGTCAAAGTATCATTCAACTAAAAATTTCTCTAAATGCTGCACACAAACATCACTTTTTTCATCAGTTTTCATTATATTCAATTTTGCGGCACTCTTGATCCAAATATTTTTAATATTTTACATTAAAAATTCCTGTGTAGATGGGCCGACAATTTCCAAATGTTTTACCCAAAAGTTATGACTTTTAGTTCCTCCATGAATTTAATACATACTTTTTTTTTTCCAGATCACACAGAATATTATTTTCCTCAGCAATTTTGTGCTCCAAACAAATCTCCATTAATGAATTCAATATCTACTACATGTAGTAACTAGACATGAAAAACCTTGAGCAGGACACGGCGCAATCAAATTTCTTGCTTTGAAACGAGTAGAGATACCATGCCTCAGGTCAACTTGGGTCCTAGTGGCAAATACGGAAGAGAAGAAACACAGAAAACGACGACCCCCATCCCATCATGATCCATAGATATTGAATAAACTTTTGAGATCCTCCAAACGGTTTCATAACTATAAATGCTATCAATCGATTGGTGCTTTTTGGTAGACGGGTACAGGCAGATGTGTAGGAAAAAAATTTCACTCCAGCTTTACTTTTGTTTTCGTTTGTTTTTGTCTTTTTTTTTTTCATTTCAAAATGATCCAATTAAGATGAATTTTATCCATGTGCAAACTTACAAAGAACTTTGCTGATTTAACGAAACATAGATGATCCACTTGAACTTTTTTCTGGAGTGCAGATAAAAATAAAACAAGAAATCAAAGAAACTTTCCCGTCCTAAGAACTCTATCCGGCTACAAATCTTCCAAGGGGTTGATTGATGGGTTGAAAAGTTGATAAAAGCACTGGAGCTACATGTAACAGCATCAGCTTTCTTGTGTGGTAGGAATAAGTATGATCCACTCAAATAAACTCTTTCTGGAAGTAGAGATGAAAGAGACAAAACACAAACAAAACAACTCCCCGTCCCACAATGATTCCATGCAAAGTACTTAGAGGTGAAGATACACGCTTTACATCAATTGAAATGTAGAATTTCATTTTTTCTCAATTTTTTTTTTTTTCTTCTTTCTTTTTTTCAATACAGAGCATGATGTGAAGAACTCCAAAGTATTTTATTCAAATAAAAACTGTTCCATGTATATTGTTTTTCAAATCATTTACATCAAATTTGAATGTGTCCAAAATGTAACTGATTTTGAGCATTTCCAAGTCAAAAGTTTTGATGGTAAATAACACTTTCCCAAAAATCCTTTGGCTTGCAAGCCAGATTCCAGCTAAATCCCATAGTACAGTAGTTACGTGTAAGTGACTGCAGTGGTAGTTTACAGGAGGGAAGCGCAATGGGCTTGGAGTAACAAACTTGGCAACATCCCAACAATTGGTGGTCAGCTTTTCCTAACGATGCAAATAGAAGTGAGGAGAAAGAAAGAAAAAGGCACACAAAACACCCTATCTTGTAATATAAATGTACATACTTTGATATAATAACTTTTAATCTGGTCATATACCCCTTCATAGAAAATACATTGGAGCACTGTTCTGATTTTATTTTGAATGAAGTTAAGTTTGAAGATGATTCAAGCAAGGTACAAACAGTATTATACGCTGGGGAGGGCTATGACTACTAACACAGGACAAAATAGGCACAATTGGTCGATTACATTCAATAATAGGGGCCCGGACATGGCAGTCTCACCCTGTAGGCTAACTTTATTCAACAACTACATCACATCTTTTTTTTCTTCTTTTTCAAAATTACAAGGCTCGGAACTATATTACATTCAGGGATTTCTACCTGTACAGTTTAAAATACTAGGTTCTTGGAATGTCTACATGTTACCATATTATGTATCAAACCCTTGTGTTTAAAGCCTTGGTTGATGAGTTTTAAGATGGGTCTATGCTCTCTTGGTTATCTTTCCCTGCTTAACTTGATCTTTATGTACTATGGGCATCACAACTCATGTAGTAGGTCAACCTGTAAAAAATGATACAAAAGGCCAGTGACAATTGATTAGAAGTTACAGTCTGCAAAGTATTTTCATGCTTTACATGCCATTATTAGTCACATTCAGTTTTACAGGGCCCTTTTGTATTCAAATAAAAAACATTTCTTTAAATCCCTTTAAAATATTTCAAACTTATAACCTGATATAGGCCTACAGACCATACTGCATTTTGAAAATACATGTAGTTATAAAAACCAAAGTAAACATTTATTGTAGGCCCTAGTCTATATTAAAATCAAACAAGTATAGTCTCGTTTGCCTCGCATGATTATGGAAAACGACATGAAAAAATTACAACCGTTTTAAAAGCAGCTCAAAAATGCTGAAATCCCGTATATATTTCGACACATTATCGACTTTAAGTTCTTCTGATAAATAATAATTGTCGCTGCTAAAAATGGGCCGTTATCATTTCATAACTAAATAATTAATTCTGCAATTGCACCCACCCCGTCTTTATTTCATTAAGGATGTATTTTGAAACATTATCGACTTTAAAGTTCTTCCGATAAATAATAATTTTCGGTGCTAAAAATGGGCCGTTATTATCCGTCTTTATTTCATGAAGGATTTATTTTCGAAACATTATCTACTTTAAGTTCTTCCGATAAATAATAATTTTCGCTAATGAAAACAGGACGTTATCATTCCATAACTATATAGAGTCTAATTAATTCTGCAATTGCAAACCGCCCCGTCTTTATTTCATGAAGGATAGATCTAGATCTATATTTCGAAATATTATCAGATGCGAGTCCTTTAGATAATAAGCTTTGCTACTAAAATGAGCCATTATCACTCGATAGAATTTATTCCGCAACTTCCTCGGCCCGTTTTCTTCCAATTTTATTTTAGTTTTCTTGCCATAAAATATAGGTCTACACGATCGCACATGTTCGTCTTTTTCACTGTCGGTCGGTTACCGCGAATCTAACATTTATTTAATTTTGACCTCAGTCACTATGGTCCATCATTTTCATTAAAAGGTGTGTCATATGTTCGACTGAAATGTGCGTCGATGTAGATCTATGAAATACTAGTGTGTCACTTTTTGTGACATAGAATCAAAGGTGCGTCAAATTATCTCAATGTATGACTCTCATTGGTAAAGTGACGCACCTATCCCGGGGGTCAAGAAGTGGGTCTTACAAATGACAGCTGCATTACTATCACACAATCAGACAGACACATTCTCCACAAGTCGCTCTTTTTATGCTTACCATGCTACTCGACACAAAAGGCATCGCACATCTTCCAGTCTGTTAATTCTGCAACTTCCACATCTTCATTTGATATTCGACTTCCGCTCGGGCTTCCGCTCACGTCAATGTCCTCGTAATATTTTCACAAATTATGGTTAACCTTAATAGACTATCTATCCAAAACTTTACCTTAAAGATTAGACACGTATTACTTGGGTAAGGACCAAAAAGAGACATTATGAATCATCAAATTGACCTCAGCTTTTCAAAGACAATAAAATCGACAATGTCAATGACATGTGTGACAGTCGATGAATCACTTGCATCGATGCATCAAGCTAGGCTGCGTGGAAACAACCAGAAATTACATAAGCTCTCCAAAAATCTAACATTAAATCAGGTTACAAAACCAGCAGAGATGATTACAAACTTATATTTTAATGACAATTCGTAAAACACACAAGAGAGATCGAAATTCATCTTGCCAAAATGTCGCCAAACTTGACAAAGAAGAGAAAGCCACGCACAGGCTCGGAGGAACAGCAACCATCAAGCAGCCTGACGCTACAAGTTTCCCTCGGTATTTATAGCAAAGCGCCCACGCCTCAGCCGGTTAACACAAAAATCTTCCGCGCTCAAAAAATAGTTTTTTCTAAATCTCTTTTGTTTGAAAGAGATCTCTATTTATTTCCAAATCACCAACTTAATTGATTATGTGATTAATTCTATTTCCGTTGAAATTTGTAATAATCTTGATAAACGCCGTAAAGATGAATTGCAATGTTCACTATTCTTTCCCTGAACTAGCATACGTATGGCAATGTAAAATATAACGGGTCGTAGTTAAGCAAAATCTCAATTCAGTATCAATTTTACCGCCATCTCCCATATAATCCATATTATCTGTTCACTAAATGTTATATGTACTGTAAAAGGACTTTATTTGTGATGATGATAGTACAATCATATTGGCAAAATCTTATTGCAAAGGGAGTGAAATCCACAAATTAATTTGCTTAACCTTATTTTTTTTTAGACATTCGACGATTCATGCACACCGCGCAAGGATATAGTTTGTTTACTTGTGTAACGCGGTTCATATTGTGACGTAGGAGGTATGTCGACAGACTTGTTTACGTTTACATAACGTCGGCCTCATGCCAAAAGGGCCTTAGCATTTTTAAGATGTGTACATTATGAATGGCCTTTAAAAATGCTAAGGCACTTCTTGCATGAGGCCGATATTTCAGACCGATTGAACGTTCCAAAACACGTTGACAAAACGTTGAAAGCTCCTTTGGTTCATAGCAGGGCCCCTAAGTAACAACGGGGTTCAAGCCCCCTCCCCCCCCCTCCCACACCCCCCCCCCCCTAAAAAGGGGGAATCATGTTGCACATTGAACTTTCTTGAAAAGAAAATGCCAGAAAAGTCAAAAATAATGTTCGGTATGTTAGTCACGTGTACAAGCAATTTTTATGCTGGGTGAGATAGAACTATACCAAAATGACAGCTGGAAAATAAAGGACAAAGAAAACCTAAAAATGATATAGGGAAATGAGAAAGAAGATAAATGAGAGCCCATTTTGTACGATATGCTTAGTTAAAAATGATTATATGATCATTATTCTAATTTGCGCGTCTATAGGCCTATATAAAATAATTATTTTACTTGACAAAGCAAGACGTTTAAAATGATTAAAAGTAAGACCTGACTCACAATCGATCATTTCTTTCAGTATAGGCCCTATATAGACATTCAAAATTGTGAGCATTTCCGAAGACTCCGAAGTTTGTCTGAGTAAGGGTGCTATCTCACTTCGCGGAAACAAAATAGAGACAGATTTGCCCGCATGGCATTGCACTATCTGTCTCCGCGACAGATTTGTGTGGGCTACAGGCCCTACAGGAGACAGATCTAGTACAATCCGTCCTTTTAACCTTTTGCATGTGGGACAAAAGATTTTGTCGCGGAAAAAGAGGAGACAATGCCATGTTAGCAAATCTGTCTCAATTTTGTTTCCGCGAAGTGAGATAGCACCCTAAGGCAAGTTCAATCGAATTATAATAGTTAATTCATTCACATTGAATGTAGGCCTACCTAAAAACAGGAAAGTGCATCACATGCAGAGTTTCATTAATATTCTATAGCTTTCGCAACTGATAATAACTGTTTAAATTGAAAGTTTGACATCTTGTACAATGTCTGAGCCAAAATATATAAAATTTCACATTGTTCCACAGAATATGAGCCATATCAATATTGTTGACTTTCCTGCCAACACTAAGTATTTTTTTTATTTTTATTTTTTTATTTTGTTCATGATTATTAGTAGGATACAACAAAAGCAATAACAATTTGCGTTATGAGAACTAATTTATAACAAGTGCTGCTCCTAACGAAAAGAGACAATTTTCAACTTGCTCCTGTAACTCAAACGAGGGTCCACGTGGCCTAGTGCCAGATATCAAATACCTCTTTCTTACCCCTAAATTTCAATGCAGCTGATCTGACCCGGGTACGATGACCTACACCGTATACGGACTACTACGACCCCCTCCTCATCCTTACATCTCAGCCATTTTCTGGTTTCCTAAATATTTCCCAGGTGCCAATTTTAAAAACAATGCCCTCTAAGTTTCCGAGGCGTGATAATGAGGAGAAACATGTTTGTTTTCTCCAATATAGGGAGATTAGCATGGTAAGGTCAGTGCCGGGGGTCAGTATCTGATTATTTTTTCTGTGCTTACAATCCTGACTAGTTGTAGGCCTATGTTATTCGTATAGATCAAGTAGCCTATAGTTGGTGTTTGCGATACAAATGAATATATGCTAATAATACGATTATCTTTGATTGCCTCGATCTTCCGTGTTTTTGTTCTATGGCCCGGTTCTATATGGTCGGACAATAAGCAGGATTACATTGGTCTACATTGTCTCCGTAGCATCTACTCTAAAAGGATAATCTTTGTACAATGAATTAATGTAAGATTGCCGTGCCTGGGTAGGGGAGACCTGGGGCAATTGTAACAGTTTTTTCCAAATTTGACGTATCAGCTTTATTAAAGCTAAATATTTGCTTAAAACTCAATAAAATGAAATATGCATATCTTAGCTTGACATATGAATAGGTTTGGGTTA